>OZ038487.1:101496794-101576794 GCA_964036315.1 Acanthosepion esculentum
ATCATTTTGAGGATTTTTTCATTACTAGCTGAAAGGTGCAAATGATATAACATAAGGCAGAAAAAGTGATGACAAATTTGTGCCAATTTCTAAGCAATACAAATAAAAGAAAAACTTTTTTGGCCTTTTTTATCATTAAACATTCACAAAGAAAAGGACCCCCCCCTCAACCAAATGAATTTGGGTGTGGAGGTTTCAGCCAATATTAAGTGGGAACTGCATCACACTAAAAATGGATTTATCAATGGAATCATATGTATAGCAAGTGGAGAAGAAATACAACAAATGACAATTACAGTTTCACATAAAAAAACGTTAAAGATACAGGGAAGCTCAGTTTTATATTTAAATTTTGACATCCAGTGTATCTAGGTGCTTAATTTAGCCAATCTCATTAGGCTTTCTAGTGCATTTGTTTTTGATTATCTCATATTGTAATAGCAGTAACGCATCACTTTTCCCATTTTACATACTATTAATGTGAAATATAAATGTGTGTATCATATCTTCCATAAATATTACACATATATATATATATATATATATATATATATGAAGAGATGTATATAGAGTTTTTGTTTGATTAAAGATAGTTTTAAAAAATATTAAGAGGAAGTCTATTAAAGAAATATTCTTCAATTATAATGTGTATTGCAATAAATTGTTATATATCATCTATAATCTGTAAAAATTGAAAGGCAATGTCAATCAACATTTTCTGTCTCCTTGAATCCTATGTGCTTTATTGTCCTTTCTCCTCAGTAATGTGTTCCCAGTTTCTTTCCCTCTCAGTAACCCCTTGCATCTTAGCAGCTTTATCGCCTTACTTGGGGTGAAATGATTTTTTTTTTAAATTGTACTTTTGTATTTCTTTTCTGTCACATGTGGAAATTTGGTAGATGATGCAACAACTGATTATTATCAACCAGTATTTTAGTATTTAGTGTGTGTGTGTGTGTGTAAAAAAATTCTCAGAATTAACCTGTAGAAAAAAACTATGTATAAAAGAAAAAAAACAATAGGAAAACTAGTTTTAACTGACACGTTTCATCCAATGTGGACTTTTTCAAGGCAAAAAACGAAATGAATTTATTGAAACAAAGTATCTATAAACAAAAAACAAGATCTCATTAGTAACTAGAAGAATTTAGAAATGCTATTGTATATTCAATTGGTCAAATGAAAAATTACATCAATTACATTTTATGTTTGAAGAGAATATTTTCACATGTAGAAATATTGTTTGTATTGTTGTGTTGACAGTTTCAGCCATTTTCTTTTTATTTCTTGATATATTTTTGTGTACATTAGCTTGGGAGAGTAGTGATTCTGTTAGAAAAGGTGATATTGGGAAAAACCAGGGCATAGAGTTTTATTTATATATATATATATATATATATCAACACAAACATACAAGTTATTTATTTCTCTATAGTTATGAGATTTCTTTAGGTCAACAAATATCATTAAGGTATCAAATGCAGTATTCTTGCCAACATTTTTGGGACAAATCATCAAAATATATTTATTCTGTGTCTGGATATAAGCATATACAGAAATGAAGGAATCTTTGGCGATAATTACAAATGCCCCACCTATGTAAGAATATATAAGTAAATTCAGGATTGCACATCAAACTATCCTATACTCACTTTTAATATTTTTCTCACAATCATCTTCTAACCACTTATATTTCGTAAGCATCAGTGATGCCACTGATGTCTACTTCCGGTTGTTGTTATTATTGTTGTTGCTGTTATACTCTCAAGAGTCAGTTTCAATAAATACTAATCATGAATCATCTTGTTTTGTGATCTTTCCATTGGCATTCTTGATGATTGAAATCTTTAAAGATTTCATTAGAGAATCAAACAAGTTATTCTTTCATTATCATGGTGAGTAGGTTATCTGTAAGAAAGGATGATGTTGAGTAGGTTAGATAACCAACTCATCATCATCATCCTTTTCTTATAGTAGGTATAAACCGTTGATCTCCTCAAAACCTCACCTATTTTTCTGATATGTCAACTCTTCCCTCACAATCTCTCAAACCTCCACTTTCTCTGCCCACTCAGCTACGCTCTCATTTCAAATTCTTTCAGCCCTAAATTATTACATAACTATTTTAATCAATCTCAGTCACAACGAACATAATTATATACTTTTTGCTTCTTATAAAATGAATTCATTCTGAATAAGATACTTCAATAACTTAATAGATATAAAAGGTCATTTCTTCCTTTCTTTTCTTTTTCTTCAAATTTCCTTATATATTATTTTTATGAATTTCAATTGATATGAATACACAGCAAAAGACGATTAAATTTAATGTGCTGCTAGATTTCCTAATATATTCTGGTTTTATGGCATCAAAATATCAGAATTAATTAGATAAATCTACCCTAAACCTGTGGTCAAATTGTTGTCTGCCAAACGAGAAAAATCCGGTTTACATTTTCTCATAATTATTTTGCCACTAACTTAAGATATATCTTCATTTTTATTACATATCTGGCATATATGTTCATTTTCTAACCATTCTTGTAAACTGTAGGTTATAATTATTTTCATATATATATATATATATATATATATAATGTATGTATTCTTTAACATCTCCTCAATTATTATTTCATGTTTCCTGATTTTAATGCTTGTTATTAATCTTACATGTTCAGTACATGAGTACAACAACTCAACAATCTACTGTATTTTATGCCTAAGAACATAAAAAAATTATTTAAGTCTTTAGTGTTCAAGTTTTGTGGTTCTTGTTGGTGAGTTTAAGATCATTTCCCCTTTCCTCATTCTTCCAATTCTCTAATCCTATCCACCTGGCCATAAAACACTTCCTCTCACCTGTCAAACAATCATAACTGCTATTCAGAATAAAGCATTTAAATGTATAAAGATGTCTTTATTGAGAAGACAACATTTCTCCTTTCATGCAAACAGAAAACAGTGATATAATAGGTCCTCAAAATCAAACAACCTTAGTTACTATGCCAAACAAGCCACACAAAGGCAATGATTCGAATTGCCTTAAATAAGTTAAGTGGAAAATATTCACTATAAATAGGTATGCAGAAAATCCCTACTTTGGTATAAGTATTTTCAGCTAGCTTTCTTAAGCACAAAAACTGCTTTGTTTACAGTGTCTAAGACTTTGGAATTAAACATGTTAGTAAATCTTTTCATAAAGTAGTCTCATGTTTGAATTATAAACAGTTACTTTCAATAATTACTTAAAAAAGAAAATAAATGAAGTTACTTTTTTTCATTACAAAACTTACTGGTAGGTGTTATCTTTCATATCATTCCAGTGCATGTGCCTTTGTAGTTTAGATGTCAATTCATCTGCAGGCATCAAAATTTTAATGCTTATTAAATTAAAGCACAGTGTACACGTATCCATCTGTCTGTTCTTTTACAATCTTGGCGAATCATAAACAACCTGAAGTAACAGATAGTAACTACTGTAGTTGCACACAACTAAAAATTAAATAAATAACTCATTTAAAGTTAGATTTAAATATCGAACAAAATAAAAATTTTAAAAAACAATTCTTTAAATGTTCAACTGTAATTTCACTTTTCATCATAAATGCAATTGATATCATCTAATTAAAACATAATTAAAACTTAAGTGGGGCACAGTACATTACTCATATGTTGTTTTTCTTTTCTTTTTCTAGCACACATACTGTGGCGTATTCAAAATATTACATAGTTCTGGTTCCCTAATGTCTTTTAAGAGTGACTTTATGTGAAGGGACCATAAAGAATGGTGACTTTAAAAGAAAAGAAAAATTATGCACAAAATAAATGTAAACAAACTACAGAAATCAGTTGTGTATATTAAGAAAGTTTATGCCGAATTAAGGTGTCACAAAGATAAAAAAAATTTTATTATTTCTAAATTCATATAAATTTTACATACATAGGATGCTGAAGGTAAAAGGCCATAATTTATAAAAATTTACATATTTCATATTATTTTATATAATGATGACCAGAGCTTGGTAGCTGATTTCTCCTCTAACCCTGCTTTAACAGCTTAGTGTGGGGAAAAACTGGCTGGTTATAGTCAATGCCTCAAAAGCCAAACTAGTGATGTTTCATCATCACTGAGTGAACTCTAAATTTTCACCTATTGCAATGAATGAGTGTTCTCCATGCCTTGAGTGCCTATTGAGCCTTAAACTCAACCCATACCTCAAGTGGAACTCCTACATCACTAAAGATGCTGAGAAAATGGTCAGTTCCCTGTACCACTATAGTAAGTACCTGACTTCTGCTATTCTTCATCTTTACAAGAGCCAGATCAGGCAAAAAATGGAGTACTGCTGCCATATATGGACAGGAGTTTCCTAGTCTTCACTTTCCAGTCTTAGATAAGGGTTCAGAAGCATCTCTGCATTCTTATTGGTGAGGAACTATTTTCCACCCTACAATCTTTTTGTCACGGACAAACCTTTGCAAGCCTCTCACTGCTCTATCACTCTTTCTACGGACAGTGTTCGGACAGATTACATTCCTTAGTTCCACCAGTTCTAACCTTCACATCTAAGACCCATCATGTCATGCACATTGTAGTGAACCATCCTCATTCCCTTTGTATTCCATGGGTGAGATGTAATTTCCCCTTGAGCAGCTTCTTCCCACAAACCAGTGATTTGTGGATCTGACTCCCAAGAGGATGGTCTCTGATCACTGCAATCTTAACCACTTCAAGTCTAGGGTTGACCATTATCTTCCCCACATATTCCAATAATCTGTGTCTCTTACTCTGTAAACCTCTACCTCAAGTGGCTCTTGCGCTTTGTACAGTGTGAACATTATTGTAAGAAAAAAACAGTGATTGATTTATCTAACTCAAAAACAATTTTTTTAAACAACTTACTATAGAAGTAATTTTTTAAATAAATAATAGAGAAACTTGATAAGTTTCTCTTTAATTATTAAACCAATGTAAAATATTGGAATTGGTCATGATGAAAATAATGGACAGTATTATGAATCTTAATCTTGCTCTCTTTATATCAGGTAGCATCTTGTTTGGATTAATACCATCTGTTGATGTTAGGTATTTGTTTTTATTTGTCCAATTAATAAAAGCTCATCTCATTAATCCTTTATCAACTACAAATAATCTGATTACAGTATAATCATTACTCAACTACAGCCACTGTAAGCAGTGAAAGAATGTTAAAGCTTTACATGATGAGATTTACAAAGTTCATTGTTATTTTATTGTGGATAATTTGTTTTTATTTCTATTGTTAATTCTTGATGTAAAAAGACAAATGAACAAACTACATTTAATTTGGTACTAAAAATATTTAGGATGACGGTAACTCCAAGCATGTTTATAAGGGTAAAGAAAAAACATCAATTATGAATGATGATTTTAATATTTATTGATTTTCATCTTAAGAACACCAGCATGTTCTTCAGAGTTACTTTCATCCTTTATGTTTTAAAAAATAAAAAAATGTGATTAAATAAATTTTAATATTTTATCCATACAGTTTTTGAAAAGGAATTAGCACAAAATACTGACTAGGTACAAATAACTGAACTTCTTCTATATGCCTTCAGGATGCTGGCGACCATGGCTCTCCACAATTTCCTGTCCTTTGTAGCTCTTAATAACTTTTTGCCATCTCTCCCAAACCCTTCTCAGCCATCCATTTGCTCAAGCTTGCCAGGTAAGTTATGTATTGCTTCCCTATGACCCTCTTACCATCAGTCTGCCATGTGGCTATGAAGTCCTCTTTCCTCATTATGTAACCCAGAAATTTGAATTGTCTCTTTCTGATGTTAAGCATAAGTGTCTTTTTTGCTTTCCATTGTTTCTAGAACATCATCATTGCTCACATGTTCGGTCCATTGTATTCTCAGCATCCTTCTGTACAACCACATTTCTGTTGCTTCAATTCTCTTCTTCATATAGGTGGATTGATACTACTTAACAGTTCAGTGCACTTTTCTTTGTTTCTAATGATAGAAATAATTGAACAGTAGTGTTTATATTCTCTTAAAATGAAAATCATTGTAATCAGTAATGACTTTAGTTAATATAAGTGAGCCATCTTCAAAATCAGAAATATATCTTCTTTATACCAAACAGCCTTATTATTAAATCAGTCATCTTAAATCAACTTGAAGAGTATTTCCCTTACAGAAAGACAGTCCCACTTACACCTAAGGATGAAACCAGAAAAAAAAGACTAATATATTTGGATTCTACTTTGAAGGATACGTGGAAACAAATTTAATACCAAGTTTCACTGATGAAGCAATAATCTTTTAAGAATTAATAAAAGAAACACGATATATTTCATAACTACAAGACTTGAATTAGACGGTTTTCTTTCTCAGTGAATTTACAATAATTGTTACATTTCAAGTGTTGAAGATATCTAAGATTTCTGACATCTTAATCATACATTTATGCTAAATCAACTAAAGATTTATGAATATTAAAGTGACAAATACTTGTAGATCAAATTTCTGAATTTCTTAAGTTGTTATGAGAAGCTAGCAGAACATCATGTTTCAAAATTCAAATATAGAATTAATAGAAGAAAAACAAATAAGCAATAAGGATGGGTCACATTTTGAATAGAATTGCAGTATCACATTCTCTTTAAAAATAATCACCTCTTGTATTAATATACACCCTCAAGTCCCTGATACAATCTTTTATTTTTATTCCTAATAATGATAAGTTCATATCATCAAGGATTTCTCTTATAACAGCCATACACTTTATCAATTTAGTTCTATAACCTCCACCCACTGATCCATCTCACAATCCAAGTGCCATGCCTTAGTGTTTTTGCTCATTCACTTCTCATATATATATATATATATATATATATATATATATATATATATATACACTTCATCTCATTAGACAACCAGCCCCACATCTCTCTCTATCCTTCTCAACTGCACTGGGCCTACTCCAGAATGAAGGCATCAATTTATTATCTACCCACTGCCTTCAATTCATGTTGATCATGTGACTATGGTATTATTCTGTAGGCCAAAACAGCTGTGGCAAGCTTCACATCTGCAGTCTCTTTGTCAGAAAAAGAAAATGTTCTTCTCATTTATAAATAATTTCACAGTTAGTTTGGTTGATTTTTTCCTTAGATATGAGAGAGAGAGAGAGAGAGAAAGAGAGAGAGAGAGAGAGAGAGAGAGAGATGAATTAGGCTCTACAGTGATAAGTATGCAAACATGAAAATGATGATGATGATAATAATAAGTCACAATAGTAGTGTGTAACAACAATATTCATAAAATGATAAACTTGAGATAATGTGTTTATTTCAAGCTCGTCTTTTCTAATTCATAAAAAATCTAATGAGATCAGTATGGATTACCTTCTTTGATTATTATTAGAACGAATGTCAGTGACAATGCCAGATTAAATTTGAATTATTTAATCCATTTACTTGTCAACCACAAATATACAAAGATATATAAAACACATTCAGGTAAGATTAAATTTAGAGCAATATATTCATAAGTTCTATGTAAACTATGTACTTGAATAAAAAATAATCTCATCTGTAGAGTCTAGAATTAAGTCCATACATAATGTCAACTTGGAGAAGCTGATTGTCATTGTCTCAACATTTAATAAAGAAAAAGTAAGTCAGTAAAATTTTTGAAGCCCAAGTAGTATAAATATGTTACATCAAAGTTTTCAAAAATAAATTTTGCTTTATTTAAAAAGAAATAAAAATCAATAATTTTGTAATCCATGCAGAATTTTGGCAAGGAACTTGACTTAAAAATTATGATCAAAAGTAAATATTTCTTTTGCTTGTTATTAAACAGTTAATTTTATACTTCTGTAAATTTTACATCAATAATGTTAATTTCTTTCTCTTTCATGAGGGAGAAAATTAGAGATTTGTAGACTTCCCTTATAAATCCCTATGGCTACTCATTGGAAACAGGATAGTTTAATCAACAAACATGGATAGACATACCTGCAATAAGATGTAGTGACACTGCTTTTTTAACTATCTTCATTCTTTGGCAATGTTTATTGTTTTAAAAAGTGATGATTAATAAACACTATTTATTTAATGGAGAGGTTGGCAAAACATTGATTAATCGCCAATTGATTCAAACTTTATAAAATGCTAGGTAATAAGGATTTCCTTATAGTTTATTCACATATTTTAATAATTTAGTAAATGTTTATAAATGTATGAATAGAATTTGTTTTCACATTTATTTCTTTATAAATTAGTAAATGATAAATAGTATATTGCATTAGTTCTAGTTATGTATTTTGTTCAGGTGATCACAAAATATTATTCTGAAGGAGCAATCAAAAATTAGCTGATAATGCATTTAATTCAAAGCAAGAATTTTATTTTCTAAAATAGTTTTTTTTTTTTTTTCTTCATTATTTGAGAAAATAAAATTTTTCTTGACATTTACACTCCAGCATCGTTTCCCTATTAGGCAATACTGTTCATTTTCTTTCACAGACATATCCAGCCAGTATAACTTCTGAATTGCAGACTTGGCTTATTTTCACATTATCTTTGCATTATTCAATCAAATGTAAACTCAATTGTTAAACAGACACTGACTGCAGAATATTCATCTTGGTTTTTCCATATGTAATCCACATGGGGTCTCCCTTGGAATTTCCTATAGTATTGAACTTTACCTCTTGCACAGCACGATTCATGCTGGTTATGTCTTTGCCTATTTCTCTTTCAGATCCCTTTTATTCTTTTCAGGTTTCCAGTACAAGGAAGAAACTGTCCTGTTTCAACAATCATAAAGAAAATTGCTACTACTGTAATCTAAAATATAGGTCTTCTACTACTTGTACATTTGGTTAAATTGTTAGAAAACAATGACAAAAAGTCAACAAGTTTGAAATTATTTTTTTATCAATAAACTGAGTAAAAGATGTTTTTGGAATTTCTCCTAGTTAAAAATATAAGTTGTACATATTTCTTATTAGGCTTATATCTTTCTTTTTTTTTTTTTTTTAAATATCTTATCCCTTCAGGACATAGACAATCATGGTTCTCCATGAAGACCATTTCTTTATTATCTGTGAATTACCATGGCTTCTTAGAAAAGATAGTGGTGTGATTTTCCAATGCCTTCTCCATGATTTGAAATTCAGAGTTTTACTTCTCTTTGGTTGTCACCCTAGCTTAGAGAGCCTAGTCTATTCTGCTATTTAACCCATAGCTGGATAGAGAAGATATGGATTCATGCCTTTCCCAAGGGTATTAGTGCAACAGTGAATTCAAATGATTAAGACTGAATTTGAAATCAATTTGCTGCCTCCACTTTCCATGTCAATAAATTACACTAACTACTTATTCTATATTCTCCAAATAATTATCTATTGCAGACAAGTTAAATTTGAGAAACTGTATACCTTTTATTGATTACATGAAAACAAAATGAAAAGTAGTGTACAATTAAAAAAGATTTCAAGTTATCATCATTATTGTCAGTATTTAAATAATATCAATTTCTTTATAAATATTAGCCTAAATATACATAAAATATAATTATCTTTATTTGTATGTAAAAATCATTGTCTTTTTTAATATATTGTGATTATTATGCTACACTGAATTTGATATCCTGAAACCACATAGTACGTTCTTAAATAGTTATCTTGAAGGAATCTTTGTTATAGCATACCTACGGATGATAATGGGTGTGCCCCCATTACCATAAATACAGTAGTAAATACTGTATATTGGTCTGCAGTTGGAGATTCATTGTGGAATTCACTTGACTCACTTCTAGCAGTTGACTACTTCTTCTATGCGCCACTGGCAAATCTTATGTGTTGTTCTTGTCCTAAGTATTATCGTTCATTACCAACCTTCCTTTGATTATTCTATTCAGTAACCTTCCCTAGGATACTACAAATTTAAAATGGAATTAATTAATATAAATGAGTTATCAATGACAAAATGTGTATACTTTTTTTTTTATTATATCTATCAAAAAGTTAAATCTAACATCAGGGATCATGAATTTGATTCTTAATGATTGTTCTTTTTGGGAAAGAAACCTTCACACACTTTGCATCAATTTTGGAAAAAAACCCAACTTAGAATTAAAAGTGATTTTAAAAAATGGTACAAGTAAATGAACTCTAGGAAAATGAGTTTCATTAAATACATTCTGAGGACGGGTCCATCGATTAGAGTTGAGTGACAGAGAGAGAATGCATTTAACATGCATTCATTTCTTTAAAAAGAAATGCAATTTTCCAAAAATCATGGCATTTTCAAAATAACAATTTTTCTAAGTGGCTCATAAAGCTTTAAAGAAATAGCTCATATTGAAGGATCAATAATAATTATTTCACATCATGAAGGCCCCTTATATCAATTTAATAGAGATCACTTCTAAATCCTTAGATGTTTGCATTGAATGAACAAAATTGATGCAAGGAGCCTTCTCAATTTCTATTCCAAATTTATTGAACCTGAAAGTGTCCTCACAAAGTGTTGAATATATTTAGAGTGTATATTGTTGAAGTCAGGTATTCAGTGAGATTCTTTTCTTTTTCATTCATTTTGAATCTAATTGCCAATACATTGATTGTTGTCAGCATTTAGAAGGTGGTCATCTGCAACTGATATAATTTTCTTCTGATTTGAGAAACAACTTACCATTCACTGATTACATGAAAATTTAATTACTTTATTATAGAGCGCATATCAATAATTAAGAACTGAAATACAGAATAGTCATCACACTCAACATTGCTTGTCCAACTGAACCTCTTTGTATACTTGTTGTTATAAACACATTTTAACCAATCCATCCCTCTTGACTTTTTTTTTTTTTACAATCAATTCATTCCAAGTAAGGTGATAATGCCACTAAGATGCAAGGGCTGCTGGGAATGAAAGAGAATAAAAAAAACTTTAGAAGAAACCCAATCCTAAACAGGAAACAACGGACAAGCTACTGCTCATGTTCAAAAGACCAACGAGGAGTGTGAACTGGACAATAGGTGAATCTCTCTACTCCTATTAGGTAAAACTAATAAACTAATAAATAAGAAGAAAAAGTAAGCTTCTTCCTTACAGTGGGTACAGAAAGGATGATGGAAAATAGTCATTAATAGACCAGCTATGTCAATATATTTCTACAGTACAGCACATTAATTGTCTGTGTACTTCTGTACCTGGCACTGTCAAAATGGATTGGCCTGGTTATTATATTAATAAACGGCTTGGAACATCATAGAGTTCAAAATTACATCACCTGAACCATACTAAAGATTATCCTGGTTAAATTATTTTGAACTCAATAGGCATACAGACAACACAGAGCAAACCTTTCTCAAATACTTCTTTAATAAGTTCTAATTGTTCAGAAGCTCACAACATATCTATCCAAATTTCTTTATTATTTACTGATGATCATAAAATAATTCCTTTGATCTTTTTAAGAGTTAAAAAACCTAATATATATATGTTCTTATCTCACCTGCTTATATTTACTAGTTACTTAGAGTAACTTATCTTTATTTATTAATGCCAATAATATACATCAAAAACAGAAAGCAAGTCAATTATTCTGTTGGTATGTTTCACTGAGAGCAAAGAGGAAGTAGAAATCCTAAAAATCAATAACATTGTAACATCATATGTAGAATTTTAGACACCTGGGTGCACCTTTAGGTTAATGAATATTTTTTTCAACATGAAGAATTCTGAAGTTTTATAGATTTAGTTTCTTTATTTAGAATATGAATAATAATAAAAGAATTTTTGGCACATCAATTCCTCTGTGGATTATGCAACACTAAGCATTTTCTTTTGTATCCATAAATTTTGTAATGTGTGCAAACAATATGTGGTGAGAAAAACAATTCTTTCAGAAGACACATCCACATTATCAATAACATTGTACAATGCTTTTCGTAAATATAGATGCAGTATAAATCTAACATCAAATCTAAGCCTCAATGTATTGAAATGAAATAGGTATAATTTGCATAGTGATACCAAATTTAGATATAATTTACATGCTGATTCCAAAAACTGATAAATTTGTTAAAGTCTTACAATGTATATGATATGATTCTGATTGGAGAAGATTTTTACTTGTACAAAAGTGGTCTATGTGACAATCATACAAGATAGGTTGGGTGAGTAAGATATTTGAAACCAATGAAAATGTTATTAACAAAACATTAAACAATCTTAAAAATTGGCAATATTTTATATAGTTTTCTCATTAAAATGCATTTTCAGTACAGTGGGCTTAGAAATTGTGTTATTTTCATCAAATTAAACTAAACTTAAATATTTTATAGCTAGGATTAAAGTGTACACGTATTATCTAATATTTAAACATTTTTTTTTATTCTTAATACCAGTTAAACAATTGCATATGATCTTTGGAGAGATGGTTAAGACATCTGGACATCACATTCAGAATAAATCATTATTTTATCCTTGTAATTGGTCTCTTCTTTCATAAATATTAGGTTATAAGAGAATGCCATTTTGTCATTCATTTACCCACTATATTAGGTCATATGTGTGTGTGTGACCTTTTGTAGCTGTTTATTATGTTTGTTACATATAAATAGAAAAAGATCATTTTAAGAGATTTTTAACATTAATTTAATATCACAGATTTTATAAGTTTATGAAATTAATTAACAGGCAAGTAAAAACATCATGTAACAATACCCTTTTAATATTTATTCTCCTTAGACTTCATCAAATATTTTTTTCAGATAAAATCTAGCAGATGTGGTTTCTATTCTTTTTAAAGATGGTAACTTGTTAAGCATCAAACTGTTAATAAAACCAGTTTCAGTTTCAGATTCTGGTAAAATAAACTATGCAATTTTTATGTAATGCTGCATTCAGTATGCATTTTCTTGTTAAATAGTAAAACAAATATAAATAGGGAAAAAAAATCAATACATGGGCTGTATGAAATCGAATTACAGGATTCCTATGTTAAATACTTGTTTATACTTGTAATTATGTCTGATAGAGAGAAAAAATAAACAAACTTGCTGATTGCATTTCTAAAGTAGATGTTTGTTTATCTTTTTTATTTTTACTACTCTGTGTGATTATTTTATTTCAAAAGATCAAACCCTTTCAAAAACAGTGGCCAAGCCAAGGTAAGAAGGCTGTTAACTAATGAACTGTAAATCTAATGGAAGCCGAAACAGGAAAATCATGAATAAAAACAAAAATTCAAATGTACAAGCTTGGGCCACCATTACAACTTCTTTTAGTTTAGACTAGGAATATACATGAATAATTTTAATAGAAGCAGCTATGCCTGTTGAAAATCAAATATGAAAGAGAAGGGAGCTGTTTACAAATTATGTTCAAATCAAAGTGAAGAAAGAAAAGAACTACCAGAAAGTATACCAATGTCTGATAGTATAGCATTCTTACTGGTCTGTTGCTTTTTTTACTCTGCTCTCTGGTGTAAATGAATTTTATAGACTTGTTCCTAATTGCACCAACAGAACAAAACAATCTGTTCTGAGTTAATGTTGCTGTCTTATACTGTAAGGCATATTCACTCATCTGTAATTTGTCATGAAAATTAGTAAATCACTCAAAGGAAGTGCTTTAGGATGACAAAAGCTATCTTGTTAGGATGTTTTAGCTCTTCTTCCTACCATCTATGGGAATGGCATAATTATTAGGCAATGTCAGGATGACAGTGGTAATGGAAGAAAAAGGGTGTGGAGGTTTGTGCATGTGTTTTCTTTTGTTTTTATATTGAATACTATTTTTCCTTTAGAGTTAAAGCAATAAAAAAATATTCAACAGATATTCAAAGAAAATGTAGAGAATTTAGACACAAATAGACATATGCTATTCATTAATTATTAGCATGAAATATTTTGGTTCAAATTTCTTTCAAGTTTCTTTTTTATACTAAATTTTCATCCAATACAAGGCCCAAGAGCCACTCAAAATAAAGTCTTACTAAATAAGGACATCAGAGGAGGAAGCAAGTGCAGATTATGAGGATAATTAGGATAGGTAATGGGTTAAAGAGGTTAAGATTGTAGCATTCAGGGAAGCAACTTCTTGGGGCTATATCCCATAAAGTTGCAGCATTTGGGAAGAAGCTGTCCAAATGAAACTCCTTCTTACCAATGAAATACAAAGAAAATGAGAATGGTTCATCCCTGTGTATATACCATGTTGGGTCTTAGTTCTAAAAATCTGAATTGGTGGAACCAAGGAATGTAGCTCAGAACATTTCCCATGGAAAACAGGATATACTAATGAGAGATTTTCGACATTTTGTCTATAGGAAAAGGGTTGCAGGATTGAACATAATTCATCGCCTGCAAGGCTGCATAAATGCTTATGAACTCTGTCAATCATTTCAAATATGATGTTGTAAAGATTTATGACACAGATTTCATCATCATTTTTAATACAATTTGGTTTTCTAAAACTCTTGGCAATACATATATTGCCTCCAAATTTTATCAAACTTAGCATGTCGATATGAAAAAGTGTAAACACATGCAAATACAAACTTCTATTATAAAACAGGAGATCTTTTACTAATAGTAACAGAGTCTCAGATTTCCATTTGGGAAAATAAAATTCTTATATTTCTAAATACAACATATAAACATAACAAATTTCTAAATTTCTCTGGCTAATAACAAGAAAGGTAAAATGCAGACACGATACATTCAAATGCTAACATGTTGCACAGTTATAACTATCTTGGTCACAAAACAAATGTCTAGTTCATTTAAGAATTAATACAGATGAATATAAAAGTATTTTTTAACTAGGGCAAGGATCCCATCAGCATGGCTGATGCTAACTTCCAGTAGAGGTTAGCATCAGCAATGCTCGGGCTAACATTTTTGGCTGACATGAAGTAGAAAGATTATATTGAATCCACTACTACGTCTGCTGCTAAGAAAGTTGGTTCCCTGTATCATGCTAGGCAATTTTTCTCACCAGAATCTATCTTACATATTTATGAGTCTACCATTCGTCCATACTTTGAATATTGCTGCCACATATGGTCCAGTGCTTCTGCTATATATTTAGAGATTCTCAATAAAAATCCAAAGAATAATCAGCAATATTATTGGTCTTGATCTGGCATCTCAGTTTCAGTCACTTTCTCGCTGCTGTAATATAGCTTCCCTATGCCTTTCCTATAAATACTTTCATGGTAATTGTTTGGATGAACTCTTCACTATGGTAGCTAGACTTTATGGATTTAAGTGCAGTAATAGATTAGTGGTAAGGTTTCATCATTTCACAGCTGAATTGACTAGATGTAACTCTAAGTTCAATGCTAACAGTTTCTTCTCTCGCTTGAGGAACACTCTTCCAGCTCCATGCTTTCCAGCCAACTTTGATTTTCAAAAATTTAAATACAATATCAATCGTTATCTACTGTCTTCTTAATTACTCTTCTATTGTTCTTGTGCTTTAATAATGTTTCTCATTTTTTCTTATTCTTTCACACTCAATAAGCGCTTGTGCCTTAGTAGCTTTACTGCCTTGCTTGTGGTGAAATGATTTTTAAAAAAATCAAATCCATTACTATAAATCAGAAACACTGGACAAATAGCAAAAAAGAACCAGTTAAATTAAAGTCAAAGCTAATCTACTTGCCAATTATGAGACTACCTAAAGATTTAAACCTATTTCCATTATATCTTGAAAATAGAGATTTTACACGAATGCAACATATGTCATGGCTATGAATGATTCATGAAGTTTGATCATCTTTGAGAATTGTTAAGTGAATGCTCTTGTCATTATCTGACAAATAAGAAGCCAGTGTGTCTCTGACTACTGTTCGTCTGGATTATAAATAGCCAAAGAGATTATAGCATAAGAAAGAGGACACAGACATGAAATGATAGACAACTGCTGCAAAGAATCATCCCATATGCCATTTCCAGAATTCCTATGGTCACTTGAAAGAAGAAAATTGCTATCTTGTGTGACAAGCTAGCTTTCATTTTACATTCTTTTCTCGGAGCTCTTGGCTTATTCCTAAAAGAAGGCTTGGCTCGCTTTGTACATCTTAAAAAAGCAAGTGCTACAGGGAGCAGAAACATCTTATACATTTTAGATAGTATAACCTAAATAATGATAAACTATTTCTGTCAGAAAATGTTTATATATTCACATATTATATATATCACTGGATACTGAAAGTGATCCTAACCAAGAAGACCTTTCAAAAAAAAAAAATGAATTTTGATGTCTGATCCTTTGATCAGATTTTTGAAAGTTGATTGGGCTAAGAATTTTTCAGCACACCCTTGTATTTATACATCTCTATCTATAAAAGGCAGGATGTGTGTGTGTGTGTGTAATGAATGCACGGCCGCAATTTTTAACAGATTTGCACCAAAATTTACATGCACATGCTCCAAGTTTGTGAGAAGGCCAAGACTGACTTTGCATTTCCCAACTCCCATCGATAGTGGAAATAATCGATTTTTTTCATGCTTCTATGGCAGTTTTCATGTAGTTTGCAGCCATTTTCTACTGGCCAGAGTGAGAGCCTATAGCTGGCTGCCATGAATAGGCAGGAAGATTCTATTGGCCAATGTGAGAGCCAACAGCTGACTGACACAAATGTTAACTAGCATGCCAAAAAAATTGATAGATGCATTCGTCACAAGTGGGAAAAATTTAAATCTGCATGGCACTTTACTCCAATTGGCTCATTTGCTTGCTTAAACTCAACGTTGATTCTGATTCCACAGAACTGGGTTGGGTGTGAAAAAGTATTTGTTGTTAACATTCTTTTTTCATTTGGTTTTTCCAGTTACGAGTCCTTTTTTAAAGCTGATTTGTTTTGTGTTCATTTTGTTTAGTTCTTTTTTCGTAACAGATTTAATGTTTAGTATAGAGCTTAGAAAAAATTTGCAGTGTGAGATAGGCAAGAATTAAGGCATGTAGCAACATCAGCATGGCAAAGGGCACTCCTTTAAAGGCAAGGAAGAGCAAAAAAGTGATAACAATTGCTGTATGAGTCGTACGATTTTTGAATCAAGAATGGGCAACGCCGGGCCATGCTGCTAGTCATATTATATAGAGTATTTTCTGGGTAAAATTGCAAAAATAATTTCAAGACTTAAAGATTTGTTGCAATATCTTATGATGAAGTATTTTCTCCCATTATAACATACTTAGCTGAATAAGCAGATTTTAAGCATGACCTATTTATGAAAATATCAATTAAATGTACCTAATTAGAGCAATTAAAATATATTTAATTTGATTCTTATTTAATGTTTAATAAATTAGTAATGAAATTTCTTTTCTTTTCTTTTTCAGAGCTCAAATTCTGACATTTTTAGAAATATAATGCTATTATAAAATAACAAAACTTGGCAGAAATTTTCTATTTTATATAAGGTATGTATAAAACAGAACTCATATAATCAAAAGAAAATGCTTTCAGTTGATTGCATAAACATTATCTGAAACTTGATTATATGCAACAATGGTGAACAAGAAGTTAAAAATTGATATTGTTACAATGTATGTAAATGAATGTAAATCAAATTCATTTATGGCTTAATAAAATAAGTAATACTCATTCCATATTGTAATTTTTTGTGCTGAGCAATTTTTATTCTGACAGATAATTGCCAGTTAAATATCCAATGAAAGAAATGTAGAGTTGTTGAAGAAATAAAAATAACATATAATCTCCATTTTGTTTTTGCTTTTTCATTGTCCTATGTGTTGCTGACTTTGCACTTAAAGATATTCCTATCTGCACTGGTTTTATTTTATAGAGGCAAAAAATATTCTGAAGAATATTTATTATGAAAGTAAAAAGTTATTTACAGAATAGAGTGATCCAATACGAAAAACCTTTTAACCGTAATAATTTACATAGCAATTGTTGTTTTAAATTTTTATTACTATTTATAAAAATATGAAACAAACTCCAAGGAAATAGTTTTCTGAAAATCATTTTGGAGTGTAAAACTATTTTTAGTTTGAAAATGGAACTAAAACAAATATGAAAAAAAAAGGACAAGACACAAATAGGAAACCGGTTCTGGCTGATATTGTCTATCATTTTCAGCAGAGTCCTAATCATTCCAAGAGTTATTCAAACAAATGAACTCATTCTTTTTCTTATTTATATTATTCCTACAATGTTTCAGTCAATTTGTTCTACAGTCTTCTGAAAGTGTAATATTTGTATGAAGAAGAGAGGTTTTTTTTTCATTGATGCAAAACAATGTGGTAAGAGAAAAAGAAACCATCTCTTTTCCTACTGATAGCACACCTGAAGAAGCCCGTAGGAAAGATTGCTTGAAACATTGTGGGAACAACGGAAATAACAAAAATAATGCATTTAGCTTCTGGCTTTTTTTAAAAAATCATTTCACCCCAAGCAAGACAATAATGCCACTACGACACAAGGAGTCACTGGATGTGAAAGAGGTTGAGAAGACTTTAAAAGAAGCAACCAAAAACACAATCCTAAACGGGAAACAAAGGCACTATTCTGAGATCCTCAGTATATGTAGAAAAGTAAACAAGATGGAGATACTGTCATCACTTTTTTATTAAATAAAATAGTCACATTTAAATGATTTTAGCAGGTTTTATTATTACTAAAGAAACTTAAATATTTCCCTAAAACAAATATAAACTAAGTTACCAACTGTAATTAACAATTTTTAAGTGATTGACCCCCAATAATCCTCATTATAATCAAAAAGTGTCCCAGTCAATGTATTAGATAACTTCTTTTTTTCTTTTCATATGTCATGTCCTTTTCAGGATATGAGCAATCATGGCTCTTCCTGTATTTTGTTGCTCTAATTCTTGCCCCTTTATCACTCCTTTATCTTTATGGTCCTTGTTCTGCTATCCATTCACACAAACACATCAAGTAGGTTATTTGCTGTTTTACTGTTTCTCTTGCCTTCAATATGCCCTGTAAGTGTTAAATTCTCCAAATATTCTTTTCTCACTATTTCTCTCAGAAATTTCAACTTTCACTTTCTGATTGTTAGAAGTAGTTTCCATGTAGTTTCTATTCTCGTTAAAACTTCCTTGTTTCTCACATGCTCTGTCCCTACTATTCTCAGCTTTCATTAGTATAATATCACTTCTAGTCATTTTCTCAACTGTGAGGAGACTGTCCAGTATTCACTGTCATAGACATTAGATAGTAGTTCAGTTCACTTTTATTTGTTTCTAAGGACTTTTCTTGACCCTTTCATTAGAGGTCTATTACATAAATAAATTAGATAAATAAATGTGTTGCAACCAAAGAGTTATTTTTGACCTTTTGATTTAATCTGACCCAATCTGAAATCATTCATTTGGTTAAGACCAAAGCAAAATAACTTGGATAACTCATTATTTTACAATAAAATGATTTCATTTGGTTTGAGCACAAAAAGCCAAAAGCATTGACAGTATTCTGTATATTTTTATTTGAAAGAAACGAGTGTTTGATGTCCATTTCAAATATTAAATTCTATGAAACTAACAATCTATATAATAAAAATATTTCTGTAATGTTTAAAGGCTTGAAAAAATTAAATGAAATTTAAAATACCTTTAAATAATAGTTAATTTTTATATTTATATAAATGAAAGAAGATACTAGTAATGAATAAAATAAAGAAAATATTTTAAAATATAAAAACATTTTATTTTCAGATATTTCTCTGAAATATTTGTTTTTCACATATATTTATAATCAGAACTAAAATTAATGTCTTCAGAAAAATTAAAAAACAATTATATCATTATTTATCCAAATATTATCATTTTTATCTCTTATTTAAACACAATAATCCTTTCTTGTTCAGATATATAGATCAATAAAAAGATTTTAATAAGAATTAGTTTTTTCGTGTATATTTTTAATGTACAAAATAAACACATGTATACACAGGTAAGCCTGATATGAAGAATTGTTTTTGTTCAATCAAATTTCAAGATAAACCTATCAGGTAGGTTATCTCCTAGACTGTCAACAAATATAATATGTCACCCATTTTCCAAAATCACTCATTTTCTTTTGGAATAGTTTGAGGAGTTAAGGATGCTAACAAAAAAAGAAATGAACAATCTTTATTCTGAGTTTTTTTTATTTTTCCTAGTTATGATCAAAATGAAGTATCTTTCTTCAATTAAAAGTATTTAAGTTTTTATTTTGGTCAGAATATCATTCTCAAGTCTTGAATGCTACCGAAGTTTAATTGGGTATCATTCTCCAATGCAACACTGAAATATCAATCCCCCTCCCCCCAAAATGTGATTTGCACTTTAAAGAGTTGGAGTTCTGAATGCAAAATTGTTGCTCACTCATTTATGAAGACTGTTGAGTAAACATGAGGCACAGAAAAACAAATATCTTTATTATTTTTTATTTTTATTTTTTAATCATTTCATCCCAAACAAGGCAATAAAGCCACTAAAACACAAGGGATTATTGAGTGTGAGAGAATATGAGAAAAAAAAACATTATTAAGATGAGAACACAATAAAAGAAGAGGAATTAAGAAGACATAATGATTGACATTTCATTTAAATTTTTTACAATTGAAATGGCTAGATGTAACCATAAGCTACATGCTAACTGTTTCTTTTTTTGCACTTCTTGCTTGTGGAACACTTTTCTGACTACTTGCTTTTCATCCAACATTGATCTTCAAAAATTTAAATACAATGTCAACTATTATCTACTGTCTTCTTAATTCCTCTGATATTATTCTCTCTCCTTAATGTTTTTCTTTTTCTTATATTCTTTCACACTCAGTAACTCCTTGTTTCTTAGTGGCTTTATTGCCATGCTTGGGGTGAGATGATTAAAAAAGTATGGTGATGGCATGAGTAAACTTCTGTAAATATTAAATTATGCAAATAAAATGGTTAATATCCAAATATATTATATATATATATATATATATATATATATATATATATATATATATATGTGTGTGTGTACTTGCATACACGGTTTACAATGTCTTTATGGTGTACTTTAAAAATGATTTTAAAAAAGATAAAATATTCAGATTACATTTACTGTTCAGATGATGCACTATTATAAAAAGAAATCCTTAAAACTAACATTTTTTTGTTAACATATTTTACAAAAAAGCAAGTATATACAATATCAAAGTTAATATGAATTGCAAAAACTTGCAACAAATATATTTCTTATACCTCTCTATGCAAAGCATCTTAAATGTGAGTCTTCTGTTGGATGTAAGAAAGTTGGGACATTGTGACATTTGTCATGGAAAGCTTAAAATTTGACAAGGTAACTGACATTTTTTATTTAATATTCAAAAACGGAATTACCTACAATGTGAAATGAATTAAAAAAAATTATTTTGACTTGTCAGATATTCCACTCTCTCTCATCAATATATATGCCACAATGTGAAAAAGCATATCATCCCTGATCATTGCAAAAGCAAGAGTAGCACAATGCTGTATATGAGTTAATAGAGAAAAAAAAAACAGATATACTCAGAGTGGACTGATTTAAAATTCAATAGATACCAACGGCTAATATATGTAAAAAAAAAAAAAAAAATACAAAGACAAACAAACACTTTCTGGTCATTGGTTATCAGATCTGATGAGGTAATTTAATTTGTTACCCCTCCTATCCTCAAAAATCCCAACACATTATCCTTACACATGTTGTTTGTTCCAACCTGTAGAAGCTGAACCCAACACACATCAAAGAAATGCATAGTGAAAAAAGCTTTTCCACTTTGTCCCATTATCTTCACATTTGTTTTGGATATTATTATACAACCTACTAACATGCATATATATAAATATATATATATATATATATATATATATATATATAAAACATTGATTAGCTAAGTGACAAATTTTATATTTGTATTAATCCTATATATATATATATATATATATATATATATATATATATATATATATTATACATAATATAATACTGATTTTGTAGAAAGCCTTCTACAAACCCTTCACAACACTAATCATGGCAAACAACTATCCCCAAATTATCAGATCTTTTCAGTAATATAACACATGCTGAAAAAAAAAATAAACAAATTCCCCAGAAAAGAAAGTCCCACTTCATTTTTCATCTTATCAAGAAAGGACACAGGCATATCTGAAAATTCAAATTCTTAAAATCCTTCTCATCATTTCATTTGGTCAAAAGGCCTATTAGTATATAATAAATATTATTAGTTTTATTATCAATATTATTATTTTGTCGTTTTTTTATTCTCTCAAATTTCTTTCATTGGCCTATAATATCTACATATAAATATATCTATAATACCAATTGGTAGGGATAATTTCAAGGAGGACATTAATCCAAAAAGAGCTCAATGTAAGTAACAGAGCAATATAATAATAATAATAATAAGTAATGACAATAAATAAATATATTCATGAAATAAATTATAGCTGAAATGGATTTTTAAGGATTGTCTATATATATATATATATATATATATATATATATGTATGTATGGTGGACTCTCCCATCGTATTTGATATATAAGGGTGAATCATCTCAGTTCCTAGGAATCAACAGCCAGACACCAGCACATATGATTTGATTATAGTGGCGAAGACTTTGTGCAGAACCAACCACACTTTTTAAAGGATCGAATATGTGCCACAAGGTCCTGAAACAACCCTCTGCAGGTTTTGAATTCAGAGTTGTCCTTCTAGATCAGTTGCCATCAAAGGCTATAGAACCCAATCTGTCCTACTATTTACCCATAGCTGGAGGGAGAAGAAGAGGATTAATACCTTTCCCAAGGGTATTAGCACGTAAGTGAATGTAATGTATATATATATATATATATATATATATATATATATATATATATATATATATATATATATATTATGTTTTAACTTATTTGGTGCTTTCAAATAAATTTATACTTTAGTGAATATTTGATATTTGTTTTCCATATAAAACAAAGTATTATAATTCATGGACAAACTGGAAGGTGTGTTTTATAAAACCCAGAGTAATTCTTGTATTTACTTTGTATATTTAAAGCATCATTCAATATGAATATTTGATGAAACTAAATGTTATGCAGTGAATGAAATTTTGTGAAATGTCGAACCACAGACATCCTTCCCATTAAAGAGAACTTTGAATCCAAATTCACACCAGTGCCATAAAGAAAATTATCCGGATAACTGCTCTCATAAATACAGTTCTATAATTTTACTCTGCCAGCAAAAGCAGAGGAAGTTGGCACTAAAGAGCATTGTAATAGGAGATAATGGTCAGGGTTTAGTCTGTGAAATGGCAATCAACTGTTGTAAGTATTAAATACTATACAGGACAGTGCAACTAAGCTTGGTTGTGGCTTTCACACTCCTATCATATTTTCTCTTCCTGTCATCAAGATGGAAATATGGCTTGGAACAAGAGAGTGTCACACATGTTCTAGCTGGATTCTTTTCACATGTCTCTAAAAGAAGATTTATTCTCCGAAAAGAACTCAGATTGTATGGTATCACTTGAAAAATATAGACATATTGTAAATTTAATCTTGGAATAGAGACCATCATTGTAATAGATAATTACTGAATTATGTGTATGTGCATTTATACGTATGAGTTTTTTTATGCTTGTGAACGTGTAAAATAGATAGCCAGACAAGATTGCATCACAGCATAATTTATGAAGAAATCAAATGAGTGTAGAGAAATAAAAATCTCTTAAAAATAAGGAGATAATGAAAAATAGCTTCTGTTTCATTTTCATATATATTTTTTAAAGCCATGTCCCTTCAGGACATAGGCGATCATGGCTCTCCACAGCTTTGAATTTAGAGTAGTCCTTCTCCTAAAATGGGAAAAGATAGAGTCATGCCTTTTTCAAGAGCACTTGTGCAAAAGTGAATGCAACAGACTAGGCCAGAATTTGAACTCAGCTCACTGATTACACTTTCTGCCTTGATAACCATTGCACTACCTGTACACCCACTTTAATACATTAAATAACTTTATTTAAACTAAGTTTCTGTACTTTTATGTATAAGAATTACTTATGGGTTCTTAAATTTATTCTCCATAACCAAGACTTAACATAACAGTGTATTTAACTTGTATACATTTGAAAATATACAAAGAGGTACTGTAAAGTTCTTTGTTTAACCCACCTGCCAAAACCTGGTCAAATATCCAAAAGTCAGTATTTCATTTTTCCTTTTAAGATCTAAGATGATTAGACAAAGAACTTTTCAGCATCACTTTTATTTACACCAGGTTTAATTTTAGAAGAGAAATCACTGAATGGATTAAGAGTGAACCAGAAGGAGAGTAAGATTTACCACACCATGTCTTCATGGCTTGGCTTTACAAATGAAGATTTAAAATGAAGCTTCATGCCTGTTGTATGAACATGGATAGCTTTCAGGCCTGCACTATTGGAGTTTTTAAACAAAGTGTTTATATGTCATAATGCACCAATATGAGATAAAGAAAGTAAAATCCTGAAGTTATAGGTTTTCTATCGGAGTTTCCTTCATTTGTGTAGGTGTATAATCTATAAAAATTTGCCACCCATTCAAAGGAGTATTCCAAGAATACGGCTGACCTGGGTGGATTGAAGCTTAGGTCCTGAACTCTCCACAGATAATTAAAGTTATAATTTTTTAAAAATTATCTTTATAGTTTTTGTTTTTCATTACATTATTGGCCATCATTGCAGATGAAAATTTAGGAGCGTTCCATACTTGATTACAGAGTTGATGGTAGAAGCAGGGAACACAAGAAACATGCAATAATAAGCTTGATAGCTAGAAGAAGTGCCAGTTTTGATGCTAGTGAATCATTACTGTAAAAAAGCCACTAGGCCTACACATGAGATTTTTCAGGTGTGGTATATGTGTAACCATCATTGTTCCTATTAGCAAGGGATTATTTTTATGGTCCAGCAGGTTGGGAGATGGTAGTAAGTTTCAAGTTCATAAGATAACAAATATGTGTAATAATACTATTCTGTCAGTAATACTTGCATTAATTGCTGACTACTAACAATTTCATTTTTCAGAGCACAACATTTTTTTTAATTGCAACCAAGACCATAGAGTCTAAAATCCACTTGCCACAGTTAATTGTGAACATCATAATCTTTTCAATGGTTGTGATGTGCTTTACCAGGGCTACATCTGGTTTTGAATTTTATTCTTCTAGACTGGTTGCCAACCACAGCTAGAGAGCCCACTCTGATCTGCTATTTAACCTATAGCTGGAACAAGAGATGGAGTTATACCTTTCCTAAAGGTAGTTGTACAAAAGTGAACACAACAGACAAGGACAGTATTTGAACTCAGTTCATCAATTTCACTTTCTAAACTGTTAACTTCCTACATGTGCATGATACAAACATGCAGATTGAGTGTCAAAATGTTTTAAAACAAATTTTAGGTTAAAAATTACATAATCTGATTTTTAATCATCAATTCTTTTCCCTTATTACCAGAACCAGTTTGTTGGTACAGAAAAAATTACTATTGTTAAGTGGAGTAATGGCAATGCCAGTGGGTATCAAAAAATGCTGGAGCCACATCTATATACACCTTGTTCAAATGGAGTTGTTATTAAAATGCAATTGTGATTATAATTTCATTTAAGTACTGAAATGTTTGTCAGGCTTTCTTAACAGAACATAAAATGCATGATTTTTGGTTGCTTTCCACAAATTTTATTAAGTGAATATTTTTCTATTGAGGTTGATATAAATTTTTTTTGCATTTGACAAGTATTGCTTTTGCCTCAAGAATCCTTTGTAATACTTTGTTCCTAAAGGAGGAAATTGCCTTAGAAGTTTAACAGAAAACTAGAAAATCAAGTCAACCATGAGCAAGAATTTCAGTTAGTTTCTTTGCCTGTAGAAATATAAGATTTCTTGAAAATAAATATAATAATTTCTAAAATTCCATTCAAAATTAACATGCTGTCTTTTGTTTAAAACAACAATTCATTAATGTTTATAACTAATAAGCTCAACAGCAATAATGTTGCTTTTGTTGGAGGGATGAGATATAAAGATAATTAGAAATTTAAACTTGTTTTACAGATGATATACTGCACCAACTGAAAACTGATTAGGTCGAACAGGTCAGAGAGTAGAAGCAAGGATTAATCAGTATATACTTGCAAATATTTGGAAAGGCAATTTGGATAATTTGCATAGGTGAATTAATTAATCTGGGTCAACAATAGATTAAAATTTATCAATATGTAATATTCAATAGCCAAGTGATGTTCTCAGTACTGAAGAAGGCTCATTCTGATTTTCCCCTTAAGGTTTA
Organism: Acanthosepion esculentum; assembly: GCA_964036315.1. Classification (NCBI taxonomy): domain Eukaryota; kingdom Metazoa; phylum Mollusca; class Cephalopoda; order Sepiida; family Sepiidae; genus Acanthosepion; species Acanthosepion esculentum. The sequence goes on from OZ038487.1 coordinate 101,523,172, forward strand.
AGAGTCAATTTATATTGTCCTTCCAGCCATCCCTCTGTAAACAGAAGAAGTGGCTGTTGTGTTTAAGCATAATTAGCCTTTGATGCCTATTTATTATATCATATCCTGTCTTTGTAATTTGAAATATGTTTGCATACATACCAAAACAGTTCTTAGTAGTTTTTGGTGGTCACTGTCCCTCAAAATCTGTAATAACTTTCTATTGTTCATTAACATACTAACCAATTAGTTAAATTCTCCCCACCAGCTGATATATAACTTGTCTTGGCTTTTTATACAGACAACCATGAATTTTCTCCCAAAGTTAAAGAATAGACATTTTTGTTTTTGTTACCTAATTTAATAATTTTTTCAGTTTTCCTTTTGAATCTGCTATCAACATGATTTTGTCTGTATAGTATATGTTATTAAGGTTACATTTGCTGATTATAAATCCCAATATGTTTTTTTTGTCCTCTTAGGATGCTATTTCCACTGTACTGAGTAATAAGAGTATGAAACAATCAGTTTATAAATTAAACTTTGAGAGTGTCAACATAACCACAGCTGTCACAAGCTTTCTTATTCTAGATATGTTTATATTCAGGTACATGTAAAACCTATAATAAAGAGATATGTTAATTTGTACTACTATGTACAAATGCCAAATTTTAAATGACATACATTGACATAAATTAACCAACCTTGCTCTTGGTTTAACAAACCATTAGGTTGCATCATAAGTAATTTCTGTATTTTTGAGGGAACCAAATGTAATGATAAATGCATCATCCTTGCTACTAATCACACATGTCAGTTAAGAATAAATTTGGAGTGTACTAACATACCTTAGGTTTTGCACAGCAGTGGCAGTGTACACAGTGGATTAAAGGAAAAATGTTCTTCTCTGTGACAACTCATGGCCACATACAGCAAGAATAATACAAAAAAAATATTTTGGAAATTTGTTAGTCTGGTCTAAACCACCTGCCATATCATCTGATCTTGTATCAACCAATTATTACCATTTTTTTGATTGTTACAAAATGGTTTGAGGGAGAAACTTTCTCTAATGAAAACTAGATTCAAGAATTCATTGAAAATTTTTTCTATCAAAACTAGCAGAATTTTACTCAAAAGGTATGAAAGAGCTGCTTGATAAGTGGCAACAAGTCATTGCAAATAATGGTGAATATATAATTGAATAAAATATAATTGTACTTTATTTTTTGATGAATAAAGTTCATTAACAAAAATGGAAATTATTTATAACCCAACCTAACAGTTGGTTATTAAAACTTTACATTGATAAGCACAAAATCTGTACTTTTTTTCTTCTAAGTGCTGAGTAAATATTTTAAAATCTGATTTTTCTTCCTAAAGCACTGAGTAGGAGTTATTTGACTTTTCAAATTCACTTAATATCTTTAGAGTTTAAAGGAATAGAATAGAATAATAATATAGAATAAATAGACGAGAATAATAAAATTTAAAATTTGATAGCTTCCTTTTAACAGTTTTGAAGCCCTTACAATTGAACTCAAGATACTTTTCAAAAAGCTTGCAAAAATAATAATTAAATATGCTCACCAACAATAACCTACAAGAATTATGGCTTCCTGAAGAAACCAGATGCTCTTTTATATATGAAGGGAAGATTTATGTCTTCTGTTTGTTAGTATGAACCGTGTTTTGGGGTCTAAACATATGGGTGATAATTTTTACAAACATTTAAATTAACACTTATACATAACAGTGTATCAAATGTCAGATCAGATGTATGCCAGCTAAGACTTATTTATCTCTTGAGAGAGAATAATTGAATAATGTTTTAGCTTGAAAATTCAAGAGATATTGGTCAATGGTTAATAAAGCTAACAAATAAAACAAAAGTATTTAATTGCCAAATTTCAGGCTTTGGTAGATCAATGGTCTCACTAATATTGCCAATCATATAAAAAGTATTCCTGGGCTTTCAGTAAATATAAGTGAGCTTTATGTTACTATACTGAGAGAGTTGTAGTCTCATGTAAAGAGCTGTGAGTTTTTATTATTATCATAACTAGAAATAACTTAAACCCATGAGAATGATAAAATAAATGGAGATTATATATTACAAAGTTCTCAGCCCAATCAAGGAGGAATTCCATAAACATTCTGATGTTGGTCATTTTGCTAGATTTTGAGAAGTGGATTGGACTGAGAAGTTTTCCTTACCTGCTTATATATTAATATCTCAGATTGCCAGCACTCCCTGTAAAATTACCTATACTATTTTTTTAATAGAAATTTTAAGATATTTCTGTCCCCACCGTGAGCTCAGAACAATCCAAAGATCAAGGTCTGTACTTCTTGCAGCTCAGACATGATTATCTTGCTCTGCCTTTAATTTGGGTATTTTAATGGCGACTTTGTTCCACTCCCACAGATTTGACGAATTATTAAAAATAGATATAAAAACAGGGTCTTTATTATAAAAGGTCATATAAATAAATATAGTCTGTTGAAAATAATTAAGATTTCTGAGTTTTCTGAAATTACATTAGAATGTTTGTAACAAAAAGTATATTTCCTTATATTGGCACAAGTTCAAATGATCTTCTTTTCAAAAGAAATGAATAAAAGAAAAATATGAACACTTAGTTTAAAACTAACTACACAGTACGAGACTAAACAATTCAGACGATAAAAATGCTTATGATTTCTTTTCTTTTTTTAGATAATATAGTAATCTAGTCTGTTTTATTGATACATTGTAAAAGACAAATTTTTATGATGTATTTTACAATGAAATACTTATTGCTTTAAATATGTGCATCAGAGACTCATACAAATATGAATATACATTTGCATATATCATTATTACTGTTAGAATATTTTTAAAACTGATCCAAAATCATTTTTTTTCAGAAAGTAGATGAAATTTTTGGAAGATATTTGAAGGAAGATAATTTTCACAAATTAACTATTCCATTTTTTAATGATAAATAAATGAGTGCATTATTGTAAAAATGTTTATCATTTGTTTGCTTTTAAATAATGGACTGTGAATGGAGAAAATGTCTCGAGGCTGAGATGTTTGTATACAAGCCCACTTTTTAAAGTGCTAACATCTCTGCCAGCAGAGACCAGACAATTTTAGTCTGGCTTGTTTTGGTATATCATGGAGCAAAATAAACAAATGAAAGAAATGTAATTCTTCTTTTTTTCTTTAATCGGATTCTGACAATGTTAAACAGAAACAAGTATGTAGGCTATTAATTTTAAATGTACTTATAAGATGCACTTAACTCCAGAGGAGAAAACAGCCATAAAGATATTAAATAACATTACCAATTTATATTCCTTTGTATTCAGTATATAAAATAAGTACCATGTCAAGTACTCTTGAACTTTTTCATTGACCTACCAATTGACCCATAGAGGAATTTTTAAGATGGCTTCTTATTGAAGAAAAAAAAATGCAATGCAATTACATGTCTTTCCATATGGACTAGTATATTCATCTTGGTTGTTATGCTTACAATGTTTCTACCACTGTATCATCTGATAACTTAGGTTACTAAGTATGACAGAAACCTGAAGAAAGTCAGGGAGTACAATGGCTGAATTGTTGTGAATATAAAAATAAAGATGAATATACTCTTATGTTCAGAATAGAAGGGTAGGTTGGAATAAAAGGAAAGTTGAAAAATTAATTCAAAATTGATTTGTTTTCATGACCTTAAAGATAGGGAGAGGAGGTTAGAAAGAAGTGGAAAATAAAATAAACAGAGAATAAGCTGGAAAAAACAAATACTAAATCATAGAAGGCTTGTCTCTTTTGGAAATACAAGAATACTACTGAAAATTGAAAGACATCTAATGTGAATTACTCAACTAAAAAAATTTCAACATGTCCAATGTACTTATTTCAGATTGGCTGACTTTAGAAAGAGTAAATCATTTTTTAATATTTACGAATTTAACACACAGTAATCAGAAGCCGTTTGTTTATGTTCTGCAATCCATTTACTAAATCTCCTTAAGTAGTTTTCATTGTTTCTTCCTTACTTTAAGTGTATCCTGAGTTTCAAATTCTCCATACTGTCTTTCCACAGTGGTTCAACCTTTTCAATTTAAAAATAAATATATCAGTTCCTAAGTTTTAACCAATCTTCTTCTATGTACCAATGTTCCTTCAAGATGTTGGTGATCATGGCTCACCACAATTTTCTGCCCCTTGTTGCTCTTAATAAATTTTGTCTTTTTGCTATCTTCCCTAAACCTTGTTCCACCATCCATTTACTCAAGTTCACTAGGTAGGTTATGCATTGTTTTCCATCTTCTGTCTTTCTGAATCCTGTTCCTTTATTGTCGTTTTTCTCACGTTTCCTTATTCTCTTTCACACCATGTAACCCTTATATCCTAATTGCCTTCCTTGGGGTGAAATTGTTTTTAAAAAAAAGAGTAAATAATAACTTTCTGATTGATACTGCTAATATAGTGTTTGTCAAATATTAACCTGAACATTGGGACTTTTATTTTATATTACTGCAGATTCCTTGTAGAGAGAAGGATGGTAACCACACTGAATGCTATTGCTGTATTTTCAGTAGCAAGGGAATGTTTATGGAAACTGCATGCTAGCCCAACAACCACACTGGACTGCCTAACCGAGTTAAAGGGCTTCAACTGACCAACTATTTACCCATAACTGAAGTGAGAAGTGGATACATGCCTTTCTCAAGAGTATTTATTATGAACTGAACTTATTTTGATGACTCCCTTCTCCATGTTGTTAACCATAAAACCATCCACATTGGGATAAAAAAGCAATAATAAGATAAAAGATAGCATTAATAATATAAAAGCTTCATCTAATAAGCTTATTCAACTCAACACTATTGCATAAATATGTTTTATATAATTATTATTACATTATTTACATTTGCAAAACTTTCTGTGCAATTGACAAACAATGTACAAAATATCTATTTCAATAAAGAGCATCATAAACTAATTCTTCAAATTCACACTATTTACATGCTGACTATTATCTTCATCTTTGTTGTCTTTACAACATTTCAGCCATTATGTCCTCTGGCCTTCATATGGCCTTCATATGTATCCTTTGGACTTCGTATGTTACCCAAATCAATATGCACCTGATGGAGGACAAAGAGCACAACAGCTGAAATATTGTGAGAACAACAACAAAGATGTGGGCAATAGTCCTCATGTAAATAGTGTAAATAAAGATAACTCCTCATTCCAGAAATTCAGAAAGTAATTCATCAAATATGGGAAGAAATTTGGAATGGGAAAAACATTATACAATGTATTTCTGAAACTTTGGAATATGAGTACATTTTGGAAGCTTCCGAAAAATTCAAGACTATACAGAATAAGCAACATTTACTATTACAAACATTGAAATTACTATATTGCTAAAGAATCATTCCTCATTTCTTATTTCAAGTAAACTTGAACACCATATACTGGTTTCATCCATTTTTCTCATTGGATTTACTAGGCATGTTGGTTTCAGTTGCTTTCACACTTATACTGTAAGCACAGTTCAATACTAGCAACTACAGTACTAAAGTAACTAGTATTGGTTAATCTATACCATTTGTAGTCAACTGTACCACTTATCATCCACCATCAATTACTGCATATCAAGCCAATGTATCAGTCTGTTGCGGTTTGTCTATCTGTACAACTGGAGAGCTGTTACCTGCTCCATGTTTTTTTATCATTGAGATTTTTTCCTCTAGGTGACTAAGGTTTCCACTCCATGATTAAATACCTTGACATGGGGGAGTGACTTGCATGCTTCTATAACCCAGAGAGCTATGTTGGTGGGAGATTATCTCCTAGCAGATTCAACCTAGCCAGAAAGGTCAATGTGTAGTGGGCAGATAAAACATGAGTCACCTACAGAATCATTATATTTAGCTAAATTTGGCCGAAGAACTTATGAAGAAAAATCATTAGTGGTTCCCAATGGAAAATATTCTTAAACATTAAATTATTTGCTAAAAACAGATTGCAGTTTCAGTTTTTTTTCTTACCTCCACAATCTCAAAAGTCAATTTTATTGTTCCTCAATCTTTTTAATATATAACTTTAATATTTAATGTTAAATTGTTAAAGAATTGTATTTTTTAAAATATACCAAATTATTAGACAAATTTCTAGAAACATCAAATGCATCTTTAACTTCTAGTTTAGATTTTTTTTTTTTAAATTTAAAATATAACAATAAAAATAAACTTGCAGAAATAATGTTTTATATAATTGCAATTGTCAGTAATTGCCTACCAGTGACATGCAGATGTTTGGTGATGGTCAACTCCTTCATTGTATGTCACTAAGACTCATGTAGGGGGCCTTTTGGGGCCTAGTACTGAGAAATATGATAAGGAAGACATTTTAAATATATAAAAACAGATGAAACATGAAATAAACACTTTATTCAGATTAAATATAAACTAAATTTTTATTTCATTCTTTGATTGAATGCCCTCCTTATATGGATGCCTGGAGCTGCCACACCCTCTACCCCCCATCCTTCTGCAGGTTACTGCTGCCTACTTATGTGTATTTCATATGATCTCCAGAAACGGTTACCTTGTTATTAAAGATTCTATGTGAATAGAAAAATTGCATTGATATTACTTAAGAACAATAAATAAAATCCCTGATTATTTTAGGCTATATTTGTTAAACCCTAATTTAACCATAGACAAATTTATATTGCTTTTCTCAGCATACTGTAAGAGTAAATGTAACAAATTCAAAAATGTATCCCATGAGTACTCCTTCCTTAATTTAACCTCAGTCAAGATCATGAGACCACAACCCCACATTGCAGTTAATTGTGCATGCCTTAATTTTTTCAGTATATTTTTTAATAGTATGAACTCTGCCAGGGCTACATATGGGTTTGAATTCAGAGTTGTCTTTTTTCTAGATTGGTTGCCAACTGGATAGCCTAGTCAGTTCTCTCAGATCTGGGAGGAAAAGAGATAGATTTGTACCTTTATCAAGGGTATTTATACAAATGTAACGAAATAGCTTGGAATTCAAACTTGATATATCAATTTCTCTTTTTGAGTCACTAACCATTAAACTACCCACGCGAATAATCGTAAAAAGAGTGGTATTAATGAAGGTTAGTAACGGTAGACATTTGGTTAATAAAAATAATGAGGATGCTAACTACTGGATATAGACATAGTTTCAAAGCCTTTAAAAAAATCTCATTCAACATGGAAGTTAACTGAATAAAATGGCTGAAAATTATTGATATACACTCAAGGTAGATTGCATCAAGAAAATCAAACCAACAATCCCAATTTGGATGACAGTCGTCCAGCAATATGTTCTGTCTGAATATTAAGTACTTCATCCCATGTCTGCCAATAATCAATATACTGGCTAGACTCTAGTGGTGCTAGTGCTGTTTGTAGAGAAATTTCTTGTCTGACCTGAAATCTTGTGTGGGAAGTAACTGTGCATTTCTGGATTTCAACTTACATTGATGATACTTAACAAAAGAATTCTATTTGAAGTGGGCATCTTTAGTAAGATGTCAATTTGTATTTTAACATGTTAAAACTACAAGAGATATTTAAAAAAATAACTAACAAAATCTATGAGAATGCTTGCAACAACAAAGTTTGAAACTTTGCCAGAAAATTTAATTTTGTATTGGGTATCTTCCTTTTTATTCTTATAAATTCAATTTTTAAAAATCTGTACAAAAATTTCAAGATTTTTATTTATTGTTCAAATTGAAATTAGTGAAATTTTAATTTATTTGATTTGTTTAAGCCAGTACTTTGCAACTTTTTTAAGCAATGGCACACCTAGCAGCAAATGAAAATATCATGGCACGCAGCAAAATTTTTAAAGCGGTATATATTTAAATGTTATGAAATAAAACCATAGGTTTTTAAAAAAAACATACAAATATAAATATACTTTATTTCAATGTTTCTAATCAACTATTTATGCAACTTATTTAGTGTGAAGCCTGTGCCTGGTGTTTTTTTGTGATTTCTTCAATGTTTGGTCAAATATTTGATAAGCAGACCCTCATTTTTTTTCAGTTGGGTGTAGTCTTTCTTGTTTCTTATTTTTTATGTTATTTAGGGTTGAGAAGCCTAATTCACATAAATAAGAAATATCATATTGCAATAAAACTGTTAAAGCCATTTTAGCTAATGTGAGATATTCCTTTGTATTGAAACCCAAAATGTATCAAACCCAATATGTATACCATGACAAAATTTCACAGCACACTTAAGAGGATCACACAGCACACAAGTGTTCTGTGGCACAGTGGTTGACAATCATTGGTTTAAGCAAATAGTAGATAGCTTAATTAGTGGAAATTGAAAGGATGAACATAATCATTTAATTTAATAATTACATACTGCAGTTCCAAATCCTGGGTCTTCTCCCACCTGTTGGAGGAATCCCTCCGTGAGTGACCATGTCTTCAGAGGTATAGCCATACTCACCACATTTGGCCAATTGTGGGTTGCTGAGGCTATTTAACCTATAGTTGGAGTTTTTGAATTCAGAGTTGTCCTCCTCCTCGACTGGTTGCCACCCAAAGCTATAAGACCTGTCCTGCTATTTACCTATAGCTGGGGGAAGAAGAGATGGATTCATGCTTTTCCTGAGGGTATTTGTGCATAAGTGAATGTAATAAACTTGGCTGGAATTTGAACTCGGCTCTCCAATTCCTCAATCCAAGCCACTATCCATTACTCCATTGTGCCTATGCATACTGCAGTTATAAAAAAAAACACAAAAGTTTTGAATTATTATTATTTTATTATGGATAAAAAATAGATCAATATGGTAATGAATTTTTTATACTAAATAAACTACTATACAAGGATCAAGAGCCACTCATGGTAGAGGGTTACTGAATAAGGTGTGTAATATGAATGTAAGAGGAGATAGAAGGAAGTAAAAATGATGAGGATATTGAGGGAAGATAGTGATTGACCCTTGATATGAAGACGTTAAGATTGTAGTGTTCTAGGAAGCATCCATGTTGGATTTTGGTTCACAAAGTAGCAGTTCTTGACAAAAAGCTGTCTGAGTGGAATTTACTCCTTAAAAATAGAATATGGAGGAAATATTGATGATTTGACTCTGTGAACATAGCATGTTGAATCCTTGCTCTAAAGATCTGAAGTAGTGAACCTATAGAGTAAAGCTCATCTGATCATTTGCCATAGGAGTAGTGATAGATTTGCAGTGTTGACTTTGTGGCAAAGAGGCTGGAGAGTGTTCCCCTACAAGACTGCATAAACAATTTCAAACTCTCTCAAAGCTGGAAAGTTCGGATTGGGCAGCTCCAGTAATATTTCATTTTCTGACTCTTGTAAAAATAAAGCATAGCAGAAAAAGTCAGGTCTTTTTGGCACAATATAAGCTGTCTATAAAATAAGGCCTATGATGACAAGTATAAAATGGTCATGTTTTAAAATTGCATCTTGATTTGTCTTTAAATAAAATATGAAAGACATATTCAGAAAATGAAAAGTAAATCTGACGATATTCAGAAACTTCATATATTTATCATTTAATATTATAATAATGTTATTGCTTACTGAGCAATTAATTTTATGATAAAATGATACCATAGAATTTTGATTAAATAAAAATTCTTATTATTATCAAAAATTTTACAGAGAGCAAACGATTTACAAAGATAGAGATTATATATAGTAAAAAATTATGTGCTCCACAAATGTGGGTTTATACCAGCCTTCATTCTGTTCATGTAAAACCTAAAGTAAATAAACTAGTACATATCTTGTGTTTTACTTTTAATTTTAGTTGTTGAAATTATTTTTGTTAACATCAGCCTTTACTTTCCATTGGTGGTCTAATGCCTATTTTTTTAATCATTCCACCCCAAGAAAGGCAATGAAGCCACAAGATGCAAGGGGTTATTGAGTGTAAAAGAATATGAGAAAAAGAAAAACAGTATTAAAGAGAATACTTTAAAAATAATAGTTTAGAAATTAAGGGTTTTTCATATCTCTCCACTGTATTCCGAAGAAAAGGTTAAGGGCATGATGCAATGCAAGATATTTTTAGAAATCTATGATTTTGTAATATACCTGGTAAATATTGTCTTTGTTTATCATTAATGTCATTATCATCATGGTATGTAATCATAATTATTATTCTTTACACACACACTCACACATATATACATACATATACATATATATATATATATATATATATATATATATATATATATATATATATATATACCCACTACAGTTCAAAAGTTTCAGACCACCCCTGGTAATTCTTTAAATTGGCTCAAAATGTTGTTTGTACTTTAAATAAGAGAAAATTATTATACATGGTTAAAAAAAATGAGACAAGATTTTTTATTCAAGATTTAAAAAGAAAAAAGGCATTTTATGATTAAATTTTGCTCTCGTCAAAATATCTTCCTTTAGCCTTGGTTACTACAACACAAATGTTTGGCATTTGTTGCAAAAATTTCTCAAAGTATAAGTATGATAATTTCTTCCATTCTTTTTTCAATGACTCTAAGAGCTCTTTTTCTTTTATTTTTTCATTCTTCTGCTAAGTTCATCCTATGCTAATTCTGGTGTAGCTTCAAACTTCTGAACTGTAGTATATATATATATATATATATGAGTTTTAATTTCATGCAGAAACAAAATAGAAATAAATTGGAGGATTTTAACATGATAATTTAATATATACTGATAAATATGAGACAATAACTAACATTTAACTATGTTATCCAGTGGCTTGTTGCATTCACTTTTCACACTAATGCACTTGGGAAAGGCATGAATCCATCTCTTCTCCCCACCAGCTATGATTTAAATAGCTGGGTGGATTTGGCAACCAGACTAAGAGAAGGACAAGTATGAGTTCAAAACTATAGAGAAAGCAACAGGAAATCCCTTCACTATAACTATTCAACCGAACAATTATGGCAATTCACAGATAATGAAGAAAAGGAATCTGTGGAGAGTCATGATTGTCTACATCCTGAAGGGAGATGACATTAAAAAAAATAGTGATCACCTATTCTGGAATAATTGATAAATGTCATGATACTATAATTATTTTTTTTTCAAACTTTATATGAAAAAGGATCAGTAATTTTTAAAACTTTTTTAAACTGATGAAAATTATAACACTCTGATGATGTATTTCAATTTACTCAAGAATAAACATTCAATTAATAAAACTGAATTACAGTAAATTATCACATATAAAGATCAATATGTACAGATGTTTCATAATAAGGTGTTTATCAACAGTAATCAGATCCTATATTGATATACTGCATATCCTTCCTTGGCCTTAACAAAAGTTTGTGCTTTTACATTCATACAGTCCTATAGATAATGAATATGTTATGTAAACCTCTTGCATATGCTGATGCAATACTACAAGAGTTGTAGGTGGGCTAACTAATCATCTCTCATAGATGTTCGATGGGGGACAGGTTTGTTGATCATAGCTAGTCCTCAAACATCTTGCAGAGCATGTTGAGTAGTATGGGTATCGTGTTGGTGGGCATATCTTGCTGAAACAATACATCACCTTTCTGTTTCAAAAATGCCAGCAGAATTTTTAACAATGTTCTAGATGTAAATGGCACTGTTTAATGTTCTTTCCACAAATACTAAAGGTAAGTGTAATTTATGGTACCTCACACCATGATGCCAGGAGTTAGGCCAATATGTTGTGGGTGAATGTACTCTTGAAGATGTTGTTTCACATGTCATACATCCAAATGACCATCACCTGCATAAAAGCAGATCCATGTCCAACAAATGAACTCTCTGGGCCTTTGAGAAACTGGATGGTCATCCATCCAGTTTCTCAAAGGCCCAGAATTGAACTGTGTGCATTTCAACTAAGCAACATTGAGCTTGGTCAAAACCTAAATGGGTAACCAACTGGGAATACCAGGAGGTGTAAGCTTGGATGTGTGGGTGGTGTAATGGATAATGATTCATAATTCTTAATTGGAGAACTGAGTTCCAATTTTTGTTAGGTTTATTATGCACAAATACCCTTGGGAAATGTATGAATCCACTTTTTCTTCCTCCAGCTATGGGTTAATTAGTAAAACTTGTATCACTAAACTATTATTATCTCCAAAAATATTCTTAGAATCTAAAAATATTTTCTGGCTTTAAATAACCTGCAAAGGGTTGATAAGCCATGGAAAACAAATCAACCAACCAAATTGCTTGTTTAAAATGAGATATATGGTATTTTGAGAGATGTAATATACCCATTTTTATTGACTATAAACATTTATCCAGCCAAAATCAGGTACAAAGCAATACAGGGTGATAATAGTGGACAAATTTTCTGAAATTAATTTTGCTGGTAATGAAATTTAGAATTCATAACCTGACCTTTACCCAAATTTTTAAGATGTCAGATAGTGGAGGTAAACTTGGCTACTGATATTTCTATGCACATCCTGACTGCAAGCACAAATTCTATGCATTGCTTTAATTAAAGGAAAAAGTTATTTTGAAACAAATTTTAAAGAAATAGATACATAATTAAAAGTTACTATTTTGGGAAATATTAAAATTATTTATTCTTGATAAGATTTTTTTGCTATAGATTTAATGCAGAACAATCCACAATCAATTATACAGATAAAAATGATTATTAATTCTAAAAATAAGGTTCATGTATTTTAAAGACAAGAGAAAGTTTATGCTTCTTTGAAGTAATTTTCCTCATATTTATTAGAATCTAACCCAATGTTGTTGATATTTCTTTGAAAGCAACATTATGAAATAAAGTTTATTTTATTTGATTAATTGACAATTATTTGACATTTATTTCCTACGATTGAAAAAAAAAACACTTAAGATAATGAAAATATATCATGAAAATTAATACATAATATTTGCATATTATTATTTACATTTGGATTATTGTCCTCATTGTTGATATTATTATCATGTTTTCATCATTGTGCACTCCAGCCTTCTTTAGGTGTCCATCATAGATTAAATAAGGGGTTCAGTTCAAAATTCATTGAAGGTTACTCGGATTGATAGACCCCTGAAGAAGACTGAAGGGCACAATGGCTAAAATGTTATGATGTGGATAATAGTCTAAATATAAATAATATAAATAAAATTTATATCAGAAATTTATATATTAACACATAAAAAATATTAATTTATAATGCAAATATATTAAAGATAAAAAAAGCAGGATTTTGGAATGTTTGCAAAATAATATAAAAATAGTTTTCAGCAATATTGTCACATTCAAATATCTACTACTTTCTCTTCAAGGTTAATACATTTCTATTCTCACAAGAACAATTAAACAAATGGAAAAAAATTTATACACTTCAAATAGCTTGGTCTTTGAAAAGGTGTATCTACTGGAGTAACATTGTAAATTATCACTGAAAAAAAAAACGATGTAAGTCTCATAAGTAACCATCCCTCTTTTCCTTCTTCCCATACTTCTTTCTATCCTTATCTCAAATACTTTGTGGTCAAGAAGTTTTGTTAAAGGGGGAGCCAAGAGTAAAAGGATGAATTACAGAAAAGATAGAGGCATTCAAGCCAGAAAGAAGATCAATATATTGCCCTTAGAGGCTTGAGTTTGTCTATAAAATGGCATTTTCTTAAATCCAACATAAGCCTAAACTACTAGAAAACTGCTACATGAAAAAAGAGAGAAAACAGTAGAACTTAGCCTGCCTGCAGCAGACATATATTGGGTATATCTGTCATTCTCTGCTGGTTGTCACTACAGTAGATATTTCATGGAGTTATCAGCACTTAGAATGAATGCAGTACATTTTAATATTGGGCTACAAATAGACAACATTTAGAGGATAATAAAAGGAAAATTATTGTTTCAAAAGTTATTTTCTTGTAGCAATTATAACTGTTAATGTGTGTGTATATATATATATATATATATATATATATACATTCACAGTTATAATTGCTATATATATATATATGTAAAAATTTCAGATAAAGTATATCTGAAAAATTATAATAATAATTCTATTTTTGTAGTTGGAAGTATACAAGTTGTGCAGATGTGTGTTTTTGTACAGTTTTTTTTCCCAATTTTAAATATTTAAAAATTTATTATTATTTTTATTTTACTTTTAACAAACCCCATAAATAATATGGACTGCTCCACTATTATAAAAGTCCAGTATATATATATACATATATATATATATATATATATATATATATATATATATATATATATATATATATATAAATTTTAATTATGTAATGGTCAGTTTTAACTCAGCACCTTAAGATTGTGTTGTGTATGAAACTCAGAGTTGTGCTACTGGTGAGGAAAAAAATGCATATTTATTATTAATATATATATATATATATATATATATATATATATATATATGAAGTTGTCTGTGCATGCATTGATGGCTTTTCGGAGATGATAATGTTGTTTGTAGGGAAGGAGTTGGAATCGTTATTGCGAGTCGTTCTGTTGTATCGGAAGTTTTATTTGATTAATGCAGCAAATAGATTTGGAGATTGGTTAATCTAATATTCTGCAACAGGAAGTGAGAGAATGGAATCAAATTGATGAATGTACTTTAGATTGGACTTTCTCTTGTCAATGTCATGTGAACCAATGCAAGAACATATCAATAATTACTCAAAATATGTTTCCTCATTTCGAGCTCTTATTGAACATTGCATACATTTATATGAACAACTTTTCTAAGAAAGGGACACATTGTATTATTTAAATTTAAAAATATATATATTTAACAGAAAACTGTGTATTTCATTTTAATTACACTAATGTAATAATCACACTTCATATGAATATTTAGGTGTATTGAAAATACAATACGTAGACATCATGATTTGCATCATTTTATGAGAAATTTTATTCTTTTTCAATAATTAATGCTTTGAGTCAAAATTCATGCACTATGATTAAAGATGAATATCTGAAAACTATGATAAATAATAAAGAATATTCTCAAGACTAACTAACAATACTTAGATTAATTTTTCTTTTAATCAATTCATCCTAACCAAGGCAATAATGCCACTAAGACATAAGAGAGTGAGCGAAAGAGAATGAAAAGATTTTAGAAGGAACCAGAAACCGAATCCTAAACAGAAAACAAGGGATAAACCTCTACTCCTTTTTATGTAATGTGTCCCTTCAAAATGTGAGTGATCATGGCTCTCCACAACTTCCTATCCTTTCTAGCTCTTGTCTTTTTACTATGCCTTTCACTCTTTTCTGCCATCCATTTACACAATCTTGTTAGGTAGGTTACTCATTGCTGTTTCCTTTGCCCACACCTTTAGTATGTCCTATGAGTATCAAATTCTCCAAGCTCTTTTCTTTATTGTGTCCCAAAAAATTTAACTGACACTTTTTGTTTCTAAGTACAAGTGTCCTTTTTGTTGCTATTTTCCCTAAAACTTCAGTTAAAATGAGGATAAAAAGTAAATTTCTTTCATTGCAAATTGGGAATAAAGCAAAAAAAAATTTAAATAAATAAAGTCATATTTAATTACAGAATAATCTTTTAAGAAATCTTAAAAATGCATTTTCAAATCATAAAGAAAAAGAATTAATCAGAAAAATAAGTTTTCTACAGCTGAAATTTAAGTCTCAATCTTATAAAAAATAAACAAATATTTACTTTTACTTCTGAGTTTCTCTAACATCCACTTTAAGCCTTAGAGTTGCATGTGTGATAATTTGTAAATTAAATTAACTGATTCTTTTATAGTTATTTTAATTGTATTTTTAGAACTCTCTTTCGTGTGATTTAAAAAATTATTAGTGTTGTAAACCTCCAAATATATATTTGTATTTTGAAGATTATCAAACACTGGTTTAAATTATAGAATCTTTTCTGTCCCACCAATTTGTGAAGGATTATCTTATAAAGACAGGATTACAATTAATATTTATTACTGTAAGCACTGAGACTTATTTCCAAGAGTTACCATTGCAGTTATCTATATTGCTGTCTAAAGATTCCACTGGTGGCAACGAATCAACCCTTTCTAAACCTCTAAATAATGACTCATCATTTTATCATATAGCAATGGCTATTTGAACCAATGCCAAAAAGACTTGAACAGGACCGAAGCATTGTCGATTTTCTGCATACAGTCTGGTTACTTTGGCACAACATATTCAGTACAGATTCAGTCGGTCATTGCACAAGTGACAAATTGTGTTGTTTCGGGTCATGTTCAGACAAGTGATAACCAGTAACTGTTTGAGAGGCTGGGTTTAAAAGACCTTCCATCACTTTTCGAATTCTCTGAAGCACCATTTGAAAAGTCTTCACTTTGGTGTTTTTGCCAGTGGCAGAAGTTTCTTCACTTTTGTAAACACAGAGTTCAGAAAGCTTAACTATCTGAAGTTCCATCCCTGATTCCCTGGTGTAATATTTACAATGCTTGAAATTACAAAATTCAATAGAAAATCAGATTTCCATTTTAAGAATTCTAATGTGCATGCTGTAACAAGACAATCTTGTGCTTTTGAAGCAGTAAAACATAAATATAGCTTACATAATTAACATCTGTTTAATACCATCATCCTACGCACTCTATCAATCAATTACTTCATTTGGCAAAGTTTAACAAACATACCCACAAAAAAAACTTGTGCCAAAAGGATTGTTTTTCTCCTGACACAATTATTACTATACAGGGTGGTCCAAAAGTTTTGTCACCTCCTACATAATATAATTTTCTATTTCAGATGGCTGACACAAAAATGATGGTGTTCATACAGACCTTCTTGATATGTGACAGCGTCAATGAAAGTGAATAAGCTGATATATGCTTTGTATTACTGTATTACTTGTTCTTGTATTGTTCTCATTACATTTTGGTAAGAGGTGACAAAACTTTCAGACCACCTTGTACATTCCCTTGGCAGGTTTTATTGCTTTCAAAAGCTATTTTTAGAATTTTAATAAAACTCAAACATATGAACTTGGATTTATGCATTTTCTTTTTTTCTTTTTTTCTTGAGAACCAGCAACACAAATATTAAACACTATCTATTAGATTTCTTATTTACTAGAATAATTTAAAATTTACAAGATTATAAAAATATCTGAACAAGAGAAGAAGAAAATTTAAATAAACACATAACAACGATTAACTGTAATTACAAATTTTGGTAAAATACATTTTTGAGCATTTCTTTCTCACAACAAATACACTAAAACAGGTGGAGAACTAAGAAAAAATGTATAAATCCAATATAAGGCAGTTCTAAATGAATCAATACTGAAATGTTATTTTAATGTGTTATATATAAAGACGTCTATGGATTAAATAGTAGGACAAATTAAACTACTTAGCCTAGAGTAGTAAACAGTCTTGACGGACAATTCTGAATTCAAAAACTGTATGTAGCCTTGGCATAGCATATACTATGCAGTCATCGACATGATCATGTTGTTCACAATGACTATAATTTTGACTGTAGTTGACCTACAACACCATTTGTGTATTATTATAATCATATTAAAACTAACAAGATTGGCTAAAATTGTCCAAGTTTTTACAATTTTAAAATTCTCATTTGCTTTTGTTAAGAACATTAACTGGTTGATATTATTTCATTATATTTCAGTTCAAGAGATATATTTGACAGAAACAAATTTAAGCAGCAATGTTTGTCCACATTAAACAGCCAACATCATTTACAGCAAAATAAATAATTAAAAGCACAAATAATTAATGCCATCACAGTAATTAAGAATTATTGCAGTACATAATGTAATGAATGTTACTGTAAACAATTTTGTTTATTTTGATGCACTAAATGTATGTTATAAAAATTACAATTATGCTTTAATATTTTATTGCATTTATTTTCATAGTTTAAATTAATAAAAGATACAATTGCATTAAATTCACTTGTAACCATGTACTGCATTTTTGTTAGTTTTTAAATGGCAGGCAAACCTGAAACAACCATTTAGTCATTTCAGTTACTGAGACCTTTCTGCAACTGATCCAATGGAGGGATACTTCATTTAGGGGATTGTATAGCATTTCAAGTTACTAAACTAAAGCAATAAAGAGGTACAGTGGAGTAATGGATAGCAGCTCAGATCGAGGAATCGGAGACCTGAGTTTGAATTCCAGTGGAATCCATTACATTCACTTATGTGCTAATACCCTTGGGTAAGGTATGAACTCTCTTCTTCTCCCTCCAGCTATAGGTAAAAAAGCAGGACAGACCGGGTTCTATAGCCTTGGATGGCAACTGGTCTACCGCAGAAAGAAATGGCAACCAACTGCGGGGAAAAAATCTGTCTCGTCAGTCATGTATCAAGAGATACATGATCACCTAAGCATGTATCATGCATGGCACATAAGTGACTGAAACTAAAGCAATATAATATGCTAATTACTTCTCTGCTGCCATAATATACTGGTGTTATTTATTGACTAATTTTGTTATTGCAAAACCACAATCACATACAAATAAAATGCACTTTTTCCCCCCCAATAAAAAATATCAGAATATTAAGACTAAAAAGCTGAGCACTTATGGGTTGACATATACTGCTATAAAAACAGGATGAATTGTGCTAAGTTGTAATGAAAATGTCTTTGTTTGACAGCAGATATGGCAAATTATCTGAATGGAATTAGACTGGTTCTAAGACAGCAAGCTAGTTCTATATTTTTCAGTACTGGAAGTTCTTAAATGCAATGGATCTATGAAAAAAAAAAACCTTAAAACCAAATTAAATAAATGTAGAGACTGAACAAACATGGCTTTCATTGTC
Source organism: Acanthosepion esculentum (assembly GCA_964036315.1). Classification (NCBI taxonomy): domain Eukaryota; kingdom Metazoa; phylum Mollusca; class Cephalopoda; order Sepiida; family Sepiidae; genus Acanthosepion; species Acanthosepion esculentum. The sequence goes on from OZ038487.1 coordinate 101,542,017, forward strand.
TCAATCATTCAAATTTAAAAAAAAGTTTCATTAAAGAGACTTGATAATAAATGTGTATTATAAGAAACTAGCATCAGTTTACATAAAATTTTCATTTAGATATATGAGAGGATGCTGAAATGTTCTTGGCCTGACCAAGAAGCCCTAAAAAAACAATAATGAATAAAAAATACAATAAAGCCTGATATTAGGTTTCTTAATCAGATTTTAGGAAAAGGGCTGGACCAAGGACATTTCAACACCCTCTAATACATGGAACATTTTATGACAACAAGGCTATTTCTGGAATTTATGAAGCTTAACTAAATAGTGAACATAACCAAATGAGAGAGAAATTGATGCAGATAGGGATATTGTGCTACAGCAATCTTTCAAGTTGAAAGCATCTCTCTGTCTGTGAAAAATCAGCATTTAAAATTAAAATACCAACATCTAGCTCCAATGGAAAATCTGAAACTGCCTGCATATTCATTCATATTTCTTTGGACATTTTAATATTTCTAAACCAGAGTTTAAAATTTTCATGTACTGGATTTTTAAAACAAATAAATCTCTTTCAGTCTTACAAAAAAAAAAAAAAAAAAAAAAAAAGAATTAGAAGTCTTACAGTTTGATCTTAAATATTCATGGACAATAAATAAGTAAAATACTCTTATTAATTTAACTAGTATTTACTTTTGTCTTCAGTTTTACTAGTTGTTTTTTGTTATCATAACTTTACTCAGACTGTCAATCTTAGTCGACAACATAGAATAGAAAAATAGAATTGGCTCCTAATAAGATGCAGAGTTTGAATCTCCCTGAGAGCTTAGCCTTTATTTATGATTTGCACATAGGGAAAATGGAAACAAAAGAACACTTATACTTAACAACAGGAAGAAACAGTTGAAATTTCTAGAGTACATAATTAGGAAAGCTAGCTTGGAAAATTTGATACCCACAGGACAGATTGAAGGAAAGAGAAGCAGAGGAAAATTATGCATAACCTACCTAGCGAGCTTGAGTAAATGGATGGCGGATCAAGGTTTAAGAGATATAACAAATCAAAATTTATTAGGATCTACAAAGGACAGGAAGTTGTGGAGGACCATGATTGCCCACTCCTGAAGGGACATGACACATAGAAGAAGATTCTCATATAGATAGACAAATTGATATGTGATATAAAAACAACTGAAAAATTAAAATGACAGTAAATATTAGTTAAATAATGGTTGACAATAATTCAACAAATAAAAAATAAAATAAAATAATAATCATTTTTATTTATTTCCTTTTTATTTTCTTGACTTAGTTGCTAAATTTAAATCAAGAAAAACCTCACTGAACAAAGATAAGGGATGATGTTGAAAAATAATGAAAAATGAGCATCATTGGACAAATGTGTTAGTCTCTATATATGGCACATTATAATAACTGTTCAGTATTGATTAATTTAGAACTGTTTTAGCAGTGTTACTCCAATATCAAGCTAGGTTGTTGTATAATGGCTGTTGTTCAATATAATAAAATTATAGTAGTGATGGTTTGAGACCGATATATTGTAAATGACAAAATGTGTTAGTAAATTCGATAGAGACTGAAAATTAACGCATTTCTTTTCCTCCTAAGATTTATGTCTTTTTAGGGAAATGCATTTTCACATGCAAATTAAGTTATTACTGTTTTATGATAAAAATTAATTGGAAACAATATTTCAATCAACTCCGACAATTACATCTGTAATTCTTCAAAAATGCATAATCTGGAACTGAACAAAGGATAGACAGCAGATTACAGACACAGAAGTTAATTAAATGATAACTTTTAATGAGACAAATTTCCTTTTCTCTTTTTTAAAAACTCCAATTTAAATCTATATCAATTTTAAAAATTGCAATTACTTAGAAAAGAAAATGATGACCTATTTCCATATTGTGTACATTTTATAGTCGAAACTATATCAAATTTTATTATAAAAGTTGATGTTTTTCAAATAAAATTGGTATTAATAAACTAATATTGGTAAAATTTTCAAGATACATTTATAATTACATGGGTGATATACATGAATTTCAGCTTATAATAGCTATTCTTATTAATAACTTGTTTAGTGGCATTAAATTTTATGAAAACAAATGTAATGCATCATAAACTTTCATTTATGAATAAATTTGTTTTAATCACAAGGGGTTACTGAGTGTGAGAGAATATGTGAAAAATAAAACATTAAGTAGAGAGAAAAAAGAACAGGAATTATAAAGGCAGAAGATAATGACTGACGTTGCATTTAAATTTCTGAAGATCAAAGTTGACTGGAAAGTAAGAAGCTGGAAGAGAGTTCCACAAGCAAGACATGTGAGAAAATAAACTGTTAGCATTGAACATATTGTTACATGTAGCTAAATAAACTGTTAGCATTGAACATATTGTTACATGTAGCTATTTCAACTGTAAATTGATGAGACCTTGCCACCAATATGGTACTGCACTTAAATTCATAAAGTCTTGGTTCCAAAGAGAAAGGCTCATCAGAACAATTAAAATGAAAATATTTCTAAAAAAGGTACAAGCTACATTACAGCAGTGAAAAAGTGACTGAGAGTGAGATGCCATTTCAGGACCAATAACATTGCAGATTATTCTTTGGGTTTTGTTAATAATCTCTAAATACATAGAAGAAGCACCAGACCAGATGTGGCAGCAATATTTAGTGCATGGATGACTGGTAGTCTTATAAATGTGTAAGATAGATTCTGGCAAGAAAAATTAAAATACAGAAATATATATTTGATTAACACAATATTCATATACATAAATAAATTATTTTAGTATTTTACATGTTAATAAAGGTTTCTTGACATTCTATAACCTTTGATAGTCTTTCAATCACTGATTTTATTAACTTTTGTACACTTTTTACTTTAACATTAGAAAACAATAAAAACTGACGTCTTTGCTTGAATACTGTTTTTCATTTCCATATACATGATATATCACAAGTTTTCTGTTAGATTAATATCTGGAAAGACTGCTGACCATTTCAGTAATTTGGTGATTTTGAAATCTTCATTTGGTAAAGTGGGAAATAGTCAGCTCTGCAAATTATAGGAGCATTGTCTTGTATGAATATGTTCTTTAGTTTAAAGCTTTTTTGATTCTCTGCATTTAACTTGACATCAAGAACAACTTTGAAACGACACCCGATTTTACTGCTTAAAATACTTGTCCAAAACATTACTTCACCTACTCACTATTGTCTTCTAAGCCATGAAAGACCTAAACTTTAGTCCAGCTATCAGATCCATCCATTGTAGCTTTATATTCATCACTAAAAATTACTGTTTAGAAATCAGTTTTCATGTACTTCTTCACCTTTCTTACATGTTTCTCTTAGTGATGTTTACTTAAAGATGGTACTTTGGCTAAAGACATGAAAGCAACCAATGTTTTTTAATTTCTACATCTCTTTCTCTACTTTACATTTGCAATACTAGTTTTTTTCAAATATTTTCTTGCTGGTCAATCAACTATTCTTATTTATTACACTTTTCATTTTTCTTACATTTCTTTTTGCATCTTTCTTAAAACAGTTTTTTTCTTGTTCTTATCCTGTCTATTACCCACTTATTTTTTTTTATCATTTTAAAATCTCAATTCAACTTTTTTACAACTCCAAACAGTGTTCCTATCAATCAATAACCTTACAATATCTTGTTTTACTTCTGATGTTTTATCTTTCTTATGAGTCATAACAATCTTTATATATTTGAAATTAAAAAATAAATATCAATAACTATACCATGATATATATTTATTTATATGTATTCATTGATGAACAACCCTTGAGTTGCATAATAAAATTTCATACCACAAATAAGTTATTGCAAATATTTACCCTAAAATAGATATCATAAGCTGAAATTCATATTTAATATTTCTCATATAAAATTATATCACTATTGCTTATTACCATTTTTATTGCAAAAAACTTGCCTAATAAAATCTGACATCAGTGTTTTGTGTTAAAAGTATAGATATGAAAGAAGAATGAAAAAAATTACAGATATGCTTCTTTCAATGGCATGAGTTTTTGTAAAAACATTATTGCAGAACCATATAAATTTTGATGTGAACAGAAAATAATTTTGAAAAAAAATCAATAGGAAAAATTCATTTCCATTGAGCCTTGTCTTTGCAACATAATCTTGCCCCTCAAATCCTGAATAATGACGATATTTAGATAAATTATATTTTCAAATGTAACTGTTGTAAAGAATCCAGAACTTGCTATAAAATTTATCTTTTTGTTGTATGGTATTCTTTTTTAATCTATTTCTTGAAAACTCTTGATGGCACAAAAGCCATATATATATATATATATATATATATATATATATATACACACACACACACACACACACACACACACACACACACACATATGTATATATATATATATATATAGATATAATTTGTGTATTTAAGCACACACACACACAAATATACATATATACCGTGGAGTAATGGATAACGGCTTGGATTGAGGAATCGGAGAGCCGAGTTCGAATTCCAGTCGAATCCATTACATTCACTTACGTGCTAACACCCTTGGGAAAGGTGTGAATCCTCTTCTTCTCCCTCCAACTATGGGTAAATAGCAGGATAGACTGGGTTCTATAGCCTTGGATGGCAACTGGTCTAGAAGAAGGACAACTCTGAATTCAAAACCTGCGGAGGGTCGTTTGGGGACCTTGTGGCATTCGTTGCACCAGGTCCCTGTATTTGTCCCTCCAAAAAGTGTGGATGGCCCTGCACAAAGCCTTCACCACTATAATCAAATCCTGTGTGGGTGTCAGGCTTTCAGTTTCTGGGAACTGATCTGTCTGGCCCTCATACGTCGAGTTCAATGGGAGAGTCCATCATATAGATATATAAATAAGGTGGATTTCGGCACCAATAATTCTTTCAAACATGTTTGCTTGAATGATATTGACAAGTTCTGTCTATCAAATTTTTTATCAAATTTTTCAAATTTCTGAATTAGACTTGTCCAGAATTTGTTGATATTTAAACCAAACAAGTTATATATATATATATATATATATATATATATATATATATATATATATATATATGTATATATATATGTGTATATATATATATTCTTATATATATTTTAAGTGGCCTAGAATTTTTACGATGCATTGAGTAATTAAATAACTAACTTTGGCAATTTCCTAGTATTTCTGTTTTACTTTTACCGACTAAATAGTAAGTATGCCATTTACAAAAACTCAGTCTCATGACTTGGTATGATATAAAAATTAAGAAAACTGTTTTGTTTTTGTTTGTTTATTTCAGAATAATATTTACGAATTGATCTCCAGACTGATCATTTTGAAATTTTTTTATATCATTGTAGCTTAATAAAAAATATTAATACTTTAATGACACTTGTAAAATTTTACTTGTATCCATTATAAGAGATACAGAAATAATTTAATTTCCACATAAAAATTGCTTCATGATTACAAAGGGTTGACACTATAAAAATTTAAATGCATTTTATTCGTAGTCTCTCAAATTATTTCTTGTGATTTGTTGATAATAGGGATCTTAAATATTTATCTTTAAAATATTTGGTCTTTCCATCTGCTGTATGCTAATGCTATCTTCATTTATTATAAATAGCTCATGGCAAAATCATAATGATAATCCAAAAGTATTTCAGGGAATAGTGAATCAAGTCTCTTCACAAATTCCTTTCATTTATTATCTATGAATTGTTATGCATTCTTGGAAAATATAGTGGACTGGTTTCACGTCACCTTCTCCATGATTTGTCATTCAGTCTTGCCCTTCTCAGACTGGTTGCATCCAAGGTTAGAGAGCCTAATCTATTTTACTATAACTCTTAACTGGGGGAAATAAGAGATTCATGCCTTACCCAAGAGTATAAGTGTGAAAGTGAATGCAACAAATTAGCCCAGAATTTGAACTTGGCTTGCTGATTCCATTTTCTTGTGTTGATATCCATTACATTACCTGTACATATAAGATTCTTTATAGGTGTAGCTCACTGGTTAGAGCAGTCAATTTTAACCTCAAAAATATTTCTAATCAAAGAACTTTTAATAATATTGATTTAGCAAGGGATATTGAAACTTAAAACTTAGATTTACTTACTAAATGTTGCCACTTCATAGAAATGTATTTTAAATTGGTTCAAACTGGATTCTCTTTTTTTTCAAGATTACAAACAATAAGTATTAAAACCAAAATGAAGATAGATCAATTATGAAAATGTACATAAGTATAGAAGATATAGTCAAAGTTGGCCAAGATCTTTAAAAAAAAAAAATGTTGTTGAATTACATTCATCCAATGATATCTCAAATTAGAAAAGGAGAATTTTTTTAAGTCCAATATCCATTTTAAAATGATTTTCAAAATCTGCTGATCTGGCTAATTTTTGAAAGAACTTTGAGTCTGTTTTATAAGTTTAAATCAATAAATTCAGTATTTTTTACATTTTTATTCAAATAATTTATTAAAACCACAACTAATCAGCATCACTTTAAAGAATAGGATATAAAGGGATTTTAATGAAGCAATATCAAAAATAGTAAAAGATGTCAGGGTTTTTTTTGCAAAGTATTATCAAAACTGTTCTTTATTGTTTATTGATGTTTTAATTGCAAATAATATTTATGTCCTTAAAGTATTGTCAAATTAATAAATAAAAAATGAACAGATTTTTGTCTTCTTGACATGTCGCGGTCGCCATTAGCCACTCCTTAGAAAAACGACCTTGACCTTCACAACCCCTGATCTCGCAGATTTAAGTCCAGCAGCATGCAAGAAACTGGATGACTGGCCCAATATGGTTGAGTCCAAAACCGTACCTCATGAGCATCGAATTAGGCAGTACTTCCCAAACATTGAACAACATGAGGAGTAATTTTATATCTACAGTTTTCTACACCCTCTAGCCAGGGAGTACTTGAACAAATTGTTCCACATATTATTAGCCCCTTTTTTTGTCCAAATCCAAGCTTAACATTAGTTTTGTTTAGTTGTGTAAATAATCTTATATCATGAACATTGGGGATTCATTGTTTATTACCCCCCCCCAAAAAAAGCTGTATATTTGGGGATTAAGTAGAATTTCCTTGAGTGGATGTGGTATTGTGGTGTATGTGTATGGTAGTGTTGTGTGGATGAAATGTTTTGGTGAAAGGAACAATATTTGGGCGATTGGGTCAGTAAATGACGCACGTTAAGTTAGAAGTAAGCCAGTTGAAGACCAGCCGCCTCCCCATTCCAATTCTGCCCTTGTGGCACATTTGTACTTCTGTACAATAAATACCCAAGCTGCTCGGCCTGGTGGCCTGGATCAAATTGTAGTATGCTACCTTTGTGAGCTTCCAGTGCTTCGTCGCGAGAATACTCTTCGGTGTGATCCTGTTTCCGTGGTTGAACCACCCTAGAAGACATATCGCCTCTCTGGCTCCAGATTTGTCAAGTGTTACACTTCTGTGCAATCCCGTTTACGCAGTTGATCCACCCTGGAGTTGTATCACTATTCTGACTCGGCCCTGTTTAGGGACTATCGCTTTCATCAAATGTTACACTTTGGCACGACCCTGTCTCCACGGTTGATCTGCCCTGGAAGTCTTATCACTATTCTGACTTGGCCCTGTTTAGGGACTTCCGTGTGATCCCATTTATGTGGTTGATCCACCATGGAGTCGTATCACTATTCTGACTCGGCCCTGTTTAGGAACTATCGCCTTCGTCAAGTGTTACACTTCGGTGCGACCCCGTCTCCACAGTTGATCCGCCCTGGAAGTCATATCACTATTTTGACTCGGCCTTGTTTAGGGACTATCACCATCGTCAAGTGTTACACTTCGGCACGACCCTGTCTCCACGGTTGATCCGCCCTGGAAGTCGTATCACTATACTGACTCGGCCCTGTTTAGGGACTCGTCCTAACCGGTCCAACGAATCTTTGTGCATCATCAATCAACCTGCTGCTGTTGCCGACAATTCTCCCATCCGGCAGTCGACCAGCTACTACTGCCGACCAACTCTACACTCGTTTCGCCGATACAACTGAATCAACTTCCCCTGAAGGAAACCAGTCATACCGAACCCGACACCGATACAAATATATTTCTCCAGTGTACACTCTTGTACATTTTAGATAAATAAAATTGACGTTTATTGTTTCTTAAACGTCTGCCTTTGTCCCCTCATTGTCTTAGCTGTTCATACCTTTCTTCAAAAAGCTTGCTGGGGCGACATCTTTATCGGCCCTGCAACAGACACATTAATTTTTAAAATGTTTTATAAATTAGAAAATCTTGTCAGAAGTGCTTTAATAAAAAATTAGTTAAATTTGAAATTTCTATCTTGAAATGAAATGCAAGTGTTAGTCTCTTAATATTGCTCATTTATTTTCTTTATTTAATTTTCAAATTAAATCAGATGTGTACCTAGTCTGAAAATATTTAAATATCTTACTAGGGTACAGAATTTAATAATTGCAATAATAAAAAATTGTCATATTAAAATAAAACAGAAATGAATTTTAAAAATTAATAGTTGTAACTATATCATTTTTAAAAATTACTTCCTGTTTAATTTTAATATGTCCATTTTTATTGCAATTTTGTACCCCTAGAAAATTATTGAAATATTTTTGGAGATATATCTGATTTAATTTTTAAAATTAAATGATCTTGTTAAACTTCAAGGTTTTCTTTGTTAATATTGATTTTATTTAATTAACCTTAAATTAACCTTTTTTTATACAAATAATTATTATTTTATGTTACAAATTTTATTAAAGTAATATTTTTCAAATAATAAATTCTATTAAATAAAACAAACATTTCCATATCATGAATATAATTCAGATATTAATTCCAATTGGAAAGAAGATACCATAAGGGTCTATTGTAGTTGGTTGGATAGATGTGCTTAAATAAATGGTAGCAACTGTAACTGCCACCTCTTTTATGGCATACAACATCACACACTGTAAATTGCACAGTTAGGAAGAAGAGCCAGCTTTCTCATTTATTGACAGCACTTGTATCAGAGCTCACTGTTTTTGATACTGCTAAGTTTTCAGTGGCAAGAGAACAAGGACAATTCAAAATATCTAATATTCGTAGATATAAGTAATACAAATTTTTATGACAAAACAAGTTTTTTTTCTCTTTTTGTATGATATTCATTGTTGTATTCTTTGAACAATGAGTATACAAATAACTTCAATAAAGATATTTATTAGATACATAAACCTACATATAACCATTAAAAATTTCATATCTTCAAATATTAATATGTGTCTCTTTATATACAGAAACAGGCATGTAATTCTATAACATAAGCAATATATATATATATATATATATATATATATATATATATATATATATATATATATACATATATTTGAATTGGACATAGTCCGACAATTTATTTAAAGACATTTTATAATATTTTGTATCTATAAAAAGAACGTTAAACATATTATAAAATGTCTTTAAATATATATATATATATATATATATATATATATATATATATATAGAGAGAGAGAGAGAGAGAGAGGGACTTATACAGAGGTGTGTAAATATATATCTTTTACACACACACACAGACAATATAAATGCATATATATATCTCAGATACTTAGACATGTATATTTGATGGGTCACTGAAAAGTTCTTGGCCCAGCCAAAAAGCTGCTCTTCAAAAAGATATCTCATTATTTGGTCAGATTTTGGTAAGTGGACTAGGCCAAGAATGTTTTAACACCCCCTCATATATATAAATTTATATATTTATATATATATATATATATATATATATATATGGGTGGGTATTAAAAAGTGTTATATATATATATATATATCTTAAGTCTCTGCCGATTGTTTCTGTTACCATTAAACATTTTTAATTAGATCCCAAAAATATAGTATTTACAATATATATGTATGTGTGTGAGATTATATTGCTGAATATATATATATATATATATATGTATATAGTAAGTATATATATAAATAGTAAGTATATATATATATAAATAGTAAGTACATGTTATAAGTATGCATATTAACAGAAAGAAATACATACATATATATATATGTGTATATATATATATATATATATATATATATATATATGTGTGTGTGTGTGTGTGTGTATGTATGTATGTATGTATTTATTCCTTTTTGTTAATATGCATACTTATAACATGTACTTACTATTTAATAAATATACACACAGATTCATATAGCTGTACATAAATGCATACATCTCAGCATGTGTTTATGTATGTGAAATAATTCCTATGATTAAAAGGATAATAAAGAAGCTACTTGTTCAAATTTTAATTTAAAAAAAAACAAAAAACAATTTCTGCATTTATTTGTTTCAAAATCTATTTTCTTTAGTGCTAACAGTTGTAGAAGCTTGTAGAGAGAAAGAGAATATGGTAGAGGAATATTCATTGTGACTGGCCAATTCTTTAGGAACAACAAAAAAGAAAAATCAATATTACCATTGAACATGACTGAATAAGTAATAAAAGACAAAAAAATTACCATAAATAATAGCAGTATTAGTATGCTATTTATTACTTTCTTGCATGGCCTTTTCTTTCTACAAAGCATACATGTCCATCATAAAATGGCATTTAATGGGTACTAGCCTTGTCACTAATGTACATTATCTTGTACAGATTATTTGATAAATAGTATACTCTTTTAAGAATCCAATCTTCAATGTGTATTTATGCATACATATATGTGTTGGAGTCCTGAAGAGATTCCTCCTTAAATTGCTGTTGTAAATTGAACAGAAACACAATCATAAATTATTCCTCAAAATAGGCATGTTTGAGATGTTGGTATAACAATAGCAACTTAGCATCGAGAAATACTGACTCTTCCCAAAAGCATGAAATTTGATAGTTTAGTTAAACAGACATATTTAAATCTCTTGGATGTTGGGAAAGTGTTTATGATTAAATGAATTAAAGATTTCCTGACTAGAAATCTATCATCAGATTTAATTCTAAATTAGTTAAAGAATAAATAGTTAAAAAAAAACTCTCCTTGTCTAAAAGTCACTCTTATACACAAGCATATGATAATATTGTGGATTTACTCATCCATAAATGAATTGTCTCTATAAGATACAAAAACATGCTAAAAATCTTGAAGTCTGATCATAGACCTGATTATATTAATATTAATAGAACATTTTAAGTACCGAATTTGTAATTAATTAAATGACAGTATTACTAACCACATGTTCAAATGACTATCAAAATAATGCCTTTCTATTCAACCACTGTGAATTTAAGTTGTTACAATTCATATATATTGTTGAAGTGTCTTACAATTTGAATGAGTTCAAACAAGCATGAGAAACATAATTCTTACAAGAATTCTGTTTTTTTAATAACTGAGCCTTAAACTCATTGATTCTTAAGCAAAACCTATTGGTATAAACATGTAGGAATAAGAAAGCTGGCCCAAATGGAAATCAGCTGTTTACATCAAGATGACTGTTTTTTAGATAGTGTAACAATTCCTTATTATATGACATGTTATATGTGAACTTGGATTTGTTTGAGACTGAATAATCAAGCAACAGTATTTACATTAAATTTGTATAACTGCTGTAATAAAAAATATTTCTTTGGCTTTTGGATATTTTAAGACCTTCAAAATAATGAAGAATGATTTTTTTTTGCTATTAAACTAGAATTATGAATTATTCATATCCTTTTCATACTGAGTTTAATTAAACATGAATTTAATAAAATTCAATACAAAGAAACATTTCAGAAGTTCTTCTTACCCAGAAAATGCTAGTATAAAATATTAACAGATTTTTAAAAAATTGATTTTAATTTAAGTGTCTATGATATTAGAAAAATAATAGAATTTAATATTATCAAGATCTCTGAAATATACTGTTGTCATTATTCCATAAATTATTCAGACAAAAAATTCTCATTTTTGTTTGAGAGAAGCAGTCCAAATAGATTTGAGACCAACAAGTCTTTCTTATTTATAAAAAAATGAGTTCTTAGTCACTAATCAAGTTTTATAGCCATAAAAACATTAGAAGAGTGAATATTTGATTAGACTGATCAGTTCATCAATTTTGTCAACAAAATTAAAGTTAAAATCCAATCAAGCTTTCATGATAAAAGTTTTGAGGTGGATATTTAATTAACTTTTTATCACACCTGGTATGTTGAGTATAATGACCTAAATACTACGAATGACAGATAAGAACCCCAACTTTTAAGCTCTTAAAAGCTCTTTAAATCATTGTTCATAACACACTCTGTTGCTCTAAAATGGGAGATTCAAAACATGACTTGAATTTGTTACATTTTGTGGAGTATCCTATGTCAATTTATGGTTGACTTAGAATTCTTTTGAATGTCATGACTTAATGAAGCAATAATATTTTTCAACATATGATATGTGAAAGGACACATACATACACGTACATACATACATACATACAGCATCAAATTAGAAAAAGATATGACATGTTTACAATTCTGGTTTTTAGGAGTATAGTGATTTGGTGTTTATTATTTAGGGAAATATGGTCTCTATTTACATTAATTACATTATTTGGACTGTTACCCTCACCTTCATTGCCATATTCACAACATTTCAGCCATTGTACACTCTGGCCTTCTTCAGGTGGTTGGAATTTTGAACTGAACTCTTTATTTCGTCCACTAAGGTAGATTTTTCTAGTTCCACGTACCAAGCCTCTTCCAGTTTTCTCTGTTATTTCTCTTTAACTCAACTTTCCAAGTTTTTGGTTCACCACTGCTGTAGCTTGGTATTGAACTCACAACTCTTTGGGTCTAATCACTGACAATGAAGATGAGGATAACAGTCCGAATAATGTAAATAATATAAATAATCATAATACCTCATTTCAGAGATATAGACAAATATGGTCTTATTCCAAATTCTCATTAGTGAAAATGTTACAGCTACATTATTTTAAGATATTGTTTTGCGACTCATTTTTCTAAAACCTTATTTTTCATTTTGTTTCTTTTTTTTATCATGATCTTTATTAAAAACATGGTGACCAAAACAGTTCAGTCTATATAGGGAACCAAAGTTAGAGATTAATGTTTAAAAATCCTGGAAATGTTATTTTTAAAATTTTTGAATGAGTTGATAAAACTTTAGAAAATGAAGTTCGGAAATCACTGAAACAAAAATAATTTTTGGGAATTATTGAGGCCAGATTTTTCAATATATTGTCACTTAGAAACTTAGCTATGACATAAACAAGTAAAACTGGAAAAGCTTTTGTCTGCAGTCAACAGAAGGAATAAATAGAGGAAAATGTTCTTTTTATTTCTTTGGTTTTCAATTGAATATACTGAAATCTAATATAATAGTTGAATGTTTTATTTGTTTGCCAAGTGTGTAGACAGAGAACTAAATATAGCACTGGAATATTTATCTTAAAATTAAATTTACAGAATAAGCAAATGAAATATTTCCTCTTAAAATAGCAATTTTTGTTAATCTTATAAACAATAAAAATTTTGAAGCCATTGTATTTTATATGTAGATATTTACAGATACTGTTTTTAGAAGGGAGCATTTAAAAAGACTTCATCAGTGCAAGCAACATTGAGTTCCTTGGCTAAAAGAAGTGAGTTCAGTCCTTGCACAAGGTACTTCTTTACTATTAATTATGATTTAGTATTTATGGACATTACTACAAAGTTAATCAGATAAGTTTTCCTCCTTTTTATTTTAATAATTTCACCCCAAGTAAGGTGATAAAGCCACTAAAATTCAAGGAGTTACTCAGTGTGAAAGAATCTAAGGAAAAACATTATTAAAGAAAAGAATGATAAAAGAAGGAATTAAGGAGACACTAGATAATGACTGACATTGCATTTAAATGTTTGAAGATCAAAGTTCAATGGAAATCTGGAAGAGAGTTCCACAAGTGAGAAGTGTGAGAGAAGAAACTGTCAGCATAAAACTTAGTTACATCTAGCAACTTCAACTGCAAAATGATGAGACCTAGATGCCAATCTAGTACTGCACTTAAATTTGTAAAGATGAGGTATCAAAGAAGAATGGTCATTAGAACAATTATCATAAAAATATTTCTAGAAAAGGCTCAAGGAAGCTATTTTATGACAGTGGGAAAGTAACTGAAGCTGAAATACCATGGCCAGGACTGATAACATTGCATATTTTTCTTTGGATTTTGTCAAGAATCTCTAAATACATAGCAGAAGCACCAGGCCAGATGTGACAGCAATAATCAATGTATGGATGAATGGTAGACGTATATGTCTGTAAGATATTCTGGCAAGAAAATCTTTAGACCTAGTGAACGATTCAATATAATCTTTCCTCTTCATGTCAGTGGAAAATGTTAGCATGAGAAGTCTCAATGAATCACTCGCCTGGAGGTTAGCATCTGCCATGCTGATGGAAGGCAAAAAAGGTTCTCTGAGATGATTAAAAGAAAAGAGTTTCATTTTGGAGGTGTTAAATGCCATTTCTTGCTCCAGTTAACAACAGCTTGTATGTCATTATTGAGATCAGCTACCAATTTGACTTTATTGAACCTATCAGACTTATCATTAAGACAGGAGTAAATATTGGTATCAGAATAGATACCGAGTCAAAACTGTTGACATCAGAAAGGTCGTTGATGAAAATTAGGAACAAAGTAGGTCAAAGAGTAGAGCCCTGGGGGAAATTTGTTTTCATCATAACCTTATTTGTTATTATAATTATAATCTTCTTCTGACTAATCAACAAAGTGACTCTTCATTCTGTCTATAAATCTGCAAATATTACCTAACTTTTATTATCTTTTTCTTTTCTTTAATGCTATGCCCTGAAGGAACATAAGTAATCATGGCTCTCTATAGATTCCTCTTCTTTATTATCATCTGTGATCTGCCATGACCTCTTGGGAAAGATAGTAGACTGGTTTCTTATTATCTTCTCCACATTTTTTAATTCAGAATAGTACTTCTAAATTAGCTGTCGCCCAAGGCAAGAGAGCTCAGTCTACCCTGCTATTTAACCTATAGCTAGAAAGAAAAAAGACTGATTCATACCTTTCAGAAAAGTGAATTTGAACTAGGCTGGAATTTGAACTCACCCTGTCAATTCCACTTTCCACCCTGAGAAGTATTATAATATCCACACATCCTTTTATTTAATATTATGGGTGATGCAAATATAAAAGCAAGAGGAAGATTATGAAGGATCCTCAAGTAGTCATACTAAGTAATAGATAGATTTATTTAATAGATTAAGAAAAAAACGGACTTGGCACAGAGCTTCAATCTACTCAGCTCAGCCGTATCATTGGAATTCTCTAATGGAGAGGCAGCAGACCTCTACAATCTGTCTGTCTAGGAAAAGGAAACCAACAGAAAAATTACAACCTGGGGTCCTTACTGTCATCATCCCAACTTGCTGGGCTATGGCATGTGAAACCCTGGTGGGGGTTGGTATTGTGCATGCCACACCTCACCTAATTCCTCACTAGTACAGACTTGAGGACTCTCTACATGTTTCCAGCATATGTTGTAGGAAGACCTGTAACAGTTGTTGGTAAAAACTCCAAAAATCTTCATTTGAAAAGTCAAGCCAAGACAAAGTTCATTTATTTTTCAAGGTATTTGGGTTTAATAAAAGTAAACATCCAAAAAAACATAACATAATGAAAGAATTGCTTGTATGCCAAGATAATCATTAAAATCCTATCTAAATAAACAAATGAGTAACACAAAGGTAGATTAAACAAAATAGCATTGAAACAGCAACAAATGCATTAGTTTTCTTAGTAGTCTATTTAGTAGAAATAAGAACACATCTAATGAGATACTTCCATGATTAAAGATAATAATTCAATTTTCATTTAATTCTAACATTTTGCTCCGAATTCCTAAAATTCAAATTTTATATTATTTGCATATTTGAATATATTAAAACTAAAACTTGTTCTGCTGTGACCAAAAATGCACAAAACAGCATTTTGCTATTGAGATGTCAGTAATTTACTATAGAAATATAAAATTCAAAAGCTCTCTGCTTTCTACTACTTGTAATCAGTTTAGTGCTTATAAATTCTATAATAGTTTTTAAACAAATTGAATTAAAAGAAAAATATTCTGCAACTTAAAGCTTTGTAATCACAAAGCATTCAAAAAACTGTCATACACTGAAAATATACAATTAAATTACCATGTTCTTCCTTCTCTTGTTTTTCATTACACCTGCCTATTCTCTCCAATTTCAGGTAAAATTGCTTGGTTAAATACAGATGTGATAAATTAAAAATGGTTGCTAAAAGTTAATAATAATAATAATAATCAGCAAACACTGCAAGTTATCTCCAAAAGAGTCCAAAAACAGTTCTAACTTGGTGGGAAGAGTGAACTGTGATGACAAAAGCAATTTGAATATGAAGTGCAATGGTATATACACAAACTAGAGTCCACCTTAGAGAAGGAAAAACATAAAATTCCTCTGAGACTTTGAGATACAGACAAATCACTCAATCTAAACCAGAAGATCAAATCTAATTATTGTGAACAAGGAGAGAAAAACAAAATGTCAGATAGTGGATTTTAAAGTTCCTGCAGACGATTTCTTTTTCTTTGTGAAGTGTCGCTTCAGGACATAGATGATCATGGCTCTCCACAATTTATTGTGTAGTGCTTAATAAATTTTGTCTTTTAGTTATTTCTCCTAAACCTTCCTCCACCATCCATTTACTGAAACTCACTAGGTACTCACTATATATCACTTTCGTCTGTCCCTCTTGTCTACAATCTGTCCTGTGAGTATCAGATTTTCCAAAACCTCTTTCCTCATTATATGACTTAGAAATTTCAGCTGTTTCTTCCTTATGTTTTTGTTTCCATTTTCTCAAAAACTTTGTTGTTGCTGACATGTTCAGTCCATGGTATCCTCAGCATCCTTAAAATTAAAACTACAAAAATCAGACAGGTATCTGTATTTCATTGCCAGCAAAATGAACAGCTCAAGATGCATACTACAAATTATGAACACCAAAATCAAGCAAGTATTAAAATTTAAATGGCTTGGAAGCGTTTTAACATAGGATGGAGAATTTAGCACAGAAATCAAAAGGCACATTGGAACAGTTAAAGATACTTTCCATAAACTAAGCAATATATTAAGCAACAGGAACGTTTCATTAGAAACAAAGAAAAGAGTACTAAATGAGCCATCTAATATTACTCTTCCTATATGGCAATGAATGCAGAACAATCTCCTCACAGATAAAGAAGAGACTTGAAGGTAACAAAAATGTGGTTCTACAGAAGGATACTAAGAATACCATGGACTAAACATGTGAGCAAAGAGGAAGTTTTAAGGAAAATGAAAACAAAAAAGACATTTATACTTAGAATAAGAAAGAAACAGCTGACATTTATGGAACACATAATGAGAAAAAAGGATGTGGAGAAATTCACAAAGCATACTGAAGGCAAAAAGGGACAGATGGAAACAGTGAGTAACCTACTTAAAACAATCTTGTGTAAATGTCTGACAGAACAGACAGCAGGAGGGATGGGGAAAAGACAAATTTTACTAAGATTTACAAAGAATAGGATGTTGTAGAGAGCCATAATCATCTATGACTGAAAGGACACAGTACACAGAAGAAGAAGAAGAAGAATCTGTATTTCACCAGAGGAGTTTATTAAGTGATTTGTTTTTGTTTTGTTTTTTACTGTTTATCAACCCTTTCTGGGTTATTTAAAGCCAAAACGTATTTTTGGATTGAAAGAAACATTCTGTTTTTGTGAGTGAATATTACAGTAACAATTTTTTGGAGATAATGATTTTTTACAGATATGAGTCATACTATTCACCCCATAGCTGGGGGAGAAAAGAGGGATTCACCGTCAACATATCCCCTCACCATAGAAGAGAAGCAATTATGGAACATGGAAGTAATAGTTGTACCAGTCATTTAGGAGCTCTGGAAACAATCCTGAAAAGCTTAATGAAAAGACCTGATGAATGGGGAATCCAGCGAAGAGTCAACACCATTCAGACAATAACTACTGAGAACAATCAAAATGTTGAAAAGAGTGTTGGAGCATGAGAAAATTTGCTGTCACTCGATCTCCAGTATAAATCATTTGCTACTAGTGTTAAAACACATAATAATAATATTAATAATCCTGAAACCATTTTAATTTTGAATATGTTGTATCTCCTTGTTTTTCTGTGTTTAAAAATTATTTATTTATTTTAATTCTAAATTAAATTATAGATAATATCTTACAGTTTGTTTTTGAGAAAATTTTACCAATTGTTTCCTTAAAAGAGACCATAATACTAACTTCAACCAGAATACTTAAAGAAAAATCATTTTTTTTTATAAATTTCTTTTGTAAAGATATGGAATCACTAAAAGTAGGACTAGATGTAAATTAAGATCATTATCCTTTTATGAAATTATAATTTCATAATAAAATCTAATTATAAATAAAATCTAAATATTAATAAAAATCTAAATAATAATAAAAATAAAAATCCTAATAAGATAAAAAAAAAAATCCTCTTAAATAAAACATCAAGAAATATTACATCCTAATCTGTAGTAAATTTATCACCTGTGTAAATCTAGTCTTTACTAAAATGTAAAACTTGTGAACAGTCAAGGCTTCTCTGTTGAATACTACAACCTTGTAGTCAAATGATGGTACACTGATAATTTTCATATTATAGCAGAAGAAATATTTTGGCTATCATTGTGTTTGATGATAAGGAACCTAATTAAATAACAATCATTACTTTAATTACAAAAAGGCAATAATCAGTCATAGCATACAAAACCTATTGTGCTTGTATAATACAGATATTATCAAGTTAGCCTAGCTTTTATAAGTGTAATGAATTTGGTCTTTTCACTGTTAAGTTGAAATTTAAAGACAATGAATTTTTAATTTCCTTTAAGTAATGCAGGTTCCATAAAAGACAATAAAAAGACAAGGATTGCGATCAACATGAATTACATATTTCTTTCATTAAAATGAATCCATTTTTTTAATCTTCATTATGGTTTTGTTTCTGTCTTTGTATCGTTATAAATTCTGAGAAAAAAGAAATTGAACACTTCTCTTTTATGAATAAGGCAAATGCTGTTATCTGTTGTCTATTCAATATCAGGAACCAATTTATTGCTTAATGGAATTATTGTGCTACAATGGCACATTATACATACAAAAATATTTTCAAAATTTTCCAAAATAACTATTTTCCTTAGATAATAAATATGATTATGATTATTACTACTGAGTTTGCACATCAATGCCAACTGATGGGTTTTATTTTCTTATGAAAATTTTTCTCCCTAGATATATCCATGATATGCTTACAATTCTGGTAATAAGAAGAATGATGATGACTGATAAATAATGATTTGTCATATCACGTGTCCCATAACCAATTATGGACACATGTATTGCAGCCTTAGCAGCAGTGGCATGTCTCGAGCAAAGATAGCTTAATGGAGCCTATTCCTCTTTTTTCTGAATTTCAGTTGCCATCTCAAGGCAAGAGATCCCAGTCAGCCCTGCTATTTAACACATAGGTGAGGAGAGAAGAGACCGATTCATACCTTTCCTAATGGCATTGGCATGAAAGTGAACATAACAAATTTGGACAGAATTTGAACTCAGTTCAATGATTTCTTTTTTCAAGACATTAACTGCTGCACATTCACAAATAATAATTAAATTCATTTTATACAAATGCATGTAATTTTAAAATTAAAAAGTTCAAAAGTAAATTTGTTCTTTTAGGAACTTGCATATGTTGATTATTGCCAAGAGATTTTACTTAAAAGAAAAAAAAAACACTATATTTTTAACAGGTACCAGCACATAATAAGCACTTATAATTTGACAAGGAATATTGAAAAAAATTATAATATTCAATTGTTCATTCCTTTAGACTAATATATCTTTTTATATATTTTAACATTGATTTATAATCATAATTTAATCATTCATTAACATATAAATTTAATTCAGAAGTTATCTAGGGACTTCTTTAACTTCTATGTTCTATGTCTCTTTGGTATTTAGGCAATCATGGAACACCACAAATTCCTGTCTTTTGTAGTTCATAATATATATTGGGTCTTTTTGCTATCTCTCCAAAGCCCTGTTGTGTCAACCGTTTACACAAGCTTGTTAGGCAGGTTATGTGCTGTTTTCCTCTGTTCCTCTTGCCTTCAATGACCTCTAAGTGTCAAATTTTCTAAGCCCTCTTTCCTTATTATATGCCCTAGAAGTTTCAACTATCTGTTTCTGATACTATATATAAGTGTCCTTTTTGTTTCCATTTTCTCTAAAACTTTGTCATTGCTCACATGTCCAGTCCATGACATTCTTAGTATCCTTCTGTAGAACCACATTTCTGTTGCTTCAAGTCTTGCCTGTGAAATGATTGTCCAGCATTCCCTGCCATATAGGAGGGCCGATAGGGATCATTAAAGTGTTAATTTAGTACAGTTTTTATACTTTAACATTATTTTTATTTGCATCCATCTTGGGTTGGAAAAACACAACTTTTAATAAAAATATATATGAAGTTGTGTGGGAACTTTATTTCCAACGCAATAATTTAATCATTGATAAGTATTTCATTCAGAGGTCATACAGAGACTAGTGTATCAAAGAGGAGTGTTTAAGTGTTAGTCAAGTACTAGTAACGTCTTCCATCAAGATATACGATGCACAGTGACTTTTGAAGGAGCTTTTTTAAAACAAGCATGGTGGGAAATATGGTAACATTAAAAATATAGCAAATTTAAGATAAAAGAGTGTAAACAAAGTAAAAAGTACAATTTCTTTTCCTTAAATTAAAATGAAAAAATACTGCACTTGAAACTTTATTACATTTATCAGTTAACTTGTCATTAATATTTACTTTTTTGCTTCCTTAAAGTGTGTAAAAGGGAAAGATAAGATTTAATAAAACTTCTTTGGATGAATTTGTGCTACACACACACACACACACACACACACACACTTAGTGTATTAGAGCAGCAGATCATTATTTAAACATTTATTGTTTAATATAACAGACAACAGACAACAAATGTCTATTAAATTAAATTAGCAATCTTCTATGTCAACATAACAGAATATCATCTTTGATGGTGAATATCTTTGTTTGAATGTCTGTATAACCACTGTGAAGATGATTCATGTGGGCAGAAAGTTTAGATGAAGGAACAGCTTAATAAAAAATATACAAATGTTGGACAATTTTTGTCTTTATTTTCACCAGAAATTAAAGCAACCATACAAAGTTAAGAACAGTTCATGATCAAACATAACAGACATTCTTTGTCTGTTATATTTATGCACACACATAAACACATACACTACAGGCCAAAAGTTCGGGGACACCCACGGGGCTTCAAAGAATCACCTAAAAATTAAAACATGCATGCCTTTTTCTAAATTATTTTACTTGCTCACTTCGGGCCAGAGGGTCTTTCTCTTCTTGTAGGGTTTTGTCATATATTCAATAATAATAATGAAATTAACTCATTGCTTCATAAAGTTTCCTGAGCAGTTTACCTCTTTTTGCTTAATTTACTTTGCTGGTAATTTTAGGGTCGGCAGATTTTAAATTTTAGGTAAATCTATTTTTAAAAAGTGGATGTCATGCACTAACAGGCGAAACAATTTCAGTATCATAGCTTAGTAAGAGTTAATTAAACAAAAGAAGGTATTAAACTTACTAATTATTAAACTTTTAGCTTATAGTGTATGTGTGTATGTATATATATATATATATATATATATATATATATATATATATATATATATATATATATATATATATATATGTATATAAAATCTGTAATATTGAGTGAAGAGTTATTTTCCCTATTTTTTAACTTTTTAATAGACTGATACATAGATAAACATTGAAGAGATTATATACTTGATTTATTATACACCACTGCAATACAACTACATTTTGCATTTATTGTGAAGTTTTTATCATATTAAGTTGAAATAATACAAAACTATTTCTATATAGTTGTGTTAAAGAAAATGGTCTTTGATTATTCCGATAAACTCCTCAGGTTGAAACATTACAATTTTTAAATTAAGTGAGTTATTTTTTTTTCTTAAATTTTCAAACTTTTTTTCATAGATTTTGACAAGTAGGAAAAACAACAAAAGAATTGATCTCAAACATGACTTCATTTTTTATCATGAATGAATTTAAGCTGTTTCTTGCTGGCAATTCTGTTGACCAACTTGACTGTAGTTATCCTCAATTTATTAGATTACACTGCTGCTACCATCAAGCAATCGATTAGGATAAAAATGGATTCATTCACCTCCTAGCTCTCTGTTTCTCTGTGATGAAAATAAAAGAAAATAAGTTGGAGAAGAAGAAACAATAAAAGTAGTAGTAGTAGTAGTAGTGTGTTCTATACTAGAAAATATATTAAAATTTAAAAAATGGTTTTATTGTTTAATTTAATTTAAATATTAAATATCAAATGGAAGGATCAAATATCTTATATATATATATATATATATATATATATGTATGTATGTATTAAAAAAAAGAGAAAAAGAGACAGCTAATTAATCGAAAATATCTGTAAGAAAACTGATAATGATGTAAATAGAGTATAATATAAAGATAGATTATGAGAAAAAAAGATGGCTTCTTCTTCTATGTGCCATGTCCCTTCAGGACATGGGCGACCATGGTTCTCCACAACTTCCTGTCATTTGTAGCACTTACCAACACAAAGACTAAATGTATAAAACAAAAGGAATTAATTATATGGATTGGTATATCTGTAGACATTTTAAATGCAAATTATCTATGAGTGGTGAGGAATGAAGGATTATTGGTCAGTCCAACAAGGGTTTAGCAAAAGAAACATTTCTGAGAAATGATTACTTGATTGGATTTTTGGAAGTCAGTCAGGCCGAGAATTCTTCAGCACCCCCCTCATAGTCACTTCATTTGTTATGCTAAGATATGCTTTTGCTAAGTAAATTTGTTCTTTAATTTTCTGTCTTGACAAACAATAACAGCAACACTGCCTTTCTGTACCATTTAAAAAAGGAAAGAAAAGCCGAATGAAGCTTAATGCAGCCAAGTGAAACAAAAGACAAAGAATTAAAAAAAAAAAGAGGAGAACAACAAGACAGTGAGATGTAGCAGTGTAAGAAAGACAAGAATAACAGATAAAGAAGAGGGAACTGCAGCAGCCACAGAGAGTGCCATCAAAAGGGAAAGATATGAAAAGATAGAAGAGAGAGGAGAGAAGTTGCTCTCACTGACTGGATGGATGGATGCTTGTCTCGCTGACTGAAGTAAATATCTAAAACTGAAACTGTTGGAAACTAAAGGGATAGAGGAAAGAAAAAAATCATTATTATTGTCATCATTATTAATATTATTATTATTATTATTATATATAATTAATATTATTACTGGTAATAATAGCAGTTGATGTATATTGTCATACTCACCACCATTATTATATATTATTATAATAATTTGTAATAGTAGTAAACTTGTAGCAGTGGAATATATTATTATTGTTGTTGTTTTTTTATGATCATAAGATTCATAATGATAAATGAATCCAACTTAGCAATAAATTGATTTAGGAACCGTTATTTGTTCTTCAGACTTACGCACAACAAAATTTAATGTTACATTTATGACTGAAAGCAAATCAGACAAAGCTTAGATGTTTTTAGTTTATGTAAGGAGAAAGTTTCACTCAGACATCCCCCTCCCACAAGAACTGCTACTTTATAGAACAGACTCCCGCATGGGTGCTTCCCTGAACACTACAATCTTAACCTCTTCAAGTCAAGAATCAATCATTATCTATCCTCCTTATCTTCATAATTTCCACTTTATACCATTTCATTCATTTTATATACATCACTTATCATAACCATTCTAACAGTAATCCTCTATCTAGAGTGGCTCTCAAGCCTTTTATTGAGTGAAATTTAGTATTAAAAAAGGTCTTGGATTCAAAATAATCAAATTTTCTTATTCTTGGCATTATTATTAAAGTCACTGAGGGCAACTAAGCAATAATATGCTGGTGGAGCACAATTTTGTTAGTAGAGTCCTGGACAAAAGCAACCTTATTTTACTATAAATTAGACAGACAGATAGATGGATAGATATGTTCCTTATGATATATATATAAGAAATAAGCTCACTTGAAATCTAAGTTACTAGTCAGTACATTTGATGATTTTACTGACTGATATCAACTTTCATTCTATGAATCTAAACAAAAAGATCTTTCTACATATATACTATTTCATTACTTCTCATTTAAAAAAAAAACAATTAATAGATAATAAAAATTAAATTTTAAGAATCAAATTAAAATAAATGATTTTCGTAACATGTCTGTGTCTGCATCTATGTATCAGTTAACTAGTTCTGGTTACAATAACAGAACTATTTACCTCCTCCAAAATTTGGCCCTTTTGTATACCAGAAACAGCACCATGGTTGAAGGACCTCCTCAATGAAAGTCACCAGACAAGGCAGAAGGGTTTCTCAGATGAACTACAATGTCCATGTGTTCATGACCGAGGTGAGCCACCTAGTTGGAGGACATCGGCTGTGGTCTAACCTGGAGAGGTATGGGCTCCACCAGGCTAGAACGTCCAAAACATGCCACATCAAGAAACCATTTGTGGAGACCCAGGCTCTGGCACACAAACTGCCACAGATGGAGGAGAATGGTGAACAGCTCAGCACATCCGTGCCCCAATAACTCCTGGGTTTAAGGGCAAAAGAAGTTACAAGAAAATAGAACATCTGAATTTCTACAATTTTTTATGATTGAAACTCTTCCTTTAACAATAGTCTCAGTCTCTCTCTCTCTCTCTCTCTCTCTCTCTCTCTCTCTCTCTCTCTCTCTCTCTCTCAAATTAACATATGAAATTCTTGCTTTTACCCAGGCTTCAGCACCAACAATTTGTGGCAAAGGACAGTTCAAGACTTATTGTGGCATATTCCCCCCCCCCTCTACAGAGAGAAAAGCTAAAAGACTGAGGGGAAGTAAAAAGAGATTGCAATAGTATACATATATGTAAGTAAATATATATACCCTCAATTTTAAATTAATAACTTTTTATATTTTTGTTAAATGAATAGAGTTCACAATATTTTTGTTGATACTCCCAGTTCATAAAAATAATAGTTAAGATCAAAATCTTACTTTCAGTATACTGGTGATATGCAAGATATTATAATTAAAAGTATATATGATGCTCCAAAGTAATACCTCCTATTAATTTCCATAAAAAGTACAATAAATACCTGTGCAGAGCAAGTTTTCAAACAGTCATCACCATTGGCCATACATTTTCATCAGCCATGAACAAGAGACTCCATGTCGAACACATTGATTATCACTGCTGAAATGTATTACCTAACACCTAATTGTGTTCACATCCACTGTTTAGTCTCTATAAATACTCAATATATATCATTGTGTAATTTTTTCTGCATGAAGAAATTCAATGGCATACTTCTGTTACAAATGCACTTTCATATCAGATGTCATTTTGCCAGATCACTGTTATCTGTAACAAGACAAAAATGATGAGTTATTGACAGGAAGGTACAACCTCTTCTGCCATACCACCAATATCTACTGCTGACATAATGAGCCAACATCATAAAATAGAGGCATTATTTTCAGAGCAAATCTTGTAGTACAAGAGTGAATCATAACCTCTGAATATAGCTTCAATGTCTTTGAGCTAAAAGAATGCGAAATACTCTACAATATAAGTTATGTAGATGTAGCATTATTTTTAAATTTGTCTTCTTAATGTAGACATTGTCATTTGGTGTTAACGTTTTTAGTCTTTACTTCTTAGTGAGGTTCATATTTGATAGAAACACTCATTGTATTCTGCTTATTATAAGTCAGTATCTCATTACTATGTGATTTTCTTCCAATATTGCCTCTCTTTCAATGAGTGCGCATCTTCAATGGAACTGATAATTTTATTTATAGTGCTCTCAAAAGATTCATTTAAATGAGATTGATTTGAAATTTAGTGCACAGTAGTCCCATGAGATGACTTAGAAATACGAAAGGTTAGAACA
This sequence comes from Acanthosepion esculentum, assembly GCA_964036315.1. Lineage (NCBI taxonomy): Eukaryota > Metazoa > Mollusca > Cephalopoda > Sepiida > Sepiidae > Acanthosepion > Acanthosepion esculentum. The sequence continues at coordinate 101,568,263 of OZ038487.1, forward strand.
CAAGTGGAGAAAAGAGTAAAAGAAGAACATGCTATAACAATTTCCTTTTTTAATTACTAAATATAAAAAGTAAGTTCAGTTTTCCAAACCTCCCCTTTTGATCTTATTGAATTACTCATCTTGACTAAGCTTCTGCAACTTTCACTTTTAAGATGATTGGCTCAAAAAGCCTCAACATTTTGAAAAGAACAGTGAGCAAGACTACTTTCATGGGTTTTGCTTCATTTTCTCTTTTGAAAATTGCAATCACCCTTTCACTAAATTGTGAGTCATACTTCTGTTTTGAACACAACAGCCTACTATATACAAGTTACATGTTTATATATGTAAACTGAGTAAATAAAAATATGTTTTCACAAAAATAACTCTCATAGGTTCATTTTTATTATCTGCAAGGCAAAGCTTACAATGTCATTCTTCAAGTTAGTAGGTTCAATTCCTACTGTTACTCAGAATTTTACATGTGTCTACATAAGTAGCAGATAATTTATGTTGGAACACTCGTCAGGACATAAATGTATATAAAAATAAATGTATATAATAATATAGGATCTTCTTCTTCTTCTACTACTAGTACTACTACTCCAGAAATGAAATCCTAGTACTGATTATTTTTTACAGCTTATCAACCCTTTGTAAGTTATTTAAAGCTGAAACATTTTGGATTGTAAGAATAATTCTTTTTTGTGAATAAATAGTGCATTAACATCTTTTTTTTAGGATAACAACAATGTATCCTACTATTTAACCCATAGTTTGAAGGAGAAGATGAAATGCTAGTAAGACTGAAAAATAATTCATGCTTTGTTTTTCAACAGTAAAAGTTTTTCAATGGGGAACTGGTGCAAGTAAATGAGAATTTGGGAATTAAAAGTAATATTATATCTAAAAAGTACATGAATATTTTCTGGTACTTATGAAACAAGTTGTGTTGATTATATTTTCTTTTGACAAATATAATAGTGGAAGAAAATGTTAATTCATTTTTCATCTTTAATAAAATTATAGACAAGACAGAACCATATGCTTTTAACTGCATGACTGTGAGAAGAAAAATGAGTACCAGCATTTACATTCTTCTTCTGTGTGCCATATCTCTTCAGGACATAGTTGATCATGGCTCTCCACAATTTCCTGTCCCTTGTAGCTCATATTAAATTTTGTCTTTTCGCTATCTCTCCTAATCACTGTTCTGCCAACCATTTACACAAGCTCGTTAGGTAGATTGTAGGCTACTTTTCTCTGTCCCTCTTGCCTTCAGTATGTCTTGTGAGTGTCAAGTTTTCCAAGCCCTCTTTTCTCATTCAAAGCCCTATAAATTCAAACCTGATGTTATGCATGCCTTTTTGTTTTCTTTTTCTCTAAAATTTCATAATTGCTGACATGTTCAATTGACGGTATTCATTCTCAGCATTCTTCTGTAGAACCACATTTCTGTTACCTCAATCTTAATCTGATGAGATTGTCCAGTATTCACTGCCATATAAGAGAACTGATATTACATAACAGTTATCTACTCTTTTCTTTGTTTCTAATGAGATTTTCTTGTTTCTTAATACTTTGCTTAGCTTTTGGAAGGTACCTTTCGCTATCCCAATGAACCTTTCAGAGTTTGGTGTCACACCATTACAATAATGACAATGATAACAAGTATTTTTCTTATATTGAACTGCTTCTCCATGGAATACTGACAGGAAAAATATAAGTTATACAAGATATTTAATAATAATACTGTAAAAATACACTATTGATAAAAAATATTAATACATGAGAAAAAATTATCCACACCTACTGCAAATGTAGAAGGGAAGATGATTGCCCATTAAGTGGAAAATATTTAATGTCAAATATGGTGTACCAAGCTGCTGTAAAAGTGAAAAAGCAACCTGATAAAATGTAAACAGATGCAAATGAGGGATCTTGCAAGCAGATATTTTATGGTTGTAAGTAGATATTTAATAATAGAAAATACACAATCAGAAAAATAAAAATGGCAAAACACTTTAGGTTAAATGGAAAATGTTGAAAAGGGTACATGCCTATAATGACTGGTCAAAGTCCTATAAACTGGGTTTAGAGAAAAAGTGAGAAATTGAAAGTTATCCAGTTCAAATTGTACTATTGAACAAAAAATTTTAAATAGTTTTCAAGTGCAGACATGAGAGTTCATATTATGCTATGATTAGAGAAGGAAAAATACAACAGAGAAGAGGCAATGGTATGTATAACCACAGATAAAAATGATTTTGATTTTATGGCTTGAGGATCATGACAAGGTGTGGAACTTAATAGCAAATGTTTGAGTACTGATTATTTATTCCACAAATTCTTTCTGAGGACACTGAGCATTATAACTAGTTTAAATACTGCAGATTAATAATTAAGAATACACACACACACACATATTACCTAGAATAGAAATCAAAATTATATATATATATATATATATATATATATATATATATATATATATATATATATATAATAATTTTGTATTTGGGCAGCAATCCCTCGTTTACACAAGTTTTGTTAAAAATGACTGACAAGGTACAGTGGATAAGTTCTTTTATAAGAAAAGAAAAAATTATAAAAACACAAGAAAAATGAAATAAAACTTACCACAGTACCTTGTCAGTCATTTTTAACAAAACTTTATATATAAAATGATGGCTAACAACTCCTTTTCAAGTAAATTTCTCTGCTAGGGTGCTTAGCTAATCCCTGTTGTAGACACTCACTCAGACACATTTGTGTTCCTTCCATATCTACAAAGCCAACTTGTGGCTTATGCTAACACTAAGCTTAGAATGCCTGAGTTACAATTTCTGGGAGAGAGCACATAATTTGAAATGATCAACAGCTTGAACAAGGTCAGTACACTCAAACCCTCAGTCACAATGACTTGTAACTTCATGCTAATGCAACGACTAATGGTTTCCAAACAGTTTAATTTATCCAGTTTCTTTCACAGGTCTTAGATCAATCTATGGTATGGTTTTCATGTATTTTACAACAGTGATGCATGCTAGGATCATTTCCCCAGGCTAATAACATCAAGGATCAATAAATCACCTCCCTGACAAATCAGCCATGGGGAGATTCCTACCCAAGTCTGTTAGGATCTTTTATCTCTTATGAGATGCAAATACAATATTTCTGTTGTTTTTATCTAAGAGCAACCCAGGCTTTCCTAGTCTTTATGAATAATTAAATAATATAAAAAATATATACAAAGTCTGGTTAGAATCAGTCCAAGTATTTTAGAGAAATATATACATAAACCTTACAACCAAATAAATAATTTTCCAATCAATGTTTCTTTAACAAAATAATATTATAATAAATATGAAAGTGTTAATAATTTTAATTGTTGGTTACAAATAATAAAGGCACACTTCTTTTGAAATTATCAAGAAAGTAATCATTTAAATGTTATTTAAATGTTTGGATGTTTTAATGTGGGAATATAATTGAAATATATCAGTCATCTGGGACATATAATAAAGAAAGGTGGCTTAGAGAATTTGACACTCACAGGACATATTGAAAGCAAGAGGAGCATAGGGAGACAGTGAGTAACCTACCTAACAAGCTTGTGTAAATGAATGGCAGAACAGAAATTGGTAGACATAATAAAGAGACAAACATTACTTAGAGCTATGAAGGATAAGAAGCTGTGAAGAGCCATGATCACTCACATCCTGAAGGAATATGACACATAAAAGAAGAATAGGTATCAGGCATGAGAAAAAATATTTTCTCCATTATTTCTGTTAATGTTTTCATCCTAAAAGAAGAAATATTATACTGGAAAATATCTTAATTATACCAGTTGTTAATTTTGGTAAATTATCCTTTATTTGTTACATAATACTGCTGTTGGGATATCTCTGTTCCACACCTAAAAAGTTGTTTTTAAAAAACACATTGGATCTAAAAAGTAGGGCTTATTGAAGGTCTCATGAACTCATTAATATAAAAACACATTGGATCTAAAGAATAGGGATTATTGGAGGTCTTATGTACTCATCAATATAAAAACACATTGGATCTAAAGAATAGGGATTATTGGAGGTCTTATGTACTCATCAATATAAAAACACATTGGATCTAAAGAATAGGGATTATTGGAGGTTTTATGTACTCATCAATATAAAAATGCATTTAACCTAAAGAGCAGTGCATATTGAAGGTCCCATGAACTTATTAATATAAAGAATACTAAAAAGGAAAGTTTTGTAAATGTTGTTTTGAAAACATTCAGATATGTCAGTTATATATTTTTATCTTTACCTTCAAAACTTCAATAGGTTGCTGAGGTTGCTTAAGGTATTAAATAGGACATATTAGTCATGGTATACATTGCAAAATAATCATAAGATTTGATTGTTTGCTAAACTACAAAGACCAAAATAGTTTTCCTTTACTGATAAACATTATTCATAGTGTTTGCATTTAACAGAAATGACTCAGATATTTGTATACTGAAACTTAAAATAATTCAGAAGGTAACAATCATGCTTATTTTTTTCATATATGAAATTAGCAACAATTAGCAAACATGAGATTTCCTTATGGCACTGTGATTGAAGTCACATCTCATTACAAGTTCACAGATCATGACGTAATTAGATAATGGATTTTTCTAAAAAGATGAAAGAATTGTTAAACAGTTGATTCTTAATTTAAATGTTATTGTGACATAATTTTATACTGTCTTTCTTTATAATTGCTAAAAGATTTTTCTTTATCTAATCTGTAAACAGAGCTAAGACATAAAATTATTCATTATCTGTCTATATTTCTGTTGTAAGACCGATACTTTCCTACATCATGGACTCTCCCAGTACTATATTATTATGTGAATGGTAGTATCATGGGAGTAGCACCAGTAATGCGCAGCCGCGTACGATACCAATACCGGACACCACTGGATAGTAAGCTCTGCTTACACTTACACTATTCTTTGTAACTTTTCTGTTTAATATATCTTTCTTACCTCTAACCCGCGTTCCGTGTTTTCTTTCCGTGGCCCCTACTTTGGGTCCACATCAATTTCTGAGATGAGGTATTGTAACTGTTTATGCTATTTACAGTGTTTGGATTGTTGTTCTCATCTTTGTTGTCATATTCATGACATTTCAGCCATTGTATGATCTGGCCTTCTTCAGGTGATCGGAATTTCGAACCAAACTTTTTATTTTCCCACTGGGGGGGGGTAGATTGTTCTAGTTCCACGTGCCATGCCTCTTCTGGATATCTCAGTTTCAGTTATTTCCCTTAATAACTCAACTGTCCAAGTTTTTGTTCATCTCATCTGTGGCCTGGTATTGAACTCACAAATCTGTTGTGTCAAGTCACTGGATTACGTCAATCAACACTTTTATCCACTGGGCCATGTTTCCTTGAGAGTTGTGAGTTCAATACTTGGCCACAGCAGAGGTGAACAAAAACTTGGAAATAACTAAAACTGAAACTTAGATATCCGGAAGAAGCATGGCATGTGGAATTAGAACAGTCTACCCTGGTGAAAAAAATAAAGGGTTCAGTTCAAAATTCCAATCAACCAATGAAAGCCGAAGCATACAATGGCTGAAATGTGATGAATATGGCAATGAAGATGAGGACAACAGTCTGAACAATGTAAATAAAATTATTCATTATAAATATTATAGATGTTTTAATTGCTTGATATCTTTGAGTAAAGTATCTTTGTATTCAAGAGTCAAATAAAAAAAAAATTATTGTTAAAATTTGAGAATTTACTGATTTAATATAAAGAACACAATTTCCAGTTCTAACCACTGAAAGGCAAATTTTAAAAACATAATTACTTAATACTCTTTGAGAAATATAGTGTCAGGATCTTATCTATGGGGTCCTGGAAAATGGACTTTGTTAATTTGAGGTGTTAGAAAGTGAAAGCCATTGCCAGTGAGTTTAACAGTTGCTACTTGTTCCATTTTTGTTGTCGATAAACCCAAACTTTGATGATTACTGTCAGATTTTATTATACAAGTCAATGTTTTTCACAATAACATTTTTATTAATCAATTGATATTGGTAAAATTTTCAAGACATTTATATGATAAATATTTAATGCATATTTCAGTTTATGATATCTGTTTTATGAGAAATATTTACAATAACTTATTTCATGGTATTAAATTTTGTTATACAATTCAAATTTTGTTCATCATATTGTAAATACATAAATATATACTAGTATAGTTATCAGCATTTATTTACCATAGGTTGCAAGAATGATATAAACTCAAAAGAGAAAAAAGATATTGCAAAGTTATTGAGTGACAGGAACACAATGTTGAAATTACAAAAGAATTTAGAATAATGGTTGTGGTTCATTCAAAACTACTGTAGGTTATTTATATAGGCCCTTTCAATGTTAAAGATGATATCAAGATACATGCAGAGAATTACTGAAAATTCTTGGACAAGATGTTTTTTGGAGTCGTACAGGTCATTACCAAAACAAAACTTCCCACTCACATTCTACAAAGTTGACTATTGCCAACATTGCCAAAAGAGCTTAAAAGTACCCAGATTAACAGAATAGCACCCCAGGCTCTCTACATATCAATTCAACAGAAAATTTGATGTCCATCCTTAAATTATATAAGAATGGAATACAATATTCAATTAAAGTAGTTCTCTGGGAAGCAATAAGAATGCTACAAACAATGTTAAAATCAAAAGAATAATAAAGTTAAAATCAATGGTTGAAAGAATGATGAATGTTAGAGAATGAGAAAGAGCCCATAGTAAGTTATTTTTTCAGTGCTCCCACATTGCTACTGAATGTGACACAAGGTCAAAGTTTAGAATGGATGTACTGGCAATACTGTAGAAAAATTGCCTAAGCCCCCTCGGCACCTCCCCTTTTTGGAATGCCTCAGGTGCCAGGCAATAAACCCAGTCCCCTTCCAAAGGAGAGGTACTGCCTGGTGTGAAGGACCCTTTGAAAGAACCCATATTAATATCTAAAAAAAAATTTATTCATGTATATAAGATACAGTGATAAAGAAATATATATTTCTATAGCCTATATCTTTTGGATTTATTTATAAATAAAAATGTTGGTTGCACTTTGGTGGTGTTAGATATTATGCAAAATAAATTATTACTATTTTAATAAATATTGATATTGTATGCTGAAACTCACATGATATTTTGTCTATATGAATCTATTCCTGTGGAATCATAGGTATACCTAAAAAACTTCATCATATACTGTAAGCCCATCTGATGACAGAGAGGATGCAACTTCCACCCACTAAGAAATATATTTGGTTTATGTAGCAAACTAACTGCAAAAATGAAATGTAATAGGCAAAAAACATTTCAGTTGTCAGCAAATAAAACTTATTTTTTAATTAATTTGAATATTTCTCTTCAGGGTGTGATGATTCAGACTTTGTTTTCTTTGGGGACATTTAAATTGAATAATTTTTTTTCAAAATACTGTTATTATTAAAAACTCATGACTATGTCTATTTTGTTTATATTTTACTCCTTTCAAATATATGTTGCAAATTAGTTTTAGTTGAATAAAAAATGTTTTTAACATGATTTTTTTTTTTTGCTGATTCATCCAACCATTGATATATGATCTCCCGATGGTGAGTGCTTAAAAATATAATAATAAATATAAAATCCTGGAATTTTATACTACAGGCCTGCTCATAGTGCAATTAAAGGCCGGAACTGGAGGCCTATTTCAAAGGCTCCTCTTTCCACTGGGTGTGACACATTTTAGTTTTGGTTTGCAGTAGTTCACTGCTGTAGTTGGCTTAAGAATTTCAAAAGAACTTTTGTTTTTACACTTGGAATAATTTTAGCTTATTTAATTGAATTAAGTATACGATTTATTTATTTTATATTTTCAAATTTGCTATATAATTTTACTGCAGAAACAAACTTTTTGTGGGAAATTCATTTGAATTTAAAAATAGCTGCATTTAAAATTCAAGAAAATTAACAAAATGTTATTCATGCTTATTAATAGGGCAAGTATTAATAATCATAAATGAACAGATATAGCTTCTTTTTTTTTTTTAATAAATTTGTAAGAAACCAAACAGTTATATAATAATCAGTTTATCATTTTACACAAACAATGAGAACAATCAGTTTTATATTTAACTTTATAAAGTTTAATAGATTTTAAATGATTTTTTATGCTAGCAGTCCCAAACAGATTTTGAACATTCAATTTACTGCAATACATATAGACAAACAATTTTTTGAATCCATCTAAAACATTCAGAATCAGTTTATGGACCAGTTATAAAATATTTAGAACAGAAGATAAAGAAATTGAACATAGAATAGGCTGCACGAGAGGTAGTTTTGCTCCCAAACTGTAAGATGCAACAAAACCAAAATATTAACCTGAAAACTCAAGTCGTGTTCTTAAACAGCCTCATTAGATCTTAACTCTCATATGTGTGTCTTGCATGATATTCAATTTATTCAGAGATATCTACAGCATCATTTACATAAAACTGTTTT
>OZ038487.1:101580632-101715632 GCA_964036315.1 Acanthosepion esculentum
AATCTCTCTCTTTTCATTATGTTTCATAATAAATTCTCTGCATATATTAAAAGTAAAGATTATTTATTGCATAGATACAAGCATTCATCTGAAATCTAATATTGCAAGTGTTGAATAAATAAGTAGATCTAAATTTTGCCTCACACTGCAGTAGAAGTGGTGCCAACAACTAAATGACATCGGTTAATTAGTATTTACAATGAATGTGTCATGAAGGGTTGAATCTGATTGACAAAACCTAAAATTAGCTTAAAAGTGAATAAATCTATTAATATATGGAAAATTTTGAAGTTCTACATCCCCTGAATCAAGCCATGTTGTTGAGATGTGAAGTGGTTATGTTATTAATTTCATTATGATAATGGTAGCTGTGTTTGGGCATAATATTTCTGAAGTGAAGACATTAAGGAGGTAAACTAATTAATTTATATATTGTTTGTGATGTGCAAATAACAACCAGAAAATTTCAGTCTTTTTCATAACATAATTAGTTAAAAATGCAACCATAGTTTTTCTATGATATTTTTAGGCATTTTAATTTTGATATCTTTCTTGTCTTGAGGTAGTTTTTTTAATCACTCTTCAGGATACACTTTCCTATATACAGAAAGAGAATCAAACACAGGCATAGAATGCCTCAAGTCCTTATTCCACATGTTTCAAAATGTTTATTCCATTTTATGTTGTCATGGTCCACAATACATAAAATTATGAAGAAATTTCAATAATAATAAAAGAGAAAAAATAAAAAACAAATTGCTCATTTATATATATATATATATATATATATATATATATATATATTCTTTTTTTTTTTTTTACAGTAAAGTTCACTCTTTACAAGGCCCAGAGGTCACTCATTAGAGAGTTAGGAGGTAATTTGTGAGGACAGAAGGGGAACATGTTGTAGTGATCGGGGGGGGGGGGGGGGGGGAGAGATCCCCTTGTGAGTTAGTTCCACAGAGTAGTGGTTCATGGGAAGAAACTGTTAGAGTGGAACTTACTTCTCACTAATGGAATATGGAGGGATTGTACTATGTAAGTGCCATGGCATGTCCTTGCCATGAAGGTTTGAATTGGTGAGGCCACGGAATGTAGTTTGTCCAAGCACTTTCCATGTAAGTAGTGAGAGAGCATCAAGAATTTGGGGGGTGGAGAATAATTAGTCATCTACAAGGACTTGGAGATATATGAATTGGGATCAAATAGGGATTAGAATCTGACAGAATGATGTTTCTTATCCTATCATATATATATATATATATATATATATGTGCATGTGTGTGTCTGTGTGTTATTAATTAAAACTAAAGACTAATTCTCTGTCCATTAGAAAAATTCAACATGAAAGTTGTTTGTTTGTTTTTGCATATTCTTAAAAAGATATCCAACCTTCAATGTATTTTACACTCATTATTGGTTGTAGATAATAAATTATTCAAAAATTACCTCCCAGGTAAATATAGTACAATAAATCAATTGCATCATTTCAAATTGTCTGGCAGTGAAACAAAGCTACTAATTTGCAGACTTGGTTGAGTGGAATGATATATTCTTGAAGCTGCTGATTATGGGTTCTCTCTAAAGAATGTCCTCCAATCTGGGTCAGCCAGTGAACTATAGTTCAGCACATCCATTTCTGCAGTGCGATCAATATCCACAGTAACACAGGCATACACACACACACACACACACAGATACATGCGAGCACAAAGATAGTACAGTAACAGAGATGGCCACAGTAGCGGTGACGGTGGTGTATCAACGAAAGAGTATGAAGGTACAAGGAAGATACAAGAGAGAGACAGCCAGTTGGCCATCCCAACTTATATTAAATCACTTGAGAATATCCAGTGAACAAAACCAGCAGAAGCAGTGAATACATCTGATTATCATGCGTTGCTTTATCCGAACTGCCCCTTCAAAAACAATAAATCCTAAAATTCCATGCTGGGAAGGGGTGATATCAGCCTGGTTCCATATTGTATAAGAAGTAGAGATGGTAGTAGTTATAGTAATGGCTGTGGTTGTGATCATAGTAGCTATGGAAAACTGTGGTAGCTCTGTAACAAGGAGGATATACATGGCAAATTTGGGAATTTTGGCAGGTTTTGAGTTGGTTAAGGAAGAGATATTTAATAGAATTAATTCTAAATAAATATGTAAAAAGATAAGAATAAAAATGAATAAAACGAAAGCAATATTATCTATATGATGTAATTTTTATATTTGGAAACTTGCTACACCTTGTCTTACTATAGTTAGCAGTATATCTGTGCATTAAAATTATATGCAAATTATTAGCTATTCATTCATCTATCCTAACCAATTAAGAAATCTTTGGGATACAATTTATAATAATAATTTACTGAAAATTATTACATTTAAAGTAATTATTGTTTTATGAATAGTAAAAGGCAGAGGTGAAACAGAATCTAGAACTAACTGTTTATAAATTAAAGAAAAATATAATTCATCTACAATATTTGTACCTGAAATATATTTAAAATATGTAAAATCATTTCATTAATAATGTTAAGTATATTTAAATTCAAAATTTGAAATATGTGAGCATTAACATCAGATTGACACTATTCTATTAAATGCTTCATTTTGATAGCATTTGATACATGAATTAAGTTAGCCAGTTGAAGTGAAACACTGATACAACAAGCAGTATTATGAGCTTACCAAATTATAGAAATTGTCATGAAATTTTAGTATTATTTTCAACTGAAAATGCTTCAAACAAAATCATAAGTATTTCAATAAGTCAAAATAAAAGAAATAAATCAACAAAATAAATCAATTGCATTTGTTGAAGGTAACTGAAGTCATCAAGAAAATAGGAAATAAATCAACTCTTCTTTTGAATTTACAAGACTTTTGTCATAATATTCCAATCATGCAATTCATATGCATTTATTGTATTATAAATTGCATGATGGAATCATTTACATCTATTAGCGATATAAGAATTTTCTCTTTCTTTCTGTTCTTTATGCTTCATTTAATGTCTTCGTACTTTTATTTTCTTCTTCCTTCTCCTTCTCAGTGCCATTATTTTATGGATTATAGAGCCACAGCTTCACTACACTGCTGTTGTGGTTTCTCTACCAATGAGGTTTTTATGTGATGGAGTTAACAGCCTCATGCTCAACTGGCTCTGAATTCAGCATTGTCCTTCTCCTAGAATGGTTGCCAACCAAAGCTTGAGAGTCCCATTAGCTCTGTTATTTAACCCATAGCTGTTTTGAGAAGAAATGGATTTGTAACCATACCTTCTCTAAGGTTATTTGTGAAAATTTGAATATAGCAAACTTGGCCGGACTTTGAATTTTGCATGTGTGTTGAAAACTGCTATGCTACATGCATAGACACACTTTTATTTTAATTAGTACCAAATTAAGCTAGTGTAGAAAACAAGGAATATTATTCATTACAAATATTTAATTGTATTTATTCCAAACATAGTTGCTTAACAGCTAACAGCAAAATGGAACTGCAGAGCAGAATTCAAAACGAACCAAGAATTTATGTTCACTTTGCCCCGTGAGAAAAGCATGAATACATCTTTTCTCTTCTATCCCCCTCCCCAACAGCTATGGGTAAAATAGCAGGATAGGATAGACTGGGTTCTTTTAGTCACAGATATTAACCCTCCTAGGAGAAGGACAACTCTGAATTCAAAACCAGAAGTGGAATTCACTCTTCCTCCCAGTGATGGGAAAAATAGAAAAAAGGAGAGTGTGGGATTGCAATTCCTCTCTGCAAAAATATGAATGGCATACAAATGGAAGAACTGATAGGATCCAAAATCCAGGACTTCAAACATCAGAATACAATGCTGATAAAGATCTGATATTAAAAATACTGCAAAAGTTCTTTTCCAGACTAGCCATATTAATATCAGAGAATTTCTAAAATAATCATAATTATCATCCTCCTCCAACTTACCTACTTGTATGAGAAATTCTTTAGAATTCATTTCTCCAATATTCTACTCTGGTCAGAATTAGTGAAACAAATCTATTGAAATGTCATTCCTTAATAAGTTGCTCAATGCTGCAAAAATAAATCTCGTTTGTTCTTATACAACAATCTTTCAAAAATAGAAAAAATTATCAAGCATTTGAATAATATCATATATATATATATATATATATATATATATATATATATTAGAATAATCCTTTTTACCAAAGATTCCTATTCCAATCTTTTAATCATTAAGTCATGTGGTATGAAGACCAGCTGAGGTTTATAAGCACAAGAAAAATAGATTTTTATGGTTTTCCAGACATTCAATAGGAAGAGGAGGAGGAAGAGGAAGTTAAGTTTAAGACTTCAAGTTACAATTTCTTTTGTACTCAAACCTGTACTGCATATCACCTGATAATTACCACAGGAAATATGTAGTCACTGGCAGGTTATGAACACAGTATCTGATTAAGCATTCTCTATAAAAAAAATTCCTCATTCTACATTTTTTAAACATGTTCATGTAATGATGACTACATTTTTATTAATGTTTTATGTAAAAAAATTGGGTTCAAATAAAACTGACTAAAAGTTTATAGTTTTTCCATCTAGTAATCATGGATAATGAGTTATAATTGTTGTGTAAGTTATATTATTATAAATAATTTCTGATTTAGTAAGAAGTAAATCTACTACATTTCTTAAGAGAGTACACAATAAGTTTCAGAGAATACATCTTCTCAACAATGATCATTTAAATAAAAAAAAAAATGAGGAAGCATTGTTTTGCCAAATCAATACAACACTGATGTTGTCCACTTAAAACAAATATATCAGTTTATCTTTTGTGCTTATGAAAATGCTCAAAAGATAATTTTGTAGTATAAATAATCACTGAATTATCTACAACAGACTTATCCCACAATCCACAACTACTGTCACAATTGCATGTAAGATTTAAAACCACTTAAAGTAAGTCTTACATAAAAAAATCTAACTGATAGAAAACTGAAAAGGATCAGTTCAGAGTTTAATACAAAAATAAGTACTGCATTCTGATGCATTTCCTCTTTTTGCATTTGACAGAGTAAAAAGAAAATTAAATTATATACTTTAGAACTAACTGAAGATTATCTGAAATAACTTAGATGCTTAGGTTGTAGGGAATTCATTTAGTTGGATTCATTCTGATGTTAAAACTGCTGACTTGTTCTACTTAATTTGCACATTGAAGTCTTTCTCAGTTCAATTAGAGATTTTAAATGTACCGAAGAAAGAAATTTAGATAGTTATAAGGAAAAATGTTGGAAAGAAAAATTTCTTAAAGGTTTTTGCTATCTTTTGTTCTTATTTCAAGTATGAATAATGCACACTTAGTGTTCCTACCAGTGCCATCTTTCTTCTTCATCTGCTCCAATCATTCTTTTGTGGTGAACTCTGTTTGTCCTAATGACGTCATTACTCTTCCTTTTTGCAGCCTGTTGTTGTTGTTAGGAGCCTTTTTGCTGTATGAATTTCCATAAGGCATTATGAAAGAGTGATCAGCAAAGGGTAAGATGAGTAGGGATGTAAAATCAATAAAAGATGCTAAACTCATGGAGCCTTATTTTTCTATTCCTACCTATACCCTGAAAGAATGAAACGTCTTAAATCAAAGAACAACAACAACAAAACTACTTCAAGAACAGAGAACAAAAATCAAAAGAACAAAGTTCTTAATCAATACTAAAGAGACAAAGAAAATTTTGTGGAATGTGGAATAATTTTATTTATTCACACTCTTATACACAGACAGAGGTATAATCACTGATAACTTTTATTCAAAACCAAAACCATTCAAACTAGCTCCAAGTGATTGGATACATTCTGAGAATCTATTATGCCGATCTGAAGTCTACCTTTTCGTTCATGAAAATATGAAGTGTAATATTCTTTTCCCCAGATCCATTTGCTTTTAATATGAAATGAAGAAAAAATAAGATTGGATGACTTTTGGTGAAGATCACATTTTTACAATTGCAAATTCAACTAGCATAAGCTGATTACATATAACAAGCTTTCTTCATTTTTTTTTTCTCCCTTCATTCATTTGTTCATCTTCATCAAGAGTTTTATTATTTCATATTCCAACCCACCCCTTCCTAAAAATACAAAAAAAGAAAGAAAGAAAGAAAACAAAAAACTCAAACATTCAGATTTAAATCTGTACTAATACAAAGATTCTTCAAGTATGGTTGTTATAATTGCAATGGGCATTGATTTTTCAAGTGGCTTTCTTTTCAGGTTAGGTGACTACATGATTGATAAATCACATGAAAATAATGGGTGTTTCAAAAAGACACACACACTCTTTCTCTCTGGATATCAAAGTTGGCTACATTCTCTTTTCTGTGTTTTTACTTCATAAAAAAAAAAAAAAGAAGCTTTATTTTGTTAGCGAATACTTGCTATGGCTGACTAGCTAAGAAAACCTTACTTTACACTACAGCAATGTCAGACTTTGTTGGAATTCTATTAATTAAAATCATTCCCAAAAATGCTTCACAAAAGATTTCATTTTTATGAGAAACAATTTTTCTCTCCAATGGGAAATACTGTTGTGAGAAATTAAATGCCCTTTCATCTATTGTTTTACAAGCTATATAGATGGATCAGTAAATTTAAAGCACACACACACACACACACACACTCTTCATTATGATCAATGGCAGAACAATGGACATGCAGCTAAAAGATTCAAGGTTTCACTCCAATTACCAGATAAAGGATATTTGTCACCATGCACACATCTAGGAAAATACTGATGCATTTGTTTCAAATTTTGATGAAGGGCATTTTTCTAGCGGAATCAGTCCAATGCTAATCTAGCTAAGACCAATTTTCTAGTACATTTTGTCACAAAAGAAAATAAACAAATAGACAATTATTTCCTAAAAGGAGATAATTATAGTTAACAAGCCTCAATTTTCTCAGAATGGGAACTGAAGTAAAATTTCATAATTATTATCATGTGAATTCAACCATTAAGCTATCAACTAGGACAAGTATAACATTTATTTGTGGGTTTACTTAGCAAATTACTGTCACCCGTTCTTTTGACTAATCACTATTATATATTCCTTATGATGCCTATTTAATTGGACCCATCGATCTAAAGGTACCATTGATAAAATTCCCATGAACTGACAGTTTAAAAATAGACACATAAAATATAAGTAATATTACTAAAGGGCATGGGGATAGTAATTCCTACATGTAAAAACCTACCTGCTACAGAAACCATAATGGCAACATCTATAGAAAAGCTGTGGCCAAATTCTCCACAGGGAATTATAATGGTACTAAGAGTAATTAGTTGGTTGTTTTTGTTTAACAGCATATCAACCTCTTTAGGTTATTTATTGCCAAAGTCTAAATATTTTGTATATAATTTTATTTTATTTTTGGAGTTAATAATGGTTTAGTGGTACAAATTGTACTAATTAACCCATAGCTGGGGGAGAAGAGGAGGTGGATTCATACATTTTTAAAGGTATTTGCATGTAAGTGAATATAATGAACCCAACTGGAATTGGAACTTGTCTCCCAGATTAATGCTTCTGAGCCATGATCAATTACACCACATGCAAATCTAAGTTTACAGCACCTGCTATTCTCAAGCAGTCACCCGTCTAGGTACTGACTATGCTTGACATTGCTTACCTCCGGTGGACATACAGGAACTGGTGTTTCAATGTCATGTGACTGCAAGCCTTGCCAGTATTGATAACTGGTTATGAAAAGTGTTTTATTTGCTGAAAATTTGCTCCATACTAAGATGAAACTTTCTCCTCATTATCTTAAATTCGGTGACTGTATGGGAACTGGTATTTCAACATGATGTAGCTGTAAGCCTATAGAGGAGGAAAGGGGGATCATATTATATCATTTAGCAAGCATATATAGATAGAATTTGTCTGTAACGTTTTTCACTACTAGAGTTAACTCCCTTGAACTGGCAATTTCAGGTATCAGTGTCTTTGTTATGACACTGATGGACTGCTCCAAAACTTTTACAAAGGTGGGAGGTGAAGAGACAGAGTTCATGAAAGATTAGCAGATGTCATCATTTTTATGACGTGAATAAACAAGTATATAGAATAATCAATATATAATAAGAAGGAATGCAATTTTTTATCTTATATAATATATGGAGAGTGCAAGATATCTTGATGGTCAAGACATAAAAATAAAATCAATCCCAAATTAATATTAAATTATTTTTAATGTTCATACAGAAATTACTTATCTTTACCTTTTGGTAAAATGCGTGTTTCAGCAGGGGGTGATTCTTTATGCATTTAGTATATTGTTCTCTATTCATTGTCAAAGGGGATTGAAGTCATACTAAGAAATGCTGATAGTTAAACAGTGTAACTACATTATATTGTCACCTGAAGATTGAGAGAGCATGAAACTTACGTAGTGATTTGAGCAGTGCCTCATTATGAAGCATTTTTGAACTGTTTACACACACATTATATGCACATGATAACATCATCGCGTCTTTTGAATTTAAAAGGATTTTAACGTTTATTTAGTTTGTAAAAAAATAGCAACATGATTACGCTACAAGATAATTGGCAAATGTTTGTTTAAAAAAATTTTGACTAAAAATATTGACCCTGAAGATGAACAATGATGTTCGAAAGCGCTAGGTCATCGTATGGACAATACATATTTTGAAATCATTTTCAAATAAAAAGTCTCATTAGAGAATATAAGAAAATTCAAAAGAAAATATGCAAGACTATGTTGTCTTTAACATTCAATACTACATGTTTAAAAGAAAAGTTGCTGCCAAATTACACACACATATATATATATATATATATATATATATATATATATATATATATATATATACAACACATATATATATATATATATATATATGTACGTATGGATAGTATAATAAATACTGGCATAGAAAAGGTAATCACTGAACTGACTTCCAATTCCAGTTGTTTCTGTTTCATTGACTTTGCATTGATGCCTCTGGAAAAGGCACAAATTCATTTTCCTCCAGCTATGGGTTAAATAGCAGGGTAGACTGAACACTCTTTTCTTATGTGACACCCAGTCTAGTAGAATTAAAATTCTGAATTCAAACTGAAGGAGGGCTGTTTTATAGACTTCATGGTACATTGTGCGCCATTTGTCTGTTATCAGTTCTTTCAAAAAGTGAATTAGATTGTACACAAGCCTTGATCACTATAATAAAATCATTTGTGGGTTTAGTCTAGTGGTTCAATTATAAACTGAAATGTTAGACCCTCATATACTGAAATTAATGGCAGATTTCACTACACTTTGAGTGTATATATATATATATATATATATATATATATATATATATAAGCATACATATAGACAGATAGATAAATAGATATGTATGAGGAACTGAAAAGTTCTTTGCCTAACCCACTTTCCACAATCTGGCCAAATGTCATTTTTTTTGTGAGAAAGGGATTCTTGAGAACACTGCAGTACACCCTTATATATATATATATATATATATATATATATATATATATATATATATATAAATTGTATATGTATGTGTGTGTGTTGAGTGCACATCTCTATAAATAATAGTAAATTTTGAGTAGATGTGAAAACCCCAGCAATTTTAAAAATTAAATGATCTCTAATGTTAGTTGTTAAATCTGAAGTTGTAATAGCAATTTAATCATCTGCCCCTTTAAAAATATTTTAATTCTTAGGAAAGAAAGATCAAAACTTTCTATTAGAAATGAGAATAAAAATAAAAAGTACAAAGTCATAGTAAAACATCAAGACTACTTTGAATTAGTGCTGATGGTTTTTAATCTGAGTAAGTCCTTTCACTAGTGTTATAGCATTTGATATGTGACATCAGAAAAAATAGTTAATCCACATATTCATTAATTTTTTTTATTTTAATATAACAGATTATTGAACAGTCTTTTGAAACAGTTATTTGTACTTTTCATTGTGGTTGAAAGTAAATATGATTGGCCCAGCAATATAACCCCTGTCCAATCAAAAAATGCTTTCTCAACTCTGAACTTTCTATTGTTACTCAGCTAAGATTGACAACATAGACATAACATTCCTTTAGTTTCTAAAACCTTATTGTACTAACAATTCTTGTGAAATATAGCTTATTTTATTTGGAGGACCTGTCTATCAATGTACTAGACCTGTGCTTTTAAAATCCTTACTTCTCCTATAAACTTTTTATTGCCATGATTTCAAGTAATATAAACTTAACTGAACTCAATTAAAACTATCACCACTTTTGTATTACAAAGGACAGATAACAACTCTATATGAATGACTGCCACATCACTAAGTGCATTAACAAAGAAGGAGATTATATTGAACAATAAATATTTGTTGTATAAAATAAATGGTATTTTATCATTAGGCTATATACACATCACAAAATTCCTATGTACACCTTACAAAATAAAATGCAATAGTAATTTAAAAGGCCTCTCACTATCTTATATATACTGGGTATAACAGCAAAATTGTCCAAATTGTGTAACAGCAAAATTGTTCAATTGTTAGATTAAGCTTTGAACCATTGTATCTTAGAAATGATTAAAGATATATTAGTGGCATTTCTTTTGTCTTCTCTCATTGTATTTTGTATAAATAAGTTTTCTTTTTTAAAAATCAAATTGCCCCAAAAGGTTTTTTTTCTATTTATTGTGAAGAAACTACATGTCAGCTTAGTAATATGTTTAGCTGTTAATTCTGCATAGTGAACTTTATTTATCACAAAAAAAAAATCTGTCAACAAATATTATCCATCAGGCACTCTAAAGTGTAACAGGTTATGCAGCATTCCTCAAGTTCCTGATGAAATTACTTATTTTTCATGACAGTTACTCATTTGAAATTTTAATATTCACATCGAATTCTTCCCATCTACACAGTCTATGATAAGCAACATTTTCAGATCATTATGGCCAAGAATATATATAATCATTGGATGGCACTAAAAAAAAAAGAAGAAAAAAAAGAAATCAGGGTTCTTAAGACATAACCTTGCAAACCACCTACGCATATCCACATAAGCCTTAGGCAAGTTCTTGAAGCTTCATCATAAAAAAGAAAAGAGAAATGCACTAAATTCTCTTCCAAGAAAATAGGAAGAATCATTAGGATATTGTATTGACCGAATGGGAAAACTATCAGAGAACTTAATCTACTAAATTGATAAAACCTGTTTTACACACAGGTGCACAGAAATGATAGAGAAAGGAAATTCTAAAGAAGGGAGGTAATGTACAGAGGAAAATGTACTTCATATCTATACAAATTTTATATCTTCTGATGTTTTAGAAAAAAAGTATTTCTATTAATTTGCTGTATCAATGATGGAAGAGAAAGTAAAATGAAATGTTGACGTTGCAGATAGAGGCAAGATAGGTGCAAGGCAATATTTTCTTAAAGAAACGGAATTACCTAGGGCATTTCATGATAAAAGGAATTTCAAAGAATAAAACTGGCAATAAAGAAAGAACTAAAAGCACAACCTACTGCAAGATAGGATATTTGCAATCAACCCACAAACTGAACCACTTTCTAGGGCTTTTACATTTTGCAATAATGTCTAATGATTTGGTATTACAAATATTTAGTCTTCTGACATTAAATGCTGATAAACATTTTGATAGTAATTTTCAAATGTCATATTCTCAAAATACTTTGAAAAATTTTAATGCTTTAAAAGTTATTCAATGTCAAAAAAAATATAGAAAGAATGAATTAAATTTAATACATAATTTATGCCATAGTAGCTTAACAGAAAAAATGTTTCTTATACTAAAGTTCATCAATACAAAGCTCTAGAGCTACTCAAAGTAGAAGATTATTTCTAAAATTGTTATGGTGAATAAAGTCTGTGAAATGGATGAAAGAATAGGTGATAGGAAGTGAAGATTGAAGATAAAGAGGATAGATAATAATTAACTCTTCATTTGAAGAGGTTAAGATTGTAGGGTTCAGTGAAACATTCACATTGGAGTCTGTTCCACAAATTAGTAGTTCTTGAGAAAAAGCTGTGTGTGTAGTGTAATGAAAATAACCAACAGCTATTACAATTTAAGAAGCCTTAATAAACAAATTTTACAGGCTGCTGTTAGCGACTTAAAAAGTTTGCCTTTGTTTTCTTGTGGCATGCAGGGAGTGTGTTATAGTCCAGGAGAGTTCCTTAAGGGCTGATAATCTTAATTCACAGGGAGTTCCTCAAGGGCTATCAATTGTTATTATTACATATAGAATATATAATTACTATAATAAAAGTGAGCCTGATCACAAGTGGGCATTTTCCATTACTGCCAGATATTTTTCCAAGTTGATTTTTTAAAAATGAACTTTTGCTTTAAAACGTTTTAGCCAATTTTATTTTATATTAGCAAAGGGTATGTCATTTTTTTTGTTCTACTGGGCTATGCAGTCATTTTTTTCTTTCAGAGACTTGCATATGCTGCAAAATAACAATAGTGAAATTATTCTAATTTAAGCAGTTTGATAAATATTTCATATTTATTTATTTATTATTCAGTATGTTATTATAATGTCTAATATTTGTTACATTTTGAAAAATGTGCTGTCAAAAAATGTCATCATTAATTACCTACCTTTATACATTGCTTACTTCATTTTACCCCCATGCTGCGATCTAAATGATATGGTGGTTACTACTTTCAAGACAGAAAATGGTTTTATTTCAATAACTTAGCAATTTAATTGTAAACCTATTATCTAAACAATCATTAATTTATATAATGATCACAAAACAACCAGATTGGAAATTAATAAAAGAAGAGTTATTTTTTAAAATTTAATTTTTAAAGTTGAATATACAAATTAATTATTTCCATTAAGTAAGACTTACTAAATCATGCAAGATATTAAAATATGTGCTGACAGATATAAATAATAAAAATGCATTCATCTGATGCCAAAGTATTATGAAATATCTGTACACATGCACAGACTGGCAACCAACTTTATATATATTTATTAAATTTCCATGGTTTAGAGTACACACAGGAAATTTGAGTTTTATATATTAGATTTGTTCATTATTTCCATCAAAAAGCAGTTAATTCTTAATGTTTAAGTGTTTTTCATGTATTATATTGAGAAAATAAAAGCAGAAAAATTGATAATGCTTGCTGAAGCCTAGCATATTTACTTCACTGAAAATGATACTGTCAAAAGTTTAAAGGAGATTGATGATATGAAATGAATAAAAATTACTCACTTTAGTAAAATGCCAACAACGTAAAGGTTTTTATACCATCAGCTTAAGAAAAAAAAAATGCCCAAAATATAAAACATTTTGAAGTGAATATTTGGGTAAATTTTAACATTGTGATATCAGTGAGTAGAAGTTGGAGTATAATACTTGTGGAGATGTTACAAATTTTCTGCATTCAAGATGTGACAAGCAAAATGATTTTTTGAAAGAAATAAAAGAATTGATCAAATGTTTAAAAAAAAAATTAAATTGGGAAAATTTACTGAGTGACCTAACAGTAGAAGACTTGGAATAAAAAGCATTTTAAAAAGAAAAGTAAAAGAAACAAAATACTGTGTGAATGGCTCACTAAAAATTAATTCTAAGGAAGTTTTCCCTGAGATATTGACAGCAGGCTGGAATCAGTTCCTTTTGTTATTTTTTAGATTTCTTTTTATTTCTTTATGAGCAAAGTGCATTTTCATTTTTCATGTGACTGGAATAAAATAATTACAAAGGAAAAAAAAAATTAAAAGAAAAAATATTGATTTATTAACCCAAAAAGGATAAATAATTTTCAAATATGTTTATTCAGAAATCTTTTAATTAAGATATGGTTGCTTTTCTCAGTGATGATTAATTTTTTATTTTAAATATAAAAAAAACTGATATTTTTAAGGCTTCTCATTGTTTAAAGAAAAAATGATATGCAAATACAAAAACATTATTTTTGGAAATGTTATTTTTGATTCGTAGGGTTTCTAATATGTCTGGTTTATGATAGAAAAAATTATTAATGGTCTATACAACTAAGCATTATTTTTCATGTCTGCTGAGCAAAAAAGATGTTCATGCATTGAATATGGCTGCCATATCTGGTCTGATGCTCCAACTATATACCTTGAGATTCTTGACAAAATTCAAAGAAGTGTCTGTAATGTAGCCAATCCTGACCAGGCATCTTGTCTTCAGTCACCTTTGCACTGACATGACGTGATTTCTCTTTGTAATTTCTATAAATATTTTCATGGCAACTGTTCTGATGATCTTTCCTCCTTTCTTTCCTCAACTGCATGATATTAAGTGTGTTACTTGATTGGCAACTAGGTCTCTCTATTTTACAGTTAAACTAGCTAAATGCCACCATGTGTTTTATTCTAATAGTTTCTTTTCTCACTTGTGGAACTCACTTCCAATTTCTTTCTTCCTCTTCAGCTGCAATTTTTCCTTCCTATTTCTTGGTTTCTTGCCACCTACAATCTTCAAACATTTGAGTGCAATGCCAATCACTATCTGTTTTCCTGCATCGTGTTCTTTTATTTTCCTTTCACCTCACTTCTACTCACAAGTCTTCTCATTCTCTTTCACTCTCAGTAACCCCACGTGTCCTAGAAGTAGCATTGGCTTGCTTGGGGGTGAAATGATTAAAAAAAATAAATATACAGGTGGCTCCTGTTATTCAGAAGTAGGGTATTTCTTTAAGACTGTGGTTGTATGGTATGTTTTCTTGAACAAGAGAACAGAATACAATTGCAAACAATGCGATATGAGGTTCACTGGAGACTAAAATTACCCTGGAATGGAAATGAGACATGCATAGTCCCTACAGCATCTTGTATATAAAAAAAAAAGAAAAGAGAGATACCATATGTCCTATATATATATATATATATATATATATATATATATATATATATATATATATACTGCTTTATACAATGCTGTCTAGTATTCACTAGCAGAAGTTCCATGATAAACAAATTCTTTGATCCCAAATGGATTTTTGTAAGCCAAAATAGCAAAAAGCATAGAAGCAATTACCATTAATTTACAAAAGAAAAATTTTGAGTGTTCCCAGACCTAAAAATAACCATGGCTGAGATTTTTTGTTACGACTAGCAGTTGTGCAATAATTGCAGAGACGTATAAGTTCAATTTGAAGGGACATTGGGAATACCTACAAAGAATGGTATTATAAAAGTATGCATGAGGCTAATATTTCAAGCCATCCACATTAACCATATCAGACAAACCCAGACATTCAACATCAAGGTAGACAGATTGGTTATTTTGGGGATCTGGGAACACTCAGAATTTCTTCCTATATAAATTAATAGTAATTGTTTCGTTTGCTCTACACAATTTTGGATAAACATAGAAATTGGTACTAAGGTAGATTTCTCATTAAAGTGAAATGGCCTAAAACAGTCTTTCAGAAAGTTCAACCCTAAGAGATACCAAAGTTTAGTACTAGGTGTCACCTCAGAAAGTCCAGAGCCTTAGGAGCCATGAAGTTTGACCTAGAAGGTAACCAAGTACAAAATTGGACCTTGTAGAATGTTGGTTAGTGCACCAATATAAATAAAGATGTGAACCCGGCTGAATTTATATATGCACAATGCAACCAGATAACAGGAAGTTATATAAATGCCTGATCTATGATGGGAGAAAGAAAATCCCTCACACCCTTGCAAGAAGATCAAGCAATCTGAGAAAAACCACAAACCACATACCTTCAATTTGGTTAGCATTAATTTGAAAAAGTTCAGAAGTGAATAAACAATTATTTCATGTATGAAAAATTTATATACAAACACTAAGCAACTTGTATGTTGTCCCAAGCACAAAGCAAGTTGGACATAGTAGAGTTAGAACTGAAGAAGACTAATAATAGTTATGAAGGATGATATATATATATATATGTGCAGTGGGGGGTCAGTTGGAAAGAGGCTGTTTTGTTTCACTTTCCCATTTTTTACAATGGTCACTTTACATTCTTGCTGTTGCTATAGACTGTGAAGGAATCTATGTGATAGCCAGGTCTAGTGCTTGTCTCAGCTATATGTTGTACAATCTTGGCTTGGAGAAAGTGGAACAATATAGCCCCTTTCCAACTGACATTCAGGCTTTTCTTGGAAATTTTGACCACCCAATCACATTTTATATCAATTGATCACTGTTGAAAGATAGGCTGATTCTATAAACAACAGCCACCTGCACTAATGCAAGGCTCTTCAGTAAAATAAATTAGAGCACTCTGATTGATTGGTGTTTGTTTACATTTGTAAAAACAGTACACTAGAATTAGCTGTTTCTTTCTGCCAAGTGATGATGGCTTAGTGGTAGAAATTTTGACTGACACCAAATCAGTCAAGTTTCAGTCCTGGCTAGAGGCATTCAGATGTCTAGTCACACTGAGGAGCTGTGATAGAGCAAAACAGTACTCTATGCGAATGACATATATATATATATATCTGTGTATATTAAGGTCTACACCCAGCAGGGAGAGTTTGTTTCATGCTTAAATATGATCTTCAGTTCATTCTAAGTATATAAACCACTAATTATCTATCTATCTATATATATATATATATATATGCATTTTTTGTGTGTGCAACATTTTTCACAGAGTGTACAGATACTACTTTGATCATAGATAGATTATATATGTCATATATAGTTTGCGATTATACATATCACTATATATCTATATGCATATGTAATTTATGAGTGTGTACAGATACTACTTTGATCATAGGTAGATTATACATATCACATAATTTGTTATACATATCACTATGTATCTATATATATCTATGTATTTTTTATGTGTAATACTTTTCACAGAGTGCACAGATACTACTTTCATCATAGGCAGATTATGCATATCGCATATAATTTCTTATTATACATATCACTATATATCTATATACATATGTATTTTTTGTGCACCACTTTTCACAGAATGTACAGATACTATTTTGATCATAGGTAGATTGTCTGATCCTAGGCATAAGTACTGATCCATATGTAAATAATACAGTCTGTTTTCACAGTAAGGTTTGAAAGAAATGTGAGAAACATTTATCAGAAAAATAGATGATAGTTATAAATAGAAAACAGAATTTTTTTACAAAAATTGATTGTAGTCTTAATTTCTCTAATTGACACAGCTGTATGAGTAAAGATTTACAAGGCTTCCTCTACTAGTGATCTGTCTAGTGCTTGTAAAATCTTGTACAGATGATTTTTAGAAATATACCAAAGCTATGTGATAAATTATTTGAGCATCAAGCATATTTCCTCTTCGGGTCTTCGGTGAGCAGAATGAATCAAATTTACAGTATCGTCTCTGTGTATAATGCAACCATAAAACCATGGACTGGAATAACAAAGGCAGCAATCAATATTTAGCTGCCAGAGCTAAACTGACACAAAGCTGTAGCAAGATGGTAGTGAGATTGGTTATTTGGTGCTTATAATCAGTAGTGTGTAAGGAAATGTGGATTTAAATTCAAGAGATCCTTCTGATTACACAATGAATCAGGTCCAAAAATAGCTTTATGGCCTTGCAGACTCTGACCTCCCTCATATGACTGGAGAAACACTGTCCACTTAGAGGTTTACAATGTTTATATAGTACAAGACTTTTTGTAGGGTTTTAACACAATATTATACTAAAAGTATTTTTATTTTGGGTTTTCTTCAGGCATATAAAAATATCTATATAAATTTCTGGGATGAGGAGTTACCATTATTTATGGTCAGGCTAATGTCCTCATCTTTGTTGTTAATATAATGTTTTGGCTTTTGGGCCCTCCTGCCTTCTTCAAGTATCTGTTGATCGGGGTAACCTACAGGGAATTTCAAATTTAACTCTTTATAAAGAGTTTGATTTGAAATTTTGACTTTTGAACTGAACCCTTTATAATGAGTTCAGTTCAAATTTCTAGAAGGCACACAGAACAAATATTGCACTTTTTAATGTTCTAAATCAAAGTTTAGAATCATTTCCTAGAAATTATTATGTTATGAAAATCACTTAAATGGAAGTAAACTTAAAATTAATAATTTAAAAAGAAACCTAGTGAAGATAAATGAGTTTACAACATATCTTAGCTAATTCATGCTTTAAATTTGCTTACAACAGTATGGCAGATGCTAACCTCCAGGAAAGTGACTTGTTGCGCCTTCTCTGGCTAATGTTCTCAGCTGACATGAAGTGGAAAGATTATATTGAATCCATTGCTAGGCTAGCTGATAAGAAAGTTGATTCATTGTTGCGTAAGACAGTTTTTCTCTGCAAAATTTATCTTACATATCTATAGGTCTTTGCCCATGCTTAGAATATTTTATCTTGAGCTCCTATTTACCTTGAGCTCCTTGATAAAATCCAAAGAATAATCAGCAACATTATTGGTCTTGATCTGGTAGCTCAGCTTCAGTCACTTTCCCATTGCCGTAATGGTGCCTCTCTGTGCCTTTTCTATAAATACTTTAATTGTAATGAACTCTTCACTACAGTACCTAAACTTTTTTAAATTTAAGCATAGTACTAGACTGACATTGAGTTTATCAGTTTACAGTTGAGTTAGCTAGATGTAACCGTAAGTTCTATGCTAACAATTTCTTATCTCACACTTCTTGCTTGTGGAACTCCCTTCCAGCTCCATGCTTTCCAGCTAACTTTAATTTGCAAAAATTTAAATGCAGTGTCAATCACTATCTCCTGTCCTCCTGATTACTCTTTCTTCTTCCCACTAACTATTAATGTTTCTGTTCCTAATTCTTTCACACTCTGTAACACCTTGTGTCTTAGTGGCTTTACTGCCTTGCATGGGGTGATATCAATTAAAAAATATGCTTTTGGATCAGTCCAAGATTTTCAAAGTAATAAGCAGAAAATATCAACTCCAGGCAGGCAAAAATAAGCCCTTATCTCCATGTACCAAATTGATTCTGGACATTCAACAGAAGAGAATAATATATTGAATGAAATAGTTCTCCAAATCATCATAAAAGTTTGGTTGGCTTATTTAGTCACATTTTAGGATAAAGCTGGTTAATATAAAGGAAGTAATGGAGAATTATTACTTTAAGTAGAACATGTATCAGAGTTATCTTTAACAACTCTGAAAATATATCAACATAAAATGTTATATACAGCAAATGTGGCAATTAATTTCTGGCAATTTTCTGTTTTCTTGAACCCTGTTTCTTTTCGTCCTTTCCTCAATCCACCCCATTCTTAGTTTTTTCATTCTCTTTCCCGTCGTGTAACCCCCTGCATTCTAGCGGTGTCATCATCTTGCTTGAGGTGAAACAATTGAAAAAAAAATAATTAAATTATAATAAGAACTTACATAAAATGTAGTATGGTAAGTATAGAACTTGGTAAATTTGGGAATAAAAACCAGTCATGTCTTGAAAATAATTTCCTCATGAAATCTACAATAGATTTCTTTCTTTTTTTTTAATCATTTCGCCCCAAGCAAGGCAATACAGCCACTAAGATGCAATGTGTTACAGAGAATATTAGAAAAAAAAAACTACTATTAAGGAGAGAGAAAATTAAAAGAACAAGAATTAAGAAGGCAGTAGATAACTATTGAAGATCAAACTTGACAGGAAATCAAAAAATCAGAAAAAAATTCCACAAGTGAGAAGTGCAGAAACTGTCTACATAGCACTTACGGTTTCATCTAGCCATTTCAATTATAAAATGATGAGACCTATCTGCCAGTCTATTGCTGCACTTCAGATTTTGGTAAACTGTGAAAGCTAATAAAGTCATTTGCTTACTGTCCACTTTATCATGGTTTACAGTTCATTAATAAACTTTTAGGAAGGTTTTTCCACAAATGATGCAGGACTTCCTGTATCAAGTATGAGAAACGTGAAATAGTCCTCAGAACTTTGTTTGTGACATTTTAAATGGAGGGTGGCATGTGCATTACTAACCCCATTCTTTAAACCGGGGATTTATATGCCATAGCCCAGCAACTTGAAATGATGGCACTAAGATCTCAAGGTTGTAGTTTTTTTGTTATTGTTGTAATTTCTCTTTCCTAGGCAGATGGCCAAGCTAATTGTAGCAATCTGCCTCTCTTTCAGAGGAATACTTAAAAAGCATGGGGGACTTGAATAGATTGAAGCACTTGTTTTGGTCACTCTACAACAATTTTCAGTTTGTTTTATTTTTTAATTTTATTTTCATTATTACAATTAAGTTTTAACTTAGCAATCCCTTTATCTATTTTCTCCTTTCATTCATCTTTCCATCCCTAGTTTTGCTAGAAATTAAAGTTGCTATAATATATAGAGAGGTAATTTGTAGATAAGGAAGTTATATATAAGAATTTTAATAGTAATAATAACAATGCATAATAAAAAAATATTGAAACCACTTCAGTCATGTTCCTTTAATGTACCCTTAAAATACAGTGGATTGAAATTCTTACATTGTATATTTGCATGAAATATAATATCTACTTGCACAGTAAGAATTCATTCAAACATGCTCTGACTACTTAATTTTTTATTACATTATATATAAGTTACACATCCAGTTCAAAATTATGAAGAAATTATCTAAAGTACATGTTTTTGCTTAAGTATTTTTTTAACCATATTTCGCCATTATCAAAAAATGTTATGAGTGACAACAGAGAAAAGTTTTTATTAATTTGTTTAAATCAGGACTGTTATTTGCATTATTTTTTCTAAATTTCTTTGAAGCAAATTTTATTTGCAATCCTCAACAACATTGTTTTGAAAACTTTTCTTAAGTGTTTGTTTCATATTACTCAGTGCTTATCTCAGAGCAGTAAATAATCCAATATGGCTGCCACCTGGTGGTTTTTCTACTAGAACCAGTCTGTTTAGCTTGGTTGATCATGTTCTTTATAATAACAGTTATTGTATATTGGTGAGGACATTCACTTTGATAAAAAAGAAGATAAAAATTCATGTTTTTATTTTTTTATATAGTAATGTAAAAGAGTCTACGAAAACATTAAGAAATGAGATTCTATTATTAATTTAATAAGTGTAGAATAGATTTCTTCAAAGGTTTCTTTAAGTGTTTTTTTTTTTTTGTGGGGAGATCATAAGAATTTTTCAACAGAGAGTCTTTGCTATTATTGTTAAAAATTGTTAGAAATTAAATAAAGTAGGACCTAGAATTGCTCCAATAGCTTTGTCATCAGTCTCAGTGTAAATGTTGTTATAATGATTATAGAAAGATAGTTTTATAGTACAAGAGAAAAGTTTAAGCTGAATTGTTGATATAATTGTTATGAATAATCAAGAGTGGTCTCCCTTTGTTTTGTTACTCTCCTCTTTGAGAGTGCTATTCTGTTTACTGGCACTATAAAAGGACACTATACGCAAACCTTGTATTCTCAGGTGAATAAAGCTTTCTTAAAACCTACACCTACGTACTTTTGTCATTACAATAATATTAGGTAGTGATAATAAAGAATGAAAATATTAGCAATTTATTATAAGCTACAATTAATATAGTAAATAAACTTTCAATAATCGTGGCAAAATTTAAAACTGCATGTATATTTTTACATTTTTGTATGTAAAGGTGTAAACTGATTTTATGTAGATTTATCTTTTCTTAGTAATCTTATTATTTGAAAAGTTTGTAACAATTGACACGTGTCTGATATAGAGAAAAGTAATACATTTAGTAAATGTCATTACCCACAGTTTATAGGAGAAAAGAAATTGTGCTAACATAGAGAAGCTGACAAGTAGTTTCAGCTGTTGGTGAATCTTTTGAGGTCAAACTGTTTTATTTCTCTCTTTGAGTTAAAGAAGTCACTTAGCATAGAATTATATAGATGTATAGATGAGCTTGCATTTTTGAGTTAACTAACCACAACCTGTTGCAAAGTCTTGTATTTATCTGCTTTAAAGATCTTCAAACTCAGTTTTTGAATTTACTCAAACCACCACTGATTGATTGAAAATTCTCTTTATGGCAGTGAATGTTGGACGGCCTCCTCAAAGATGAAGAAAATCGAGGCAATGGAAGTATGGTTCTTCAGAAGGATGCTAAGGATACCATGGACCAAACATGTGAGCAACAATGAGGTCTTTTAGAAGATGCAAACAAGGAGGGAGCTTATACTTAACATCAGGAAGAGGCAGCTGAAATTTCTGGGACATGTACTGAGAAAAGAGGGCTTGGAGAATCTCATACTCACAAGGCAGATAGAGGGAAAGAGAGACAAGGGAAAGCAATGCGTGAAATAACTAGCAGGCTTAAGCAAGAGAATCACAAATATTTGTGAGAAGTAGCAAAAAGACAAAACATATTGAAAACTACAAAGGATAGGGAGAAGTGGAGAGCCACGATCGCCTACGCCCTGAAGGGACATGGCACATAAAAGACGAAGAATCTGTTTTCTATTCTAACTAATCTATTTTAGAATTTTATTTTTTGTCAGCTTTTGCCTAAAGTCTGTTATCTTGGTCCACTTTGAAATCTTTAATTATTAAATTAATATTACTATATATTTATATATGTATATTTATACATATACAGATATAATATTTATACAAATGGAAAATATAGATTATGTTCTAATGGCAAAGAATCCATATTGCATGCTGTTTTTCTAAGACATCAATCTTTTAAAATTCAACCCTCTACCAGAAAGAGCTGAAAATGTAAATTGTCTAACCAGGCAACATGGTGCCAGTTTTTCATTTATCCAGTAGTGAAATTTCCTGGCCCAAGTAAGATGCTATAACTGATGATAAAATGACAATGGTACCTTTGTTGGTCAATGACAATGAAATCTCATGAAATGCAGTGTACAATGTACAGTGCTTTGGCCAAAGGGTTGAGTGGAACCACATTAGGATGGGTTTTGATGTAATATTCTTCTTCATTGTATGGTTAACACCATTGTCAGTTTTCAGCAGTTCTTTCCATGTATCGCCTGTGGGAATTTGCAATTTTGATGTACCACCATTGCCTGTTTATCCATATATCCCTGGTTTACCCTTATTATTTTTACCTGAGAAGAATCTACTGCAATTTTCATCTCAGAGATAGTGTACCTCATCTTTCTGGCTCCAACAGTCTTTCTGCAGTCAAAAGGTGTTAAGTAATGTCTGTGTCCTATGACTGTCACAGTTACACTACCTATTACCTCACACATGCATCATGCATCTTAGTCAATTTCTGCAAGTGGGGGCACATGAAACCATCTAGTATACTGTTGCCTAATTTTGGGGGCACTTTAGTTTAGAAGAAAAAACATTAACCAACCAGGTACCTCAAATTTGCATCTAAGATGGGGATATTTTTAAAGCAATTTTTAGGAATGAAAGAAGACCTTATATGCCATTAAATATAATAATCAATCTGATATGACATGATACTATAATAAATCATGTTGCATTGTTTTTTAATTATGTTTTTGTATATATTCTGTGTATATGTGTGTATTTATATAGATTAGTATTTGAAATAGCAAAAAAGATTCAAATGCATGAATATCACACTGTACCTCATATACTTTCATAAATTCTATTAAGAATATTTTTATCAGTCTTTGTACATTGATATAGAAGAACCAAAGCAAAATATTAAAAAAATAAAAGAGAAAACAAAGTTTCTAACTTTTATATTAATTGAACAGAATCAAGCTTTAAGGCTCATTTTCATAAAAAAATATCTATATAATAGTAAAATGAAGATTTGTCTCATAAAGCAGACATGATTGTGCCCAATCTCTGGATTCTACCAAGATAAAAAATAAGATGAATACAATGACACAAACTACAAAGACTTAATGATTATACAGAGAATAAGAATAATTATAAAAAAAGGCAAGAGATATTTTGAGTAACGTGTTATATGGCAATGTAAATTATGTTAAATGACAAGAAAGATGAAACAAGAATATTTCAATGCATGTTAAAAAAGCTGTACAGACGCATCAGAATATTCATAGTTCATTTTCCTTATTTGTTCATTAACCTAGTTCTGATTACCGACAAGCCTGCTTTGAGGAACATCTTTTTCTTTCTAATCTCTTTGCTTGTCTAATGATAATTATGATTATCTTATAGATCAATAACTGATAAGCTGATCTTAAACTTTGAACAGAGGCTCAAGGTATCAATAGAAACAATAAGATACATTTAACTATTTTCTATAACATGAAAATTAAGAACAAATAAATATCTTTGAAATCATTAAGGAAATCTAAATCAAATTTGAACTATTTAGCAAATCCAATCCCAGGGAGCCAGGAACACTTCCCTAATTGACCATGTCTTCAGGGTGTAGTTATACTCACCACTTTTGGCCAATTGTAGCTTGAGGTAGATGTCTGTTTAACAGCTCTTGTTTTTTTTTTGTTTTTTTTGTTGTTGGAGGTCCCCTTACCCTCCTCATCAGATCAGTGTCTGTTGGGGGAGCTGACTTAGTTACCGACCTCTCAAGTTTTGAATTCAGAGTTGATTTCTCCTAGACTGGTTGTCATCCAAGGCTATAGGACCTAGTCTATCCTGCTATTTTACCCAATAGATTAGGAGAAGAAGAGATGGATTCATATATTTCCCAAAGGTATATGCATATGAGTGAATTTAATGAGCGTTGTTCCCTGACTCCTCAATATGAACTGCTATCCATTATTCCACCACGTTTCCACTGTATATACTCATTGTATAAAAAGTAAAATTATACTGGATTAGCTCCCCCATTGACTCAATGAAACTATAAAAAGGCAGTATAAATTAAATTTGATTCTTTACGAATATATCAAAGATTTTATGTATCAATTCAAGATGTATAAAAATTTTGCACCAGATGCAAAACAGATCTCCACACAAAAAGTAAATAAAGTTTTCCTCAATAATAATAATAAAAAAAAAAAAAAACTGTATTGAAACTGACTGGTAAGACAGCCTCTTTATTTTATATTTGTCTGTGTTTTTAAACAAAAGAAATAAAAGTCAGTTCTACAAATTCTTGTGCAATTGCTTCTCCATCCAAACATTTTTCCTTCATTTTTTCTTTATCCTGATGTTAGATTTTTAATTATTTTGGTTACATGTATTCTAAAAATCTCTAAAACTATATAATTTTTTTTAATTACTTTCGTCACTATCAAAATATTTTATTTGCTGAACAATGATATGTGAAAGAAAAAATATAACAAATTAATTTTATTTAATATCTATGCAGGTCATACAGAAACCAATGTTTTTGGTGCGGGGGGCGGGGGTGTTCAAACAAGTGTATTCTTTTATTCCTTTTAAGTAAATAGATTTTATATTGATGCACGTTTTTTTTAATTTAAATTAAAATTAACTGGTAATAAAACAAACTAATTTTGACTTTGAAATTTACTGACAAAAGGGAAAAATTACTTTTTATCACTAGTAAAAACAAACATTAATCTACAGACTGTATTTAATAAGAGCAAAAAATAAAAATGTTTTCTCATGTCAAAAGTGAAAATGCCAAAATGCTAACAATCTCCTCAAAATAATTACATGAATATGCTAAATGTCAAAGAGATTTTAATAAGCCAGTGGTTTTCATTAGTTTGGTATCAACTGTCATTAATAAAAGACTATAAAAATGCAAAAATGATTTCTATTCTCATGATGCCTTTAAATTGAGATGTGTTTACTGAACCAGAATTTATAAATCAATAGATATTGCAAAATGAAAAAAAAACAAATGTCTAATAAATTCAAATAAAAATGCTTATTATTAGTTAATCAATGCACATTTTCCACCAATGTAAAAACAGATTTACTTCATCAGTTGACAAAAAGCAATGAATATCTTTTCTTTTTTTATTATAAAAGAGACTTTCTGGGACCAAGAACTGAATACATGAAAAATAAATGCAAATAATTGTGCATTTTTGTATTAGAGGGTGTAACAAGAATAACAGAGAAAGGTTGACAGTAGTGATTAAAAGAAATATTTACTCTGAATTTTCATACCACTGATTAAGAGGAGGAAAGACATATTTGAACACTTGCTAAATATTTAAAATACTTCTAATGTTTACATTTTAAATTTACACAGTTGATGTACTTTGATATAAAATTAACAATTACTAAAAAAATATATTTTTTCAAATACAAAATGCTGAAAAATATATAAAGATAAGTAACTTAGTAAAGATATTTAGATGCTATTTAAAATTTATCATAAAAATGTTATTTAAGAATAAATGCACATATTATATTTCAGCAACTGTAGAGAAACTTTAAGAATGTTCCATTTGTACTTCACTAATGTATGATATTATCACAGTTGTTATGAATAAATTAATCTTTTTACAATGAAAATATGGTTACGGTAAGTTCCTTTTATTGAACTAAATAAAAAAATACATAAGCTGCATAATGAAGGTTTCACCTCTACAGCCATTGCCAGGAAGTACCACTGGACCAATTATTCTGAAGAGAAAGAAGTTTGGCACCACCAATAACTTTCCTTAAACTAGTGCTCCATGGAGATTTTTTTCAAGAAGAACTGAAAAATCATAAGCATAAGTGAATACAATGTTAACTCAAAAGGACATCTAAAATGATTTAAGAGTAGCTGTAACAACAATTACTAAAATAACTATTAGTAATGAACTGCATAGGAATGGTTTAAAATCCCATACCCAAAAGAAAACACTTTTGTTAAAAAAAAGTCCCTGGGATTTTCAAGTAGATTTTGCTTGTAAGCATTTAGAGAAAACTAATATATTTTATGAAAATGGCCTTTGTTCAGACAAAATAATAATTGAACATTTTTGGTCACAACCCAAATTGTCATGATGGATATATCTATGATTAGATAAACAGGATGATCATCAAAGTATTTTGGATTCTAATATATTCTCTTTGGTGCAACATTTGGAGCTTGAAGTTGGTTGCCTCTTTTAATATTTTAATGACTTAAAGCATATAGATTCATTCATTCATTCATTCATTTTCTATGACTTGTCAATCATTTGCAGGTTATTTACAGCCAGAAAAATATTTTTAGATTGTAAGAATCTTTTTTTTAGATAAAGATTTAGTGATACAAGATTTACTAATTAGCCCATATCTGGGAGGTTAAGAGGTGCATTCATACCTTTCCCAAGAATATTTGTGCTGATATGAATATAATGAACTCAACTGGAATTGGAACTTGGCTTTCCAATTAGCAATTCTGAACCATTATCCATTACATTCCCTGCATATCCAAGCTTTCAGCACCTGATATTCCCATCTAGCAGCTTCGATGTTGCTTATGAATGTTATGAAAATCATCTTTGAGCAGTAATTGAAAACCAGAGCTATGCATTTAGGTATTAAAATATGAAATCAATGTGTCTGAATACGGTTTTCATACAATTACTTTGTTTATACTTTATTCCAGATTGTATAATTGAAAATGTGCATTTCTTTTAGTAATTGTTAATTTCATATCAAAAGACATTACCAATGTAAATTCAAAGTAAATGTAAGCATTGAAAGCTCATTAAATATTTTGCAATTGTCCAAATAATTTTTTTGCCAAATGTTAAGAAGAGACTATTTATTGGGGTTTCATTTCTAAATGTTGTTATTTTTATTCCCTCACCCCAGATAAATAGTACATATGGGAACTAGTTAGGACTTCATAGAGACTTTGAGATATTATGGTGGCTGTAGTCAGAATGGTAAGTAAGAATGTGTTGTTTTGGTGTAAGGAATGCTGTGGTATGTTTGGGTCAGTAATTGTGGTTAGCTAAGTTTAATTATAAGACAGAATAAGACCAGCCTTTCTTTATCCCTCCTTTTGGTCTTGTGCCACATTTTCGTATTTTACAAAATAAATATTACTTTCCTGTATAGTACCTAAACTTTATGAATTTAAGTGTAGTACTAGATTTTACAGTTGAAACGGCTGCTAGATGCAACCGTAAGTTCTATGCTAACAGTTTCTTCTTCCACACTTCTCGCTTGTGGAACTCTCTTCCAGCTTCTTGCTTCCTAGTCAACTGTGATCTTCAAAAATTTAAAAGCAATATCAATTGTTATCTATTGTCTTCTTAATTCTTGTTCTTTTATTGTTCCCTCTCCTTAATAGTGCTTTATTTGTCTCATATACTCTCACACTCAGTAACCACTTGCGTCTTAGTGGCTTTATTGCCTTGCTTGGGGTTAAATGATTAAAAAAGAAGAATGTTGAATGAATTTTTAAAAACTTGAGTCTTCTGCAGTGGCCTAATTAAAACATTGCATTAAAAACATGAAAAGTATAGTAAAAAAACTGAACAGTAAAAAAAAAACTAATGCAAAGTTAGTAGATAAAGGTGTGCCTCTAACATGCAATATGAGTCAGAGATCAACATCAGGTGAAAGGTAATTAGACTACAGGGTGGAAATGAGACATTTTAATTGTTTGCTTGATAAATTCTATACAAACAGAATTTGACATTATTGAAACAAATAAATTACAAATAATTAAAATTACCACTGAAAAGGTGATTTTTGTAAATAAAATTAGTTAGATTTATTCTACTCTAAGCCTGATTGGAGTCCCTGTGCAGAGATTTGTGACCCTATCTTGTCAACATTTGCTTTTTTTACCTACATTTATTTAGAAATTAAACTAAAGAAAACTGACTATTAGTATTAAAGAATGAAAGATTTAAGCAGATTTTGGCATAATTCTGGGGACCTATTTTTTCTTCCAAATCCATAAATTTGTTTTGGTCATGCTAAGTCTCGAAAAAAAAACACTATATAAAATTTACTATTTTTTTATCCATATTATTATTATTTTTTTTTTTTTTTTAAAGCGTATCACCCCAAGCAAGGCTGGAGGCCACTATCACGCATGGGGTTACAGAAGGGTTGGAGGAAGAGCAGATAGGAGTGGTAAAGGATAGGATGTGGAGAAAGAGAAAGACGGAGGGTCGATCGAGGCAAGGGGGTTACAGAAGATTTGGAGCAAGAGCAGATAGGAATGAAAGATGAAACGATGTGGAGAAGGGAAGTGGATAGATCAAGGCAACTGGAGATGTCGATTGACGCTACACTTAAACCGTTGGAGATTGTATTTGTCAGGGAAACAGTAATAGGGAAGGGAGTTCCATAAGCGAGATGTGCGAGACATGAAGCTATTGGAGTAGAAGAGACGTCTACATCTAGCAGTTTCAATGGTGAAGGGGTGGGAACGGGATGCCAGCCTCGTAGGATGTTTAAATTCATGAGGCCTAGGGACAAGCGAAAGCAACTCCTCGGAGCAATTACCGTGAAAGTACTTGTAGAAAAGGCAGAGCGATGCAACATCGCGTCTGTGAGAGAGCGACTGCAGACGAGATGACAGATCAGGGCCAATCACATTGCATATCCATCTCTGGATCTTATCAAGAACCCTGAGGCAACCAGCAGGGGCCCCAGACCATATATGGCAGCAATACTCCATGCAAGGGTGAATGGTCGATTTATAGACTTGGAGGATCGATTCCAGGGAGAAAAATTTCCTGGCTCGGCACAGGGAACCAACTTTTCTTGC
Organism: Acanthosepion esculentum; assembly: GCA_964036315.1. Taxonomy (NCBI): domain Eukaryota; kingdom Metazoa; phylum Mollusca; class Cephalopoda; order Sepiida; family Sepiidae; genus Acanthosepion; species Acanthosepion esculentum. Next base: position 101,610,215 of record OZ038487.1, read on the forward strand.
GGTGGATGATGCAACTGACTCGATGTATTTGTTCCCTCTCAGATCAGCGGACAGCGTGAGACCGAGCAGCCGCAGAGAGGAGCTCTCAAGAAGTTGGTCCTCAGACATTCTAATGGGATGCAGGGATGGATCCTTGTGGTGGTTAATGGAGAGCAGTTTTGTTTTAGAGGCGTTAAAGTTGACCATCCATTTCTCTCCCCAGTCCACAACCGATTGGAGGTCCTTTTCAATTTGAGCTGCCAGGTTAATTTTGTCCGCCTATATGTTGAATGTGTTAAAATTATTCAACTTTTTAGCAAAAATATCTCAAGTTGATGTTAAATTTGCTACACAACATTGTTGATTTTATTAAGAGGGAATTATTTATTATGACATGTGTCTAATTTGTATTTAGATACACTGTATTTATTTTTAATTTTTCTAATTGAATTGTTCATTTATATGGCATATGATCTATTATTGTACATATTTAAGTTACAATAAAATTACTACCTTATGAAAATTGAGATGTAGTAGAATGGGGGGGCTGTATAATAGATTCAGTGGGGGGCTCACCATTCCTTCCAGTCACCCCACTGTCAATGTTAAAGCTCTGAACATTTTAACTATTACTCCTCTCAACCCCCAAAAGAACATATGGTTTGGGAGATTCATCTATTATACAGTTCTATTTAATCAAGAAACATAAACAGATTTTTTAAAGAGCTATGATTTTAAAAACAAGAGACAGATGCTTTCCATACTGATTCCCTTACACTACCAATACATCCTTTATATTTTATTAGTAGGATTAATATATGTCCATAATAAATTGCTTAATATATATATATATATATATATATATATATATATATATATATATATATATATATATATATATATATAAGTTGGTTAATTTGAATTACTCTTTATAGAAACCAAATTAGCTTTAATACATACCTTTGAGTTTCAAATAGATTGACCAGGATGAATATATTTTTTTGAGAAAAATCCACCCAGGACATCTTTATTCTAACCACCCCTTTTATTAAATATTCAGAATATTTTTCCTGCCTCTTAACTTAGACTGTAAGTATTTTAGAAGAGAGCATTTTGTTATTAAAAATTATAAAGAAAATTATAAAAACATTCCAGCCACCCTTTTATTCCAACCACACTATTTATTTGAAACTCTGACTACCATTCATTTGTAATTACTTATATTTCATAGAAATTTTCAGAATTTTTATTCCTTCTTGGCTTCAGATTTCAACTCAAAAGTTGGACAGTAAACATTAAAGTTATTAATAGAAAAAACTGAGCATTCCTGACAGGTAAAGGAGAAAATGTATCAAGTTATGGAACAGGTTGAAATATGACAGTTTTCTTTTAATTAGGATATAAAAAAGTGAGATATTATATGAATTATTTAGAATATACAATTGAGTTTACATTTAAAAATTACAATTTTCCATCAGCAATTCATTCAAATGAAAAAGAACATTAAGAAATGATTAACATTCATACAATTTTGTTATCATTTAACCTTCACTTGATGAAGGTCAAAGATTTGGTGATCAAATTGATTATAAAGTTGAAATAAATAACATTTCATAATAATACTAGATCAAAATGCCAAGTTTAAAAAGAATTTTTGCATTTCAAAAATCTTTTAATGCCTCTCCTCACTGTCACTGATCCAAGATGTTTTTTTTTTTATATATTTAAAGAGCAATCTGGATACTGTCTTTTCTGCATATCAAATTAATGAATATTTCAATTATTTCAATTGCAGTTGCTTCAATTGTGCTCATCCCTTTTCAAAAACTTATATTTTGTAATTGCATCATTATTAAAATAAGTTATAATACAGCATATTTGTAGTTAATCATCTCGGAGTTGTTAAATTAAAGGCTAAAATAGCTGTTACTAGAATACTAATTAAAGTAAATTAAGACTTAGGCTTCTGCCTATTAATTTATACAATTTGATAATGATGCAGTAGGTCCCAATTTTTTAATTATTATCTAAATACCATGTTCTTTCCAATCATGGTAGGAATGACTACAAAAACACCCTCCTCCTAAATTTATAGTCAAATCATATAAATGCATGCTGGGATTTCTTCCTTACCAATAAAATGGACCACTTCTTAGTCTCATTCACCACATTGTTGTTCTTTCTTGCTTATATATATATATATATATATATATATATATATATATTAGGTTGGTGCAAAAATAATGTCGTTTTTTGACATTCAACTTCATGTGAGAAAACGATATTATTTTTGCACCAACCTAATATATATATATATATATATATATATATATATATATATATATATATATATATATATATATAAGCAAGATATATATATATGTCTTGAAGCCAGAATGTTACAATCACTTGATTGTATCCCTTTTTCATGTTAACACCATTATTACGTTGTGAACTTTTTGCCTTGTTACTGTTGCTTTGGCTACTTTTGTCTTACATTGATTTTCTAAGTGTAGCTTAGATGTGGCACAAGGCCGAAAGTATGGGACACCCAATGAGGATCAAACTCACTATTCAGTTGTAACTGTTCTAGCAAGTCAAGCTTGCTAACCATTACACCACACCGAGGTGCCCAACTTTTGTCTTACATATATTGTTTGCTTAGTATTATTTTTACCCTGTTCTTTCGTTTCTTTTGTTGTTGTTTATTGGACACTTTGTCAATTCTATCTGTAGGGCATTTTGACAATTACACTTAATCATGGACAATTACTCTATATACTAGCATAGTGCCCATAAAAAATAACAGAATTATTTATATATAGATCAGCACTTACACTTAGGATCACAGTGTTGCTACCTAGATCTCAGCTTAAGATCAGTGTTGTATTTGTGCACTCTGTGAAAAGTATTATATATATAACTGAAAAAATATTTTGGAAAAAATAGAGTTCCCCCCTTGATTTTCTAACATGTGGGAATAGTTTGGTTGTTTGGTTTTGTGTACCTTCATACGCCAAAAACTACAGGAGAGTCCTATATATATATATATATATATATATATATATATATATATATTGCTCTACTTTTGTATTGAGCCCTCTTTTAAACTGAATGTTACGAAGACTGGAATTGGATTCTATTCATTTTCATTTCACATGGATAAATATATATATATATATATATATATATAATATGGAGAAAACAACTGAAAAGTTGCAAATTAAAAAAAATTGAATGTATTTTGTGAAAGTATTTATTTATATTTTATATATATATATATATATATATATATATTTTATATATATATATAAATTTGATATTTTATATTTTTTTATATATATATATTTGATATTTCAGATCGCCCCGATCGGCTTCTCATTATGCTATATATATATATATATATATTTATACAAAGCATTCAATCCAACTAGTTTTACTGATTATTAACATATTTATATATATATATATATATATATATATATATATATATATATATATATATATATAAGAGAGAGAGAGATAGTCTTTTTCAGAAAATGATATATTAAACATATTGTAAAAATATAACTTTTCTTGTGGATTCAATTTTGGAATCACTAAAACAATAATTATATTTCATAAGTTTCTTTAATTTAATAATATTTTTCAGATGAAATAAAATTAGGGAATAACTTCTAATAAACAGAATAGTATTAACACTAACTGAAAATTTACTGGTTACTAATAAGGCTGAAAATCCAGATATTCTAATTATACAAATCAATAGTATAAAAGTGCAAAGTGAGAGGAAATAATTTTTATAAAAATTAAAAATTTGAAAGCTGATTTAACATCATAGAATCAAATTCCATTTTAAATAATTCAATAACTTTTGAAATGATCAAGAAGGTTTCATGAATTTGAAGCACCACTCCTCAGAATGTGTTAATTTCACATGCTTTAATTTTATTACACTGGAAATCATATTAAAGCAATTAAAAAGCCCTTCATTAACAAGTTGGCTGACATTTTTCATCATTATTTTTCTTCCACTCTTTTTTGAACAAGTTATACTAACAAATGTGGAAACAGATTTAATAAAAAATTTAAAAAAACAAAAACAAAAAAAGACATTTACATATTCAATGCATTCATGGGGATATATATATTCTGGAAATAAAGTATCACAAAAATGTTCTCTCTATTCTGACTGGTAACTACAAACGTTTTTTTTTTTCAATTTGTGCCTTCTCTAACCATTTAAGTCATCTCTAACTACCTCTAACCATCTATGGCATAACATTAAAAACTACACTGAAAACATATTGTATAATTAAGACAAAAACTGTTTTCTAATATTTTTGTGATCATATATATAAAGTTTGAAGTTTGTCTGAATGTGCTCATTAAAATCCTGAAAATTAATTCAATATATAAAGTTAATTGTGTGTGTGCGGGTGTGTGTGTACAAATATTGCATAAAACATTGGCATCATATAAATATAGTTTATCATTTATATCTATCAGCATGTATCTTATATCTTGATTAACTTAGTGGATTTGGTTCATTCACATAAGTAATTTGTATATTTAGCTTTAAATATTTTTTTAAAAAATAACTGTTTTGTTATTCATTTCCAATCCGAGCTTTTGTGGTCATTATAAATTAGTAGTTTCATTGATGGTTTTTAGAGTTGAATTGCTTAGTTATTTAAATAAAACTATTTTCTATCTTGAAAATGGTAACCACCTTAGCATTTAGATCACAGTTTGTAAGAAATGGTAGTAAGCAATGTTGACATGTTTTAATAGTATATTTTGAAAATCTAACCAATACTATAAATTATAATATTATAACATGCTGTATATGAAATAAATGAGTATGTGAACATTTCAACCTATTTGTTTTAATTTTGACAATTTTACTCATGCCATTTTATGACAGGCACAAATCTCAAAGAAATGGCTGCATAGCACAAAGGAGCAAAGGAAAAGGAACTGGCCTCTATAATGCAAGGTATCATCAATTGTAATAAAATAAAACAAAAAAAAAAAGATTATGCTTTTTGCCAAATGTTATGTAATCATTCAGTTAAGTTTCTATTATGATAATTTTCAAGAAAATACATTTCTGCTGTTGTACATCTTTCATAGAAAGCCTCTCATTCCATTTATTTACTTTTGAGAGAAGTAATTTGATCTAAAGAGAATAAATCTTGACATTAGGAGAGAGTCAAATAATCTTTAAGTGTGCAATTGCTATAAATATAAAGAAGCCAAGTACTGAGTAATTTTTATTTGTAGATAAGTCTAAGAAAATATTTTTAAACATAACAATTTAAACTGGTTTCAAATTTATTTTTCAAGCAGATCAGAAACCATAATTTTTTTCTAGCCACTGTCCATTATTTACATTTGGATTAATGTCCTCGTTACATGTGTTGATATTACAATTTTCCAGCTATTGTGCCCTTTCTCTTCATGTGTCTGTTGATCTGGATTGCCTTCAGAGAATTGAACCCTTTATTTAATCTATAAAGGTAGATTGTTCTCATTCTGTTGGCCATATCTAGGGATATCTCCTTTTTGTTTGTACGGCTCAGTTATTGCTTACACTGTTTCTACTGACTCAGTGTCTGTACTACCTAGCCCAGGGATTGAACTCACAATTACTATGCCATCAAATTCATGAACCAATGCTTTAATCTACTTAGCTATTGCCCCTTGGGATAATCTTGAACCTAGAACATGGAGCCTTAAGCCTAATATTCTTACTGCATGTCTGCTGCTGCTCTTACACTTGACCTTCTTCACTGTCACTTCAAGGAATTGAGATTGCTAATCAGAACATTTTGAACTTTAAATCATTGTTTCACAGATATGAATAAACATATATAGACAGAGATATATGACTTTCTTATTTTAAAAAAATGGCATGTCCCTTCAGGACATAGGCGATCATGGCTATCCAGATTTTACTTTTCTTTTATTATCTGTGAATTACCATGACTTTTTCTGAAAGACAGTGGATTGGCTTCCTACTGTTTTCTCCAGTATTTTGAATTTAGAGTAGTTTTTTTTCTTAACTGGCTACTATTCAAGGCTAGAGAGCCCAGCCTACTCAACTATTTAATCCATATCTGGAGGAGAAATGATGGATTTGTGTTTTTCCCAAGAGCATTAGTGCAAAGTTAATTCAACATATATTTGTATATATGTATGTGTATATGTAGATACTATTTTTCAGTTGAGAGTAGAAGTTTTATTTTTCTTACTATTTTACCCTTGTATAAAATGATGGCATTTTAAAATTTATTCTTCTCAAATATTATTATTATGATTATTATTATTATTATTACTGAACTCTGTCCTTTTCATCTCCTGCCTTTGTAACTATCTTGAAAGAGTCTGCCATTGGTATAGCAAAGACACTGCCATTTAGTGTCACCAATGCAAGGGTGTTGACTTTGATACATCAAAATGTTATATATATTAAAAATGAAAAGCAATTAAGAATTATTTTTTTTATCATTTCACCCAAAGCAAGGCAATGAAATCACTAAGACACAAGGGGTTACTGAGTGTGAGAGAACACGAGAAAAAGAAAACCTTAAGGACAGAGATGAAGAAAGTGGAAAGGGCACGGAGTTCATCTGTACTCTGTTTTGTTTCCACTTTCTTCATCAATAACCATTATACCAACTGCATATCTATTATTAAAATGTTAAAAAGTTCAGTTTTGACTAAAATGAGAGTACAGTCCATATAATCATAAGTGTGAATCCGATATTTACAGGAAAAAAATGACCTGTAATATTCACCTTGTTCTATTGTAAAAATTAATGATATCTGAGAGAGAGAGAGAGAGAGAGAGAGAGAGAGAGAGAGAGAGAGAGAGAGAGAGAAAGGATAAACCTTAAAATAAGAAATATTAATTTAAAAATACATGCAAAATAACTTAATATCTTTGGATTGAAACTTTTAAAATTTGACAAAATTTCAAGTCACCCATTCAAATTCTGACCAATTTTAGACCTTTTCCTTTTTATTTATCTTTATTATTAAAGTATATATATATATATATATATATATATATATATATATATATTATCTCCTCTTTAACTTTATGTAAATTTAGCAAACATTTTATAAAATCAATTATATTCATAAATAAAATGTTTTAAATTCAACATTTATTTGAAATGTGCTTTTATGCTAGACTTGTTACTTGTTCTTAATATCAGTCTTGCAAGCAATCAACACATAACCCAACCAATATTGATGAATAATCTTAAAACTGCTTCATAACAGTTTTATTTAGAGCTACAATTAAATTTACTGAAGAAAATGTGCTCCAGATAATTCAATAAAAGAAATATATATATATATATATATATATATATATATATATATATATATATATATATGTATATGTGTGTGTGTGTGTGTGTGTGTGTGTGTGTGTGTGTAACATAAATGAAATAATGATAGTAATGCCACCTACTGATATACATAAAATTTATAATTCAGTGTATGTGAGTAAAATTTCTGTCAATAAAATGCCCAATAGTAATCAAGAGTAATAATTATCCAAGTCCTGATGAGATAAAAATCTTGAAACTCTGGTTCTCACCTCCAATATATATTACTTCTAATTCAATATATGTTGTATAATATGTATGTATATAAATATACATACATATATTTCTAACCCTGAGTTTCACACCCTTGGGATCGTCAGTCAAACTCTCTCTCGCTCTCTCTCTCTCTCTCTCTCTATCACTCTCTGTCTCGCTCTCTCTCTATCACTCTCTGTCTCGCTCTCTCTCTCTCTCTCTCTGTGTCTCACTCTCTCTCTCTCTGTGTCTCTGTCTCGCTCTCTCTCTATATATATATATATATGCACAAAAAGAGAGTGTTAAAGAGATCTTGGCCCAACCAAGAAGGGATTAAAATATTTTCTGATGCTTGGTTAGATTTTGGGAGCTATACAGGTTGAAAAAAGTTCAGCTCTCATTGTTATGTGTATATAGGCTTCATTAAATTTATAACTACAGAAAACCAATTCCATTTGGGATTATTAAGAGTACTAAAAGCAAAGGGTAAAATAACTGGAATATGATATATGAAGTTAAGAAAGGAAATATGACCTGTAAAGAACATGATAATGTATAAAATATGTTAAGATAAACATTTTTATAGATCTAGATATTGGGGATATTAATGTTGTTATAAGAAACATGTTTTCTGTATTTGTTTTCATTTTATTTTCTCTCTTCCTAATCAGAACTTGAATAGTACAAATATCAAACATTTATAAGACTATTAAAAGCTTTATTAACACTGATACATATGTATATATACATATGTGCACATAATAAATTCAGTCTGTGTAAGTCAGACATTTCCACAACTATGTGTATATACACACATGCAGATATGTGTGTGTGTGTGTGTTCATATTTGAGCCCAAGGAGCATAGCTCAGGGTCAGTGAATGTTAATTTGCAACTGCTTATGAAAGAATTATTATAGACTGATGGTAAAGAGAAACAAATATTTATGCGGAAACCCTGGAGCTTGTGATCACAGCCCTCCTGTAAAGCCCTATTAGAAGGATAGCTTTTTAAATAGACATGAAGAGAAGAAACTTGGGCAGAAAAATGTTAAAAAAGACACAAAAAATAAAACAAAATATATATGCAATAAGAAACGAAAGCAAATCGGCATAAGTAGTTTCTCCAGATGTAACTTCTAAACTTTGATATCACTGAGTGTGGTTATAATGGGCTTGTTTTTTAGACCTTGAAATGGTTTTAACAGACAGACTAGATGGTATGGGATATGTACACACAGATATACAGAGTCTGTATAAGTAATATCAAACAAGGCCTCACACCAGAATGTAAAACAAATATAATTGAGTGATTGATTCAACAAATTCAGAATGGCTTTTTGCAAAAATGACACTATAGAGAAGATTGGATAGGCTAATTATATTATATTCACTTTTGGGAGATGGATATCAGTTATATATGTTACATAAAAATATACACACACAAGCACTATATATATATATTAATAAAGAAATGACAAGAGGAAAACCTTTTATGACAACACATTTTGTTCCTTGAGGAAGTTTTTTCGGACAAATGTCTTTTCATTCTTTTATAAATAATATCTTTGCAGATTCATTTATTTATATCTGAATGTTTACATTATATATTAGATAGATAGATATAGACAGTTTGGATATAGGAATCAGCACTACAATGTGACTTGATTCCTAACGTCACACTGTCTATATATATAAATACTCTATCTCCAATACTGAGCAATCTTGACCCATGAATATAGCCAATTTTTCAACTATATATATATATATATATATATATATATATATATATATATATATATATATGTATGTATGTATATAAATGCCAGACTTTTTGAGATGATTAATTTTAATGATCAACTTTTTCAAATTGCAAATAATCCTTTTCAGAGAAGGAGGAAATTCCATCAGAAATTGTCGCAAATTCATTTTGGAAGAAAAGTATAAGAAATATAGTCCAAACTTTTGGTTTTCTTAAGTCATCATCAGGGCAGGTAGAGACAATTAGTGAGTTTCGTACAACTAGTGAGTGTTGTGATGTAGGCAAACAGTGTTATGACATAAGTGTGATGCATGTGATTTTTTTTATATATACATTTAAGGATGTGAGCTCTTAAGTTATAATTTGTTTTATTGATAGTTATTTTTGTTGTATGAATATTACTTCAAGGATCATAAGTCTATTTTTTTTACTATTTGATCTTGCTAGTATTATGGTGTTGTTTGTAAATAGCTGTCTGATGTTACGATGATCCTTATGCTGCTTATTAATGTGTTGCCTTATGGCACTATGTTCCAATAGGTGGCAGGTAGGTCTGCACAAAATGTCTTGTTTTTAATAGTATTTGCCTTAAAGTACATTTGCTGCTTAAATACACAGATTATCTCTCTCTCTCTCTCTCTATATATATATATATATATATATATGTGTGTGTGTGTGTGTGTGTGTGTGTGTGTGTGTGTGTGTGTGTATGTGTGTGTGTTAAAAAGGTCCTGGGTTGGCCAAGAAGGGTTTCCAAAAGACATTTTTGATGTTTGATCAGATTTTAGGAAGTGGATCAGGCTGAGAACTTTTTCATACACATTCCTAATATATATGAATATGTACACACATTAACATATGTTTTTTTATATATTTGTAATATACATATACATGCACACAATCAATGTTTGCAGCATAATTATGAAAAAGTGTTATTATGCAACATATTTATTTTAGTGAAATTTCTTTGACAATGCACTTAATTCAGTGAATATTAATCGTATAGACTAAATATTATACCATGAATATAAATCATTATCGTCTGTCTTCATAATTATTCTCTCTCCTTAATAATGTTTTTTTTTTGCTGATATTTTCTCATACTCAGTAACCTCTTTTGTCTTAGTGGCTTTATTATCTTACTTGGGGTGAAATGAATAAAAAAAAATTAAAGATTCAAATAGATTTTCAGCTGATAATTACAGGCCAAGTTGCAAGCTTTTTGATACACCTTCATATATATATATATATATATATATATATATATATATATATATATATATATATATATGAAAAAATATAGTTTTGAGGTATGCTATATTTATGGTTTAAAGTACTCAATATCAGAGATAGAGCATATGTAAATATAAAAGTGGACATTGAAGTCAACACCCAGAGGCAATAGTCTGTTTCATTCTAAATGTAATCGTCAGGCCTGATGATTGTGTTTAGAATGAAACAGACTATCATCTTTGGGTACTGACTTCAATGTCCATACACACACACACACACACCCACACACACATATGTGTGGGCTTGTAATGAAACTTATTTATTTATTTATTTTTTAAATATTTAATAAAACTTGTATAAAAGAGGAATTGCTGGCCAAATACACAATTATGTATATATATATATATATATATATATATATATATAAACATGAAAACTGAATGATGTTGTCGGATCCTTATCCATTGAAATCAACATACATATATATATATATATATATATATATATATATATATATATATATATATATATATATATATATGTATGTGTGTATATCTTTATGTATGTGTATGAGAGAGAAAGAGTCTGAGTGTATTACAGCCTACAACAATTTATTGATTTCCTCTCTAGCCCTGACTATCTACCATGCACTTCATCCCTTGGAATGGACCAGTCAATCAGCTATGCTGGTTGTTGAGTGAGTGAATGTTCTACAACGGAAATAAAAATGCATTGCTTGCACAGACTTGGGTGGGTGTTTTGCAGTAGACTGAATTGTTTGCCATAAGTTAGTCAAACGATGTTAATATTAATTGGCAGTTGTGGGAAAGTAAGTAAATTTTGCGAGTTACATAGGTTTAGCCTATTCTCTTCTGCCACTTCCTATCTCTGTCATCAGAATTAAATATGGAAGGCTAGCTGTGATTTTGTTGCAACTCTTCAGTCACCAGAACTGGGTCAAGTAAAGATTAATGTTCTTTAAATTATGGATATTTTTTAAATTTTTTTTCTTTTTAAAAGCAAATGAGTAAACCTTTAAAATATTTGCAACTGATATTTAATTTATTTAGCAAAAAATAATTTTTCCCTGTCCTTTTTCTTTCTAGAGATATTCGATAAAGAATATTGAAAAACAACGACAGGGTGTAGATACTAAATTCATTAATTTATGCAAGTTGCATTATTAAAATAAACATGGATAAGTGTACACATTTGTGTGTGTATGTATGTGTGTGTGTGGATTCATGCATAAAAATATGTGCTAAACTGTATGTTAGCACTTTATTCATAGCGGAAATGTGTGTATATGTAATTAAGTAAGGTATGCATATTAATGTTTACCTTGATCTAGAGATATGCATTTTAAATATATCAGACAATAATATAAATTGGTTTTGTAGTTGAAAATATCTAATACATAAATGAGTAAAAGTAATGTATATTTTTACTGTCATTGATGAAGAGTAGGATTTTAATAGAAAATACTGTGAAATATTAGAGTGAGTCTTCATTACTGGTGTTTTTACTATTTAAAATTAAGCTATAAAATCATTTTATTCCTATTTGGAATGTGAGTGAAAATGATTATGTTCGATCACCTTTTCTACATCATAATGTTATGTTGTAATGTCTATTTATAAAGTAGAAGGAGGCCACATGCATGGATCTTATTTTATTTTTTTTATAATGTAAAAATTGTAGAGAAAAAAAAGAAAGTCATATGTTATTCATAACATATTTTGGGAGTTGTTTTTTTTTCACTTCAAGTTGCTTTTCGGAATACGTTTGCTTTTAGAATGAGTATGAAGTAAAAGGCAAGGGACACTGATTATTCCTATCATGCACTATTCTGTATGTATCTGTGTGTTATGTGAATAATATTTGGCAATCCAAAACTGGAAGCTAATCATTGCTCTAAGACATCTAATCATCATCATCATCATCAATACTTTATTTTATCATTTTCATAGTCAACGCTGCCAATATATTCAACCTCTGATGTTGATAGCATTTTTCTATTCTTTGAAATTTCATGCGCTAATGCACCTCTGTCAGTATGTATCAAACAGATGTACACTGCTAGCACCAGAAACATTAGTTCAATCCATTAGAATGAAGAGGACAACCAGTTGTGGTGGTAGTAACAGTGATGGTAATAGTCATAGTAAGAGTAGTAGTAGTTGTTGTTGTTGTAGTGCCACAATACATGTATTATAAATCTTGGAAAGAGGCTGGCATGCAGACAAGAGTTCTCTAAAACAAAAATAATCAATGGAAAAATACAATAATAGGATTATAAAAGGAAACCAGAAGAAATTAGGTTTTTCATTGTATTTCTCAACAGTTAAGCACAGAGTCGGCAGACAAAAAGAAGAAAAAAAATGTACTTAATAAAGGAGAAGAGAAAGTGGGAATATGAAGGAAATTTTGGAAATAAAATGAATTTTTATTAATATCAGTCTCATCCATGTTAAACTTTCTAGACATGTCATTCAATTTAATATTAATTTGAATTTTAACTTTGACACAAGGCATCAAATACGAATATGTAATTTCAAATAGAGAGATGACATTATTTGCAAGTATGAAGCATCACAAAATAATGTAAAAAGTCATATGTGTTTGTCATATATGTTTGTGAGAGATGTAAGCATGTGCACTACCATGTACATAGATTATCTCAGCTAACAAATCATATTCCTTAGGTTTATTTTATCTAAGATATAGCTTCCGAGATTTTCTTCTTGGAATGCATACATGCCTCTGTATAATAAAAGGTACATTAAGTAAATATGCTTTCTCAAGGAATTTTGGCTAGAGATATTATTTTCATTTTATTTGAACTCAAGAAAAAAATCATAAAAATTCACAGTCATGTGACATTATTATTTTTCTGGATATATTTCAGAAAAATTAATTTTGGAAAAATGCTGTTAAATTTTTCAAAATTGCTGCTATTCTTGCCTGCCAATTTATTAAAGTTAGTACAGTCATTTTGAAAGTTCTTGCCTGAGATTCTGTTGTATTTCTACTAAGTGCTTTAGTCACTGATAACAAAAAAATCATAAGTTAATTTATATATAAGTTTGCATATATTACTGAATATATTCTTTCTTTCAAACAGACACCTATATGGATCTTGTAGAATCAAGACTTGTGAGTATTTTTTAAACATAGCCAGTGAAAGATGAAAGGCAGATTAACACTCAACAATATTGCAAATAAACTCCCTAATTTTCTTGTTTCACTTCAAGCAAGGCAACAATGCCACTGAGATGCAAGGGGTTACTGAGAGAGAAAGAAGATGAGAAAACGTTAGTGAAGAGAAAAGATAAAATAACAAGATTCAGGAAGACGGTGAGAAGAAGATGGTGATTAATGTTGCATTTAAATTTTTGAAGATCATAGGTGACAGGAAAGCAAGAAGTCATAAGCGAAAAGTGTGAGAAAAGAAACTATTAAAATAGAACTTACAGTTACATCTTGCTATTGCAACAGTAGAATGATGAGACCTAATTGCCAATCTAGTATTACGTCTAAATTATCATATTCTTAAAAGAAATGATAAAGAGAATCAGAACTCACATTACTCATACTGTTACTTTATTGCCATATTCACACTGTTTCAGTCATTGTATAATCCAGCCTTCTTCAGGTAATTGGAATTTTGAACTGAACCCTTTATTTTGCCCACTGGGGTAGTTTGTTCTAGTTCCACATGCCACCCCTCTTCTGGATGTCTCTGAAGTAGACCGGAGTGTACAATGGCCGAAATATTGTGAATATTGCAATGAAGATGAGGATAACAGTTTGAATAATGTAAATAACATAAATAATCATAATATTCTATCTCAGAGATATAGACAGAGAATCAGAACATTATTAAATAATCTAATAACAAATATACCATGAATGAGAAATGATGCGTGGGTTACTCCACTTGGCTTTGCCAAAACGCCTTGCTAGGGGGCACTCTTTTTAAGAGTATAAATAGGCAATGATATTCTCACTCACTTTCTTTTTGGTCTTTTTAGCTTTGGCTTTAAGATGTAGTCACACATAGATAAGAAGAGTGCTACCGACAAGGCATGTTTGCTTCTTTAATCCTCTGACTTTTGAACTTCACACACACCCATATATACATACACACACACACATATCTACCACATCCGCTTATTACTCACACACACACACACACACACACACACACACACAAACAAGCACATTCTTCTTATAACTTGTTTTAATGTTTTTTTTCCTTTTGTTCCAATTACCTACACATGTAATTCCTTTTGTTAATACATGCATTGTCGTTTGTTTTATATTTATTGTTTTGTGACATTCATTTTTACCTGGACTCACATTCAGTCCCCCAATATTGTTTGTGGGATAAATGTCCCAGGAGTTTGTAAATATTTACTATCCAAAGTGTTGACTCCCACAACTTAATGGTGACTAATATTTACCCAAAGATACTAGCATCCTGCAACTGATGAATGCCATTTTACCTGAATCTTGAGATGTTTTATTAGTAGTATTCATGTCCACTTAAGGATATTAAATGCACACCTTTGTTAAAATCTCATGAAAACTAAGTAAAAACAACTATAATAAAAATTTTCAAATCTTCTGCTTGTCCTTTTCAGTTAACAGTTCTATTTTGAGGCATGTTTGAAAAAAGAAAGGAAATCTGATTTGTTCTGTATAAATGAAGCTTTCTGTATACACCTCAAAAATCAGAAATATAAAAATATAGTCACATCTCAACATACCTGCAAAGAAAATGACTTCCATGTTTTGAGTAAAGAAGTCAAATTTCTCTTGAACTATTTTCTGTTGATAAATACTTAGAATACATAAGACCGATCATTTTGGTGCCAATCAGAAAGTAAATACTGCAATGATATTCTCCATATAATGATTTCATTTTAATGCCATGTCCCTCCAGAATGTAGACAATCATGATGTTTCACAGATTAGTTTTTTTGATCATTTCACCACAAGCAAGGCAATAAAGCCCCTAGGATGCAAGTGTTTACTGAGTGTTAGAGAGAATATGAGAAAAACTACTATTAAGGAGAGAGAACAATAAAAGAACAAGAATTAATAAGACAGTTATAATGATTGACATTGCATTTAAATTTTTGAAGATCAAAGTTATTTTTCTTTATTATCTGTGAATTGCCTTGCATTCTTGGTAAAGAGCGTGGAGTGGTTTCTTGTTGCCTTCTCCAGTCTGAAATTCAGAGTTTTCATTATCTTATACTGGATGTTACACAAAGCTAGAGAGACCAGTCTACCCTGCTATTTTATTCCTTGATGGTTGGGAGGAGACAAATTCATGCCTTTCTCAAGGGCATTTCTGAGAAAGTGAATGCCACAAACAAGGCTGGAACTTGATCTCAACTCACTAGTTCCATTTTACACACTGACAAACATTACACATCATATTCACTTTACAGAATTATTTAATTAAATAGAAATAAAATTTTCTCTATGTGGGTTTATTTAAAAGAAAGTCTTGAATGCAAAAAGATAGCTTTTCTCTATCAAGAAAATAATATTATGAAAGAAAACTTCAGTGATTACTTTGAGATATATGACTGAAGAAAAATCAGTTAAAAGAGCCACTCAAGGTAGAGGATTACAGAGTAAGAGACACCACCCCAAGAAAGGTGATAATGCCACTAAGATGTGAGGGACCACTGGAAGTGAAACAAAAGGAAAAGACTTTAGAAGAAACTGGAAACCCAATCTTAAACAGGAAGAGAGATAGATCTCTATTCCTGTTCACAAGATCAAGGAGGAGTGTGAACCGGTTGATAAGTGAACCTATCTACTCCTCTTTCCAAAGAAAAACATCAGGCAAAAAAACAAAGTAAACAAAACAAAAAACATTTCTATAGTCAATAATATATGAACAAATAAAAAATATATTATCTTATAATGATTTTTCATTATTACAATCTTTAATTAATATTAGGTAAATAAGTTGAAATTTTATTGTATTTCAATTAAAACATTTTGAGATTTTTCTATTCATTCTAATTGTCAGACAAGACTAGTGACAACTGAACAATTCTTAACATAATTTAAAAAAAAATCTTCCGAAAGAAAATATATGAAAAATATTCTGTTTAATGACAATAACAGAACTTAGTAGATACATTAACAGTGTAAATGCTGAGATAAACAATTGTACAATTTTAAAATCACACATCAGATCAGTAAGATCAATGCAAATTAGAGACGCTTGAATTTTATTTAGAACAAATATTATATAAAAATAAAAGTTGATAATTTGAATGGTTTAATGGATAATAGGTGCATTGTTAGGAATGTTGAGCAAAAATGAAAAGCTTTGTAACTTGATACAGTCTCTGGATAATTTGATAAAAAAAAGTAACCTCTGAAAATATCTGAAAAAATTCTAAAGTTAAATAATTAACTGAACAAGATCTGGTGTCATAATGAAATATAATTTGAATTTTGCTTTGTTGATTTTAGAATTGTAAACATTAAAAAAAACGACCTTTCAATTGCTAAAAGCTTTGAAAAGTTTATGATTTTATAGAATCCAATTTATATTTTCTCACAAAATATAAAGAATGAAGTAAAATCTACAAAAATGTATATGAACAGAAATTATTTTAGGATAATTATTATTTAAAATAAAAACTTGTCTTCACAGAAATTCACCATTGAGCCTAGAAAAAAAAGAAAAGAAAATAGCAAGCCTATGTGAAATCCTTTTTGGTTTAAATTAAGGAAAAAATTAAATTAACAAGGGAATAGTTCTCTGAAGTCATGTGAAGGGTTTTTGTTTCAGTTCCTCGCAGTCAGTGATCAGCATTCAAGTTTTTGCCAGAATCTCGCCAATTATATTATCAGCCTTAACCAAGCACATGGCATTTCAAAGAATTTTCTTTCAACAATCCAAGAAAGTTAAGTCTTTCAAACCATCTTTCTTTGTTTACTTTTGAACACATGCAGTCATATATTCCTTCAGTGAGTAACAAACTCTCTTATCTTTGTTTTTAGTATTTTTTAATATTATTTGGTGTCAGATCATTCAATCTGTTGTATGAGCATTTCCTCTTAATGACAATTCGTTAAAACTACAAACTGATTTCTGATTTATTTTCTTGAAACGAGCTACTGACACAACTTCAAGCATGTAAATTTGTAAATAAATTCCTTATCTTGTTTTGTTGAAATTATCCATATGTTTCTTCATCATTATCAGCCTCCATTAATTTTCTTGGCATGGGTAAACCAACTGTTCATTTTAACCCCAAAGCCTCACATCACTATAGACTTAACAAAACATCAATTTCATATATGCCATCTATTTTGAGGGTATGGGTAGATTAGTATAATGATAATAATATTATTCTATACATCTTATTTGTAAGAAACATTAATGTTTTAACAGCAATATTATAAATATAAAATAATATTATGGAAGGTTCTCTACAATTGAAGAAAATTAACTACTTTAGAAAGATGCCAATGTTTTTTTATTTTTTATTTAACACAAGACTATCCCTTGCTTATTAGTTAATTCAAGTCTACAAATTATAGTTAAAATTTTAACTATTAAACCTTAAAGTTAATTTTCTTCACTTAAACAAATAAAAGAATTCACTTTTATATCAATATCTATTCTTTTGTTTTTTCCAGAAAAACTGAACTTAACCAAGTAATGAAATTCTTATGATGGTTAAAAGGAAGATATCTTGTTGAGTACTTCAGAAAATCAAGAATAGTTAAAGGATTATCTCCCTTATTCATTTTGTCTGGATCAGTGCAAGCATATGTGTAAAATGAAGATAACATCAATCATATATGCAATCTTTGTGGGGCATCTTTGGGCTTGTCTCGTAAATTAACTCAATGTTTTGCATACTTTCCAATTGAGCTACTGACTGTGGATGAACAGTTGATCAAGATGGAAAAACAGATAATGATATGCAATTAAAAATATTTTTTTTATAGATTATTTTAGAATTTTTATTTATCGTCTTCATCAGAAGCCATATGTGGTATTTCTGATAATTCTTTCATAAACAAGCATCAATGTATCATATCTCTGTAACTTGAGAATAAAAATAAAAACATGGATTTCCTTTTGTCTGGTTCTTTTATTTTTATTCCTTCATTGAGAGAGGTTTTGCTTCTATGAAACAGCCTTGTTGCAAACAATATCTTCTTTTTTTAACACTAGAACACTGTATTAATATAGCTTATTTTTAATATTTAATGTGTGTTTTAAACAATATTTAAGATCCAGGTTTTTGTGATCGTTGAAATGTATCAATAGCAGTTATTTTCATTAAACCTTATCATTGTAGATGGAATGTTATATAAAAACATTTATATAAGTAGCAAAGTAATCATTCTAAGTAATATGGTTAATCAAAATAAGTGCTGTGTAATTGTTTACATTAATAATCCTTTTTGGTCAAAGATTAGTAAGTTTTGTGCCCAGTAGTTTAGTAGTCTAACTAATAGACATATTGCTTTTCAGATAATCAAAATTGATAAAAGATAAAGCATTATCTTTAATTGTAAGAAAATATTTATTTTATTTAATGGCATAAACCCTCCCACATATTTTCATTTAACATTACAGTATTATAGATTTAGGCTCACTACAAATACTGGTAGATAACAGGGTCAAAATTAAACCTGAGCCTACTAGGTACCTCAACTTAGCTTACAAATCTTCCCTGTTGCAAGATGTTTTAAAACCAAAACATTAACCTTAGAACTTGAGTCATGTTCTTAAATAGCCTTATCAGATTCCAGGCTTTAATATGGTTGTCATGCATGGTGCCCAACACATTCAGAAATGTCTGAACTGTCAACTGTATACAACTGCATTCACAGCTCAAACATTAAAATTGGCTTTGAGCAAATAAACACTGTAGATTTGAGAGAGTACCGCCCTTCTTTAAATATTGTGGACTGGTGCTACAGAATCACAAAGAACTGTACCAAATAACAGAAACCACATCACTTGTGGACTTTCAACAGTAGCAACAACTAAAATAGATATCAAATGCAACTCAAAGAGAAAATAATGACATAATCAAGATGTTGACGTACCACACTATTTCATACAAAGTTTAAGAAGGAAGTCCCCATAAATACTGGAAAAATGATAACAGTTAGTGAACTTGAGAAATCTGTTTCCTGAAAAATTATTTTTAGAATGATTTTATAAATTTCAACCAAAATGGCTCTGACTGTTTGATCATTGAATGCCAAATGTTTCCTTATAAGGAAACAGCTAATATTACATTACTATTTACATATAATATTACAGTATTATGAAGTCAGTCTCAGTACAAGTATTGGTAATTTATGGAGTCAGGGTAAACACGATCTGACCAAATACCTAAACTTTGCATATAAAACTGAGGATATATTTTCTGAGACATTTTTTAAGGGAAAAGATTAAGTGTTTTATATGCCATCATATACATTACTGAATATATATATATATATATATATATATATATATATATATATATATATATATATATACTATCTGATATTTCTGTGTTTAAAAAATTCCCCAATATATTCCATTTTATTATTACTAAAATAATGCAGGAATATATTCAAATTTTAATGGGCATTTTCTGTGCTTGCTTATTCTATATGCTGTGTTCCTTCAGTAGCCCTGTGTAAAGTTTGTCTTAAAGTTTGCTATATCTCCTAATCCCAGTTCTGTCAACCATTTACACAAGCTCATTATGTAGGTTATTTGCTGCTTTACTCTGTCTCTCTTGCCTTCAGTATGTCCTGTGAGTGTCAAATTCTCCATGCCTTCTTTCCTCATTATATGTCTTATAAATTTCATGTTTCTGAGGCTAAGTATAAGTGTCCCTTTGTTGCCATTTTCTCTAAAACTTTGTGGTTGCTCACATGTTGACCCCATAGCATTTTCAGTATCATTTTGTAGAATCATAATTTTGTTGCTCCATGTATCTTTTTCCTGTGTGATGTCCAGTATTCACTGTCATATAGGAGGACTGATACTACATAAAATTTCTCTTAAATCAAATTCACATTTTGCTTAACTGTACAATATTTTAAAAACAGAAATGAACAATTATGTATTTTTTAGAATAATAAACATATGGGAATATTTTTTAACCATCTGTCATTGTTTTTTTTTTACTTTGTTCCTTTTTTAAATATAGTTAATTATTAATTAATAATAGTTTTACAATTATATTTGAAAAACAAGCTACACTCATCATGACTGCCAGTGTATTTATCAAAAGTGGCAATAAATTAACAAGATGTAAATGCAAGCCTTTGAGTTTTATTTCCGTAACAGATATGCTAATTATATGCTTAATTACATATTCTAGAACTTAAGAGCATTTAACAAAGATCAGAAGTTGCTTGTAAATATAAACAGTTTTTTGAGACTTGCTTCTGGTATAAATTACATTCAAAAGAACAATTTTATTTTGATGTTCAATTGGAAAAAACTTACATGATATCTCAAAGTATTACTTTTATTATTTTTTCCCAAGGAATTTTCTGAAAATGTATTTATAAATAAAGATTTTTCAGAGTAAACAAACTTTGTTATATTTAATGATTAATATACACTTTCTGGTATTGCAAATAATAAAACATTTAGCTATGCATCCATCTCTATACACCCATATTTTTATATATATATATATATATATATATATATATATATATATATATATATATATATATATATATATATATTACTATTATTATTTATTTTATAGCTGTATTTTTTGTTGAGCTAGGGCTGGAATTAATTTTGCACAAAGCAAGGTGG
The DNA here is from genome assembly GCA_964036315.1 of Acanthosepion esculentum. Classification (NCBI taxonomy): domain Eukaryota; kingdom Metazoa; phylum Mollusca; class Cephalopoda; order Sepiida; family Sepiidae; genus Acanthosepion; species Acanthosepion esculentum. The sequence goes on from OZ038487.1 coordinate 101,631,625, forward strand.
GTCCTGCCTGACAATGTATATGTCATATAGGACATAAATGAATGTAATTGTCCATTTGCATAAATAAGCAGAGTTGAGCAGAGTTAGCATTAGGTCAATTGCTAAGTGTACCTCTGTGTAGTAAACCTTCTATTTCATTACTTTCCTACGAGTTTGTCTTCCTTATTTATTTTTCTCTGTTATCTCGAAAACATGAGATACAACAGTATTGCAGTTTACCACTCCACATATGCCTGTCACTAGCATCAGTTAGTTCTAGGCCCAATTTTTATCTGTCCTGAAAAACATCCTCCAAAGTCATCTTGGTCTGTCCTCTTCATTACAGTTGTTATATTTTTCAAATTTTCTTCTATTTTCCATTTAATCATTTATATTCAAAGTGTCTATATCCGGAGCTTACACACTCCTGTTGGAGGAACACCACCCTGATTGACCATGTCTTCACGATTGAAGCCATACTCACCAAATTTGGCCAATTGCAGGTTTAACCCATAGTTGGGCTTTTGAATTGAAACTTGCCCATCTCCTAGACTGGTTGCCATCCCAAGGTTTGTCCTGATGGAGGGGCATAAGAGATGGATTCATACCTTTCCCAAGGATAATTTGCATGTAAGTAAATGCAATGAATTCAATTAGAATTCGAACTTGGCTCTCCGATTTCTAAACCTAAGCCACTGTTTATTACTCAAACATACCACCTCAAAGTATCATCTAACCTCAGTTTTTTTAAATTTTATTTTAAAAAGTGTGTGCTTCTATTTTGGGATATTTATTGACCACATGTACATATAGATGTTAAGGTGTGTACAAAGAAATCTGTGCTCTATGCCTGTGAAATATATGTGACAGTTCCAAAACTGAAATAAAAAATTCTTTGAGAATTCCCATTTGTGAGTGTCATTTAAGTATTCAGGTGCAATTAAATAAACCATGATAATTTTGTTTACTGATTTTCAAAAGATGATAAAAGGACAGTCTTGTTTACTATTTCTTTTTGGATTACTTCATTATACAGTTTTCTATAAAAGTAAACAGTAATGTGTTATATACCTTACATATGAACACTAATGGGTATGTCCCAATCCTCATAAATATGTTGGATACTATTTTAAGTGGGGGTCACATGCTGTCTAAGTAGTCCACCACTAGCAGTGGTTTACCTACTTCACACTGCTGGCGAGTATTGTATTTTGTTGATGTTATAAAGATTACCGTTTTCATTTTCAACCTCTGTTTTGGTTATTCCTCATTCAGTAACCCTTTCTAGGTTACGACATAATGATTTCAAATATTTACAATAAAATAGGCTGTTTCCAAACTGCAGCCTTCCACTACAACAAAAAGATCAATCCTGATCTGGCATCTCAACTTCAGTCACTTTCTCACCGATGTGACGTAGCTTTCCTCTGTCTTTTCTGCAAATATTTTCATGGCAATTGTTCTGATGAGCTTTCCTCTTTCGTGTCTCAACTGTATGAATTTAAGCATCCTACTAGATTTTCAACTAGGATTCACTGTTGAACTAACTAGGTGCAACCGTGTGTTCTATTCTAATAGTTTCCTTTCTCGCTTGTGGAAATCCCTTCTTATATCTTGCTTCCCTGCTAACTACAATCTTCAAAAATTTAAATGTAACATTATCCTATTCTTTTATACTCCTTTCTCCACAATTCTCTTCATTAAAATATTTTCATTCCCTGTAATCTCCTGCATCTTAGTGGCATTATCACCTTCCTTGGGGTGAAAAAGAGAGAAATTTATATATTGCCTAAAACCAAAAACAAAAATTACATGACTCCTACAGATGTTGATGTGCCAGAAACAAGTGAACTGTTTTTGGTTTTAGGCAATATATAAATTTCTTCTTTTGTCTACTGTCCTACTGACCTCAGTTGCACTCTGTTCACACAATTGGTACCGGTGCATAGAGAGACATCAGACAGGAGGTTTGAATCACAGAGTATGCTGAATTTGCCTCTAGCAATTGGGAATTTGTAGGAAAGGATCAAAAGTACTTCAGCTCAACCCACACCATTTAAAGAAAAATAAATGACCAGGGGGGGCAAGAATATAGCCCAATTTTCAAACATCAATCAACACTCCTCCTCCATTTACACATACATTCAAAGGAATGGAGGTAAAAAGGCTCATGTGCAAAGGACAATAATTTCTAAAAATCACTTGGAGTGTAAACTAATGACTCAGTATATTGGCCTACGGTTAAGAATCTTGTTCTCAGTGCATCTAACAAAGAGCATTCTTACTTCGATTTAAATAGCAAAATAAACTTATTTTTCTTTTATGGAATTGTAAAAGAGAATCATTTTCTTCTTAACTAACCAAAATATTTTTTTATTATTTTGATCAGAGTTTCTGTACTTTCCATGAATTTTAAGCATCAGCCTATTAATCTTCATTGCCGACTCTTCATTTTCCTTTTCTTTTTATTTAGAGAAACTAATTTAGCCATGCCATCAAAAATGATGGCACATTTTGATAAGTCCTTATTATTATTAGATTTTCACACATGAGTCTTTAAATATATTTTTTCCGATTATTATAATTTAACCATTTGTATCCTTATTTTTTATTTTGCTTCTTTTCTAAATTTCAAAGAGGTGATACATTTTTTTTAATTATTTCCAACCAAAACAAGGCAAGAAAGTCACTAAGATGAAAGAGGTTACTGAGTGTGAGAGAATATGAGAAAAAAAAACACTTTTAAGGAAAAAGAACAATAATAGGACAAGAGTTAAGAAAACAGAAGATAAGGATTGATATTACATTTAAATTTTTGCAGATCAAAGTTGACTGGAAAGCAAGAAGTGAGAAGTGTGATATAGAAAACTATTAGCAAAGAACTTATGGTTACATCCAGCTATTTCAACAGTAAAATGATGGGACCATGCTGCCAATCCAGTACTGCACTTAAATTCATAACGTCTACATTCCATAAAGGAAAATTCATCAGAACAATTACCATGAAAGTATTTATAGAAAAAGCACAGGAAAGCTACATTACAGTTGTGAGAAAGTGACTGAAGATGTGATGTCAGGTCAGGACCAATAACATTGCAAATTCTTCTTTGGATTTTATCAAGAATCACTAAATATATATAGCAGGAGCACCAGACTAGATGTGAAACTTTCTTTCATTATTCATTAGAACAGTCTAACATTGTCATAAAGAGACACTGCCACCAGTAAGTGTTATCTACCATGTACTGAATGCTGGACAATTTCCACAGGTGAAAAAAAAACTTCAGCCAACAGAGTTGTGGTTTTACAGATGATGCTGAGAATACCTTGGACATAACAGATGAACAACAAATAAGTTTTAAGGAAAATTGAAGCAAAAAGGATACTTGTACTTTCAAAGAGACAGTTGAAATTTCTGGGACACATAATGAGGAAAGAGGGCTTGGAAAATTTAACACTCATAAGACATAATGAAAGAAAGAAGGTAGAAGTAAACACCTAAGAAGCTTGTGTAAGGAATTTGGTAGGATAATAAGGAGACAGACATTGCTAAGAGCTAAAAATGATAGGAAGTTATGGAGAGCTATGATTATGCACATCTTAAAGGGACATTGCACATAAAAGAAGACCTATCCTGTTAGAAAATCTAGTAATACAGATATGCAGTATATTATAATTTATATATATATATATATATATATATATATATATATATATATATATATTTAAATATCCTGCAAATTAATAGTGTTAATCTTTCTATGTTGCCCTTTGTTAGTTGTCTAGAAATTAAATGTTTGCATATGTATGAGTGAGTTCCTTTATACACGCATATGTATTATTAATTCCGTATGATGTAAGTTTTTTTTTAGCCTTCATGCCCTTGGTTTGAGTTTGGCAAACTGTATCTTCTAAGTGACTGCAAATATTAACAGATATCATTACTAGGATCAGTAAGGTAGTTGTTAACATGAGGCCACAAGTCATTTTCTTATGAATGATTACTATGATCAATTCTATTTCTGTACTTCTGACCACAAGTCCAAGAGGTGGGTGGCCATTTTTAAAAGTTCAATATCATTTCGTACTTATCTATTTCTCTTACTGATTTCCAAACTTTACACCTTGCCAGCTAGTAACAGTTTCCATTTTCTCTATCTTCCTTATTTTTCTTCTTCCTTTTTTTATCTTATTTCATTTATTGCTCTCTTCAGATAAACATTTGTCCAGTGGCAATGAGGCACATTGAGAGTAATTACTTTTACTACAGCAATATACTGATAAGTAATATTCAAACATTCCCCTTGTCCTTCTGCTTTCCACCTTCTGACACCCACATCTCCTAAATATCTAGAATCAAAAAGATTCTCACTCTTACAGCAGACATCTAATTTTGAGCTGAAAATGAAAAGTCCCTTGCCAAACCTTTGGAGGTCATTAAAGAAAATAAGAGAAGAGAGGATTGTGAAGAAGCAGGGTAATTTTCTTACTTTACATGGAAGAGGCTTTAAAAAAAGACAACAAAGAAAATTATCAGGAAATTTAAGTGAATTAATGTGAGATGCAATGAAAATACAGAAATGAAAATAATTAAAAAAAAAAAAAGCAAACATTTTAACAAAAAATAGAAAATAAAAGCCATTATGAAGATAGCTAACATTTTGGACAGGACACAATTTTTTGGACATTAACTTAAATAGGTTTTGTTATTGGAGATAACATTCAAAAACTATGATATTACTGGTTCAGTTTAATTAATCCAAAGTTCTTGTACTTTTTATCTCTCACTGCTTAATAACCATTTCATTAATTTTTACTACTCATTATAGACCACTCCCCTGCACACCATTCCATTAAAATTAAGCTGAGTTAAACTTTCAAACAACTCCTGTGGTGACTAAGTGCTTCATGGTCATGTCAGTTATAACAGACTGAAGAAAAAGAACTTAGCTCCAGATTGTCCTTAAGTAGAGGCTATAGTTATAAGAACAGAGTAAGACATTGTTATCCAGTAGGAAGGTCTGAAAACTCCTCCATGGATGGTGAAATCCAAATATAATGCTGAGTCATGTATATTATATATGTCTCAAGATTTTTCACAGGGTAACTGACAATCAGTTTTAAAAGTGTAATTCAAATTTTTAAAATTTTAAACTTTTTTATTGTTTTAGCTAGGAAGAAAAACCTCAAATTTTTCTCAAAAACTGTTTATTAATTTTAACAGAGAATTAGATTATTATAAAATCAATGTTTATTTTTTTAAATTTTTTTACAATGATGTACAAGGCCCAACAGCCACTCAAGGTAGAGAGTTACAGAGTAAGAGGCACCGTTTATGAAGAAGATAACAGTTAACCCTAGACTTGAACATATTAAGATTGTAGTGATTGGGAAAGCATCCTCTTGGGAGTCTGTTACATAGAGCAGCTGTTCCTGGGAAGAAGCTGTTCAAGTGGAACTTACATCTCATCAATGGAATACAAAGGGAATGAGGATGGTTCACTACAATATGTGTGTGATGGCAGGTCTTAGCCATGAAGGTTAGAAATGGTGAAACTAAGGAATGTAGTTTGTGCATTTCCATGGAAATATCAGTGAGAGATTTGCAATGTTTTGTCTGTGAGAAAGGAGTTGTAGGATGGAAAATAATTTTTCACCCACAAGGATGTAGAGGCACTTTTGGACTATCTAGACTGGAAAGTGAAGCCTGGGCAGCTCCAGCACATATATGGCAGCACTACTCCATTTTTTTGCCTATCTGGCTCTTGAGAGGTAGAAGATAGCAGGAGGGGTCAGGTATTTACTGGATCAGTAAAAGGAACCAACCATTTTTCCAGCACCTTTAGCAATGAATCAAATGTTTGGATTGAGTTTACGTTCCAATAGGTGGTCAAGACATGAGGCCTCCCTGAAGGAACATCTGTTCATTGTGATTGATGACTCAAATTGGTAACATTTTACTATACACAATAAGTTAGGGTTGCACCAATTAGTTGGCTGATAATCCATAATTTGTCATCTCAACATTTACCAATTAATCAATTATCAGCTTTTTAGGGTCAATTAATTGGTTTTCATAACTAGTTATCCTTATTTATTTCATCACAGAAATTTCCTTCTTGGCTTCTTGTCTATTGTCCTCATCTTAGATTAAAATTAATTCAAATAATATTCTAAGTTTTTTTCCAATCTTTATTGGGAGTAATCAAATTACTGATTACCTGCAATCATAAACCCACATGATGACAGAGCTCTCCCATGAGCCAAAAGATATATTTAACATATGCAACAAGCCAGGTGTACAGGTGAAATGCATTAAACAAAAACATTTCAGTTGTCAATGAACAGAATATATTTTTGTTGATTCAGATTTTATGGTTTTGACAAGATTTAGATTGATTTTTTTTTTCAAAATACAATTATTATTAAAGACTTATGTCTTTGTATGCATTTAGTCGTTTAAAATATACCTTGGAAAGTAGTTTTAGTTTAAGAAAAGGTTTGAACGCAAAAGTTAGGCTGATTAGACTAGAATTGGTTGATACTTCTGCAGAGGTTGCAGTCCTCCTATAATTGAACATCTGAAGTCGGCAATAGCATTATCAATGACACACACACACACACACACACACACACACACATATAAGAGAGATAAATGAACATATAATTTTATTTGTCAGTGTTAATTCTATATTCCTTGATACTGAGCACTTTAATTACAAAGACTGTTTGCCTTAAAAGTGTTATTTTCTGGAAATACTTTGCTTAACTGTTCTGTTTTTGACCCCAAAATCTGTTTTATATATATATATATATATAACTTTGAACATTAGAAGAGTGGACAGTATTTGAAATAGATACCCCATTTTTATTTGTTAAACAGTGTGTATTACATCTTTCATCTTGTGTATTCAAGAAATTTTAGTAAAAAAAATGTGCTCTCCAGCAGGGTTTGAGTCTACATCCTCCTTTGCAGTGGAAATCACCATTTGATATGGTGTACTTTACCACTCAGCCACAAAGAACATAACAGTAAGTAAGGCTCTATTTTCATGTTTTCATGTAATTACACCCTCTTCACTTACATTATTTTTCTCGAAAGCTCATATTTTCTCAGTTGTGTATCCGAAATGTAAACAAAGCAATTTCTAAAGAATTAATGGATTTAATTTTTAATTCAATATTTTTATTACTTCATATAGTGGGAAAAATTACTTCATTATAGTGGGAAAATGGAGACTTGCTTACTGCTATTTATCTCATATCCAGGTGGGGGAGGTGGATTCATATCTTTCCCAAGTGTATTTGTGAATGTAATAAACTTGAATGTACTTCAAACACCTCTCTAATTTCTTATGCCAAGCCACTACCCATTACACCACCTGCACATCCACTCACCCAAAGAGAGCTTTAAAAGCATTTTAATAATGATAATAGATTGTCATGACACGATGGTAATGAAAATGTCATATTTCTGCTTTTTCTTATTGACTTTAATTGCATATCAGGTCCAATGGGTCAAGGGAGTGCGAGGTGGTTATGAAACAGAACTTGGGAAGTAAGTTCAAATTTCAGCTGAGACATGATATCATCTTTGCATGTAAAAGACATAAATATCCCATCACTATTCATTATTAGTATTCTATGATGATACATCACTTACAATCATTTCAGGGTTACTTCCTCGCTTCTGATAACATGTAATCAAATATTACCTATCACATGGTAGTAACAATGTCAAGTAATTGCATTTGCCCATTGAAATGAGATGAAGGAAACAATGCTACAGCAAAGTTAACTTTAAGCAAGTCAACAGTGACAACTCAGTCATGCATAGAATGCCAATGACTTCCTCTGGTCATAATATAAATATGAGGTTAATGGGTACTTCCCTATGGTTCACATGACATCACAATTTTTTGATTACATAAACTTGGATAAATATTATCACATTTAAAAAATGTAAAACAAAAAAAATAATCAAAAAATCAATGTTATTTAAAATGAAACCATGTCTATTGTTGCAAAATAATGATGATACAAATTTTTACCTAACTTGAGCCATATTACTTCTAAATTGTGTATTCATCGCTTATGATACTGATAATTTCTTACACAGTTTATCAATTGCAATAGGTGCATCATTATATAGATAGCTAGATAGATATGAAGAGACTAAGATAGATAGATAGCTAGATAGATGAGACTAAGATAGATAGATAGATATGAAGAGACGGAGATAGCTAGATAACTAGACAGATATGAAGGAACTGAGATAGATATGAAGAGAATGAGGTAAATAGATAGCTAGATAGATATGAAGAGACTAAGATAGATAGCTAGATAGATGAGACTAAGATAGATAGATAGATAGATGAGACTAAGATAGATAGATAGATAGATAGATATGAAGAGACAGATATAGCTAGACAGATATGAAGGAACTGAGATAGATAGATATGAAGAGAATGAGGTAGATAGACATGAAGAGACTGGGATAGAGATAGACATGAAGAGATAGATATAAATAGACATATATCTGAGTAACCTACCTAATGAAACTGGCTGAATGGATAGCAGAGCAGTGACAAAAAGGGATGGTAAAGAGTCAGATGCTGCTTTTTGCAACAAGACAGGAATGATCACCCATATCCCAAAGGAAGAAATGAGGGAAAGAACATTGTGTATACCAATATCCCAAATGCCTATAAAATCAGCATTTGAATTTTTTTTTTTTATTTGCACTCAAAACCACCAACTTGTTATATGAGGTTGGCCACTCATTCAGGATGTTGATAATTTTGATCAGATTTTTTATTATACTGACAAATAATTATTAAAAGCAACTTGTTTATAGTCAACTGTTTATGCAACTTTACCACTAACATTGTTTAAATGTGGCTTAAGCAACTCCAACAAAACACAAAAAAAAGAAAAGAAAAATAAATGAAGTGAAAAATATAAAATTAAACAAAAATTTAATATATACATTATTTATTATTTACACTATTTATATTTGGACTATTGTCTGTGTCTTTGTTGTTATCACAATGTTTCGGCCATTGTGTCCTCTGGCCGTCTCAGGTGTATATTGATCTAGGTAACCTGCAGCAACAGAGATAAGGACAATATTCCGAATATAAATAGCGATAACTTCTCATCCCAGAAATTCAGAGATATATTATTCAATACTGTAGCCAAGAATTCTTTAATTTCTACTAGTTGACTAACATTGAAATTACCTTTTTTTTCTTTTTATTAGACCCAAGTATCAAAAATTTAAATAAACATTTAAGCAACTTGACTATTGTTTTTTGTGGAAAAATTAACCAACCTGAGCACTGGTTAAACTCCTAAGTTGCTTTTAAAAGTATTTTTGTATAGGTACTAAGCAAACATTTAATCTCCTTTTTGACACACTTTCCCCTAATGACTCCAGAATGAAATATATTTACTTATAATTAAATTATGATTACAAATCAATGTTAAAATAAAAACAATATATGTCTGGACATAAGCATCATTTTTTATATTAAATATTTATCGCCAAATTATTGGTATGTATTATATGGTACCAAATACAGTATCATCTCTTTTTTGTGGTTAACTTTACCATAGAGGGGTCAAAGAGACTTAATTCAATTGTTGTATTAGTTTGGGATTTAAGTTAGTTTAGGTTTAGGATTAGGGTGTATATGTGTGGAAATTTAGTTCTGATGGATACATTATTGTGCATGCGTGTACCGTATTTAACGGCATATAAGACACACCCCAATTTCAGCAGGGCAAATCAAGAAAAAATTAGTAATTAGTAAAATTAGTAAAATTATTAGTAAATGGTACAGCCTAGGCTATATTTATGAAGTATTATTTTGGTTAAACAAGCCATGATTACAATTAAATGAAAAATAATAGGAAAAAAGAACATGAGCCTATAAAACCTTTATTATATCCTTTATATGATCTGTACAACCTTGTAACGTCTTGTAAACGTCTTATTGGAATAATTAGGATATAAAAATTCTGATTGTATTTATACCAATGCAACTGGAAGTTATCACAAGAAAAACATTAATGAAACAAATATATTTTACAAATATATAATTTGAATTTATTGCATATAATTTTAGTGACACAAAGTACTAATATTAAATGTGATGAAATTAATATAATGAATCTTACTAATGATAACACTTTTAATCTGCATTTTAAATAATGACAATAGGTAACGTTACTTAAAGTCTAAGCTAATAGGAGTTGCCAGGTAGCTAATTTCAGCCAACTATCGCAAATTTTAAACCTACATATGGCATATAAGGTGCAGGGAAATTTTAAATGATATTTTTAGTAAAAAAAGTGTGCCTTATATGCCGTCAAATATGGTCATTAATTAATGTTCAATATATTTGACAGTCATTATATTATTATTCAAAATTTCATTGTTTACATATTGTCTACTGTCCTCATTTTTGTATTTATTGTCATGATGAGAAAATATTATTTTGTCAGGTCATAACCAAATATTCTTTGTACAAGAAAAAATCAAAAGGACTTTTATAATTTGTTTAAATTCTTTTATTTCTTCTTCAATTTGTAATAATTTGAATCACAAAAGATTTCATTAGTTTTGAAAACTAAAAATGGCAGTCAGCTCTTTTCTACCTGAGTCTACCTGAGATGAAAGTGGAGAAACAAGACTAACAAAAGTCTTCCAGAATTCATTACACTAAAAAATGAATAGATATACATAGAACACAAATGAAGAAGTGAAGAAATAATATTAATTCTTTTTTTAGAAGTCGTGTCTGTTCAGGATATAGACAATCATGGTCCTCCATAGATTCTATTTCTTTACTATCTGTTAAATGTCCTGACTTCTTAGGGAGTGGTTTTCTGTTGCATTCTCCATGGTTTTGAATCCATGGTTGTTCTTCTCCTAGACTGACTGCCATACAAGGCTAGAGTGCCATTCTATCCTGCTATTTAAACCATAGCTACGGGAAAAAGTGATTAGTTCATGACTTTCCTAAGGATATTTATATGAAACTGAATGCTGGACTTAACTGGAATTTGAATTTAGCTTGTCAATTACACTTTTTGAGCTGATAACAATTACTTATACATCTTATGATAATAATACTGTAATAGTTTTTACTCTTTCATTTATTTTAATCTTCTATAAGCACTGCCTTAATTTTGGAAAACTTAACATAAAATAAATTTTTTAATCTAGAAAATATATGTGAACATGCCTCACCTATCTGGTAGCAGGATTTGAATATCTAAACCTCCACTTCTCCAGTCTGATGTTCTGTCTCTGAACTATTTCCATAGAGTAAGGAAGAGAGTCCAATCAACTCAAGGACAAAATACAACTGAATGAGTGTTCTATTAAATGACAGTATCTTTTCAGATGTCTACTGTTCCTGTGTCTATTTAAGAAAAACAAAAACACATTGAGACGTTTGATTAAAATCTAACATAAATATTATCTAAAATAATTTCATACTTCATAGTACAGAAGTTTTTTAGGTATGTTCAAAATTTTACAGCAAAAAAGTGATTTTTGTCTGTGTATTCTGTCTTTAGTTACACACTTAAGGGCTATAAAACAGTAATTCATCTTCTAGGTCAGTGATTAATGTAGGTTTTCATAGTTGACAAGAGAATTTTTTTACTGGTTTCAAATTACAATAAAAATCAAGGATCTTTCAATTTGAAAAAAATATATTAAAAGAACTCTGAAAGTTTTTAGATAAAACAGAACCAGCAATAAATTGATTTAGCAAAACATATGAAAATTATATAATCAATTTCAGCAAAATTTAAATGTATCATTTTTATTACATTTAAAATTATAATAAATCTATTGAAAAAATTGAAGTAAATGGGTGACAAGGTTCATTATCAAGTAGAAAAAAACCATTATCTGTGAAATTTTATAAATTCTGATACCCATGTGTAAATATTTACACTTCTAGGTACTCCCTTTTGAAACTATAACGAATTGACTTCCTTGAATGTAAGTATAAAATAAGGAGATAAAGTATAATTTATTGGATTGTGGGTTTCATGTGAGAGCAAAAAACAGAACATCTATTTAATGGTCAGATGGGATATCACTGAAGAAATTACTGATGGAATGAGAGTATAGTCAACATGGAGGCCAAATATTATGGGATTCATTTCTACAAAGAATTATGTGTCACAAATGGCAATCGTTCTGATGAGCTTTCCTCCTTGGTGCTTCAAGTGCATGAATTTAAGCGTACTACTAGATTGACAACTAGGTTTCAATGCTTTGTTGCCAGATGTAACCATAAGATTCTTTTCTCATACTTCTCACTTGTGAGACTCTTTTCTGGTTTCTTGTTTCCTAGCCATTTACAATCTTCAAAAATTTAAATGCAATGTCAATTGCCATCTTCTGTCTTCCTGAAACATGTTCTTTTATTGTCCTTTCTTCTCACTAACGTCTTTTCATTCTCTTTGACTCCCAGTAACCCCTTGTGCCTTAGTGGCATTATTACCTTGCTTGGTTGGGGGGGGGGGGTGAAATGATTAAAAAAAGAATTTAAAAGACTAGATAATCATTTTATATGATGAGCAAAATTAATAAAGTTTTAAAGTAATTCTGAAAACAAAAAACAAGTCAACAAATAATTAAAAGCCAAAAAACTGTAATTAATCTCTTTATACAAACACTAGTGTTCTTTGCTTTGTAATGCACCAAACTATGTTTTTGTTCATATATAAAGTGCATATTCATATATAAGACCAGATGCACTTTCTTTATTTTGCACAGCTATTACTTGTTAGAAGATGAGATGATGAATTTAAACTTAAGTTATATCAGTTTTTCTAGATTTCTCCAATGATGTCTTCCAATATAAAATACTTAAAACATAACAAAAAAAACATCAATATGACATCAGTCTGAGTACATAATTTTAGCTTCTGAAAAATAATACCTATGTGTTGTCCTAGAGATGATCAGTGAATAACTGAAATTGCCAGAACAAAACTATGTGTATATGTGTGTGCACAATGAATAACAAACAAAGTTTGATGATATTGTGAGGTATTGCTGTAGCATCCTGAGTTATTGTTATTGATGTTTGAGCAACCAAAGCAAGTTTGACCATACAGTTACCATTTGATGAAAGCTTTGATGGAGACGATGCTGCTGTTTTGAAATTACTTTTGAAATTTAGACTTAGATAAAGAGACAGTATAATAATATGACACACACACAAACACACACACACACACACAAAAGATCTTTATATATAATAAAACAGGATATTTTGATGCAATCTGTTATTGTGTTATTTTGATGACTATCTTATTTTGTATGTTAAGATGCATGCAACAGTTGCAAGCACCTTCTTTTGGGAAACTACAGACCTAAATACATAGTAAATTTTTTTAATAAAAATTCTGGAAAGTCTGTTTTCTGGTAATCTAATCCTTAATCTAAGTAGTCCTCGGTATAATGATAAACTACATCCGGCAGCAAGGCCTCTGATCAGGAGATTGGAGGTTTTGATGAGCATGGAACCACCTCTTAATTGATGTTGTTACCAGGTCCACCTTAACCTGGAGTGATAGGACTTGTTAGGATTCCAGCTATGGGCAAATAGTGAACTCACAAACAAAATCAAAACATTATGAAAGTATAAAAAAATATATTTTTATAGGAAAAATACCAGCAATACATTTTTAAATAAAAAAATTGTCAAAGATATCTATTTATAGCAGAATTACCAACAATACATTTTATCTGTAGTTGAAGCCATAAAATTGTGTCCAAAATATTTAGATTTCAGTATTAAATAATGCATAGAGGTTGTTATGCCACAAAACAAAATCAGTCGATCTAACTCTAAGGAAGTCAGTAAACTGCATTCCATTAACCCAGAGTCAAAGTTGAGCAACATTGAAAGTGGTCAGTACCTATACGGGTGACCACTTGGAAATATCAGGTGCTGTAAATTTGGATGTGCAGGTAGTGTAATGGATAATAACTTGGATTGTTAATTGAAGAGTCAAGTTCCAATTACTGTTGGGTTTGTTATATTCACTTATATGCAAATACCCATGACAAAGGTATGAATTCACCTCTTCTCCCCCCAGTTATGGGTTAAATATAAGACTTGTATCATTAAACCATTATTATCTCCATGAAAAAAATAAATGTAAACCTGCATGCAAAATATTTACATTTCAGCATTAAATAACCCATGGAAGTGTTGATATGCTGATAAACAAAAACAACGAACCAATCCATTAATACATTAACTGCGGCAAGAGCAGTTCAACTGCTATTTTCTTAATTCAGTGGTAATATTACAGTAAACAGAAAACTTCATCATTCACAGTTTAGTCATAAAACTGCAATAACTGAAATTGCTGTCATCCACAGTTAATTGGTTTAAATGGCTTTATATATCCCATACTAATATTTCAAAAATATGACCTATTTAGGAATTTTCTCTTACTCCACTCCTATCTTCTTTATATTTTATTGTTGTCATTATGTACCTCAGGAATTTAGGGGAACAGCTAAATTTTCCTATTTACTCTGTGATTACAGGAGAACTGTTGAATTGTTTGCATGTATTTGCTACACATCTTTAGAATTCAATTCAAAATTCATAAAAGCTGGAAGACTTACTGACATTTAATGCAGAAGTCTGGAATTTATATGCCAAAGTATTTTTTGAGAGAGAAAAAAGATTATTTTCTGTTAGAAATAAACAATCAAGCTCTTGATATATAGCATTAAAATCCCTATTTTTTTTTTTAATCTGACACGAGTTTTCTGAACAATATTAACCTTCAATTAAAAATACATTGTTTCTGCTGAGTGGATTGCATAAATCTGTTAAATGAGAAATTGTGTGATTCCGAGCGAATACTAGAAGCCATTTTGTCTTGAGAACATCTAAAGATACAGGTCAAAGAGTGAGTTGATAATCAGATTCATTTAAAGTATCATATTGATCCAGTTTTATTTTATCAAGGTCTTCAGCATGGTTACATGAAAAAAAAAATTAATTTCACATTTAAAAGTGAACAGTTTATTGTAACAAAGCAATCAAAAGCAATTTAATTCTTGAATTTTCCATTCAATTTGGAAGCCTAAGATCTGCAGACATCAGCTGTTATCAGGTTTTATGCCAATTTTGTTTGTTTTTTTTTTTTCGACAAACTGAATGTAAGGTCTTAGGAAACTAGAAAAAATTTACTTTCTTTAAATGTTTATACAACTGAATGCGTAACATATACCAATGAAAAATACAAATAAAAGCAAAGAATATGGAGTGAACACAAAACAAAATGAAAAAAAATTAGACACAAAAAAAATAAAAACAGATTCAAAGATGGCTACACAAAAATCCATGTTTCCTTCTGCACATTTTCCCAACTCATAAACTGTAAATAACTGTCATGACATAGCAAAAAAAGAACCAAAGCAACCAAGCAAAAAGAAAGAAACACAAAAGTGGATGACAACAAAAAAAAATCAACCAATCAAAAAAACATCATTAGGAGTTACTAACTACATGTGCTCGCTATAAAAGAAGTTCACACTGGACCCCAGTCATCTTTTCATCCTTTAGCTGGTTAGTTGTTCAGTGATTGGCATTAACTGCCCCCAAAGCAAAGCTGAGTTTTACCATATGATGGATGGCATACAGGTTACTGAAACAGACTAAGGTTTCATATCCACTTTTTCGGTGGTGAATAGAACTAATTTGTTACACTATGTCCAGAGACCTAAAATAAATGTCTTCATTCCCTTTCAAATGTGTTTGTCCTTTATTACCAACCTTCCTTATTCAAGTACTAGCAGCAGTCACAACCACCACCAAGTGAAATGAGTATGCATATCAACCATCTGCATACAGAACTGACCTTCCCAATCCACTGTGACGACTATCACATCCTATAAAAGGTCAAGCTGCCATGTGCTGAAGTAAGACCTCCAATACCTGATCAGCAACAAATGTTTATGAATAATCTTTCTGGCCATATTTTAGATTCAGGTATAACCAAATGGTTTCTTTTTTGTTACTTATGTTTGATGAACATGTTTTTGTGTTTGTATATATAAAGGCAGATCAATGAGTTGGTTACCTGACAAAGATATTAAATGAATTTTGATCTGAAATATTCATTATACAATGTTTTTTCTATGTGATTAATGAAGAAGCACTAGGTAAAGTGCATTGACAAGAGATTATGCTGAAAAATTAATACTGTATATAATAAGTGTTTTTTTTGTCATAAGGCTTATTGATGAACATACATGGATGGAATTAAATAGATATTTGCATATATGTATAAAAAGATTTTAATTTAAAATTCCCATCATCTCTCATTTATGCTCACGTGTAGTTGCACCATCATAACAAATTTAGTGTGATGAAGTCCTAAAGGACGAAACATGCCACAAGAAAACTTTTTCTACTTTGTCATACATTTTCCCCCAATATTGTTCTTGATATATAAAATTATATATTGGTATCTCATATATGTATGTATATATGTAGATACTATTTTTCAATTCATAGGTTGAAGTTTTATTTTTCTTACTATTTTACCCTTGTATAAAATGACAGCATTTTAAATATATTCTTCCTAAATATTATTATTATTATTATTATTATTATTATTATTATTGTGCTCTGTTCTTCTTACCTCCTGCCTTTGTAAATATCTTGAAAGTGTCTGCCACTGGCATAGCAAAGACACTGCCACTTGGTGTCACCAGTGCAAGGGTGTTGACTCTGATACACCAAAATGTTATATACATTAAAGATGAAAACCAATTAGTAATTTTTTTTTAATCATTTCACCATAAGATAAAATCAAGGTAATAAAGCCACTAAGATGTGTGGGATTACAAAGTGTGAGAGAATATGAGGAAAAGAAAACCTTGTTAAGGAGAGATAACAATAAATGAACAGGAATTAAGAAAACAGAAGATAACGATTGACATTACATTTTTGATGCTCAAAGTTGACTAGAAAGCAAGCAGCCAGAATAGAGTTCCAATGGCAAGAAGTGTGAGAGAAGAAGCTATTAGCATAGAGCTTACATCTAGCCATTTCAGAACTAAGATGATGAGACCTTGCTGCCAAGTAGTATGCTTACATTCATAAAGTCATAAGAAGACATCTTAAGAAAAACTTAAAATATGAAAAAAAGCTGATTCTATTTTGTTAATATACCAAAGAGAGTTCTCTTTAAATAGGATAAATAGTGAATAACTATCATGAAAATGCTGCAAGCCGATTATAACACTGTGACTTACGGCAGCCATGTAAATTAACATGTTGGGATGATAGTTAGACATTTTATGCACTTTGTGCATAATAAAAAGCATGTCAGACAACTGACTTAATGAAAGAAAATTATTAAATTGTCAGAGTGCAATCAGTCTCGATTAAAAACATGCATAGGATATGGTTTAAGTATTTTTTTCCAAATGGGAAAATAATTAAAAGAATTGAAAAGATTAAAACACTTCTCATTAAAAATGTAGCATACAAATTAAAAAGGAGAGAAAATTAAAAGTTTGGAACAAACATCAACAGCTTCATTTTTAATCTTCAAATTTTACAGTAAATTTGCCTGCCAACCACATGATTAATTCAAATTAAGAGGTTTAGACCACCTTCAAAGTCAAGATACTTAATCAATATTGAAAAACTTTTGACTTTTAAATGATTTCAATGAAATGTAGATCAAATTTTTAGGGACATGTTAATATATCCAAAAATCCTTTTTTTAAATAATTTTAAAAAAGCACATTTTGAGTGGCTCATACAATTTCTAAACCATAAAAAATGATAAAGTATTTTTTAAATACAAAAGTTACTATAGATAGGTTTGTTCTCAATAAAGTCCTGTGATAATTGGTAATGTTTTCTAAGTAAATTGATTCGTTTTCCGCAGCTTATCAACCCTTTGAAGGTTATTTAAAGCCAGCAAATATTTTTATTTTTAGATTGTAAGAATTTTTGTTTTTGAGATAATGATGGTTTTAATGATTAAAGTCTTACTAATTAACCCATATCTGGAGGTGAAGAGGTGGATTCATACTTTTCCAAGGGTATTTGTGCATAAGTTAATATAATGAACTCAACAAAAATTGATCAGCTCTCCTATTAACAATTCTGAGCCATTGACAATTACACCACCTGCATATCAAAGCTTACAGAACCTGGTATTCCCAAGTGGATACCCACCTAGGTACTGATCAGGTATAATGTTGTTCAACTTTGGTGATCATAAGAATCATTGACTGAATAACATTTATAAATGATATTCTTCAACTTTCTATTTGTGTTTGACATTTCTTTAGCCATTTTTTCTACTACTCATCCCTCTGTTGAGGGTTAACTAAAAGCTCAGAAGTTTGTCATTTTCTCTTTTGAATCAGCATCTAGATTTATAACTTGATGTTTGAGCTGTTAAGCCAAAGAATTACTCTTTCTTGATCATACATACATATATATTTGACCGATGTTTATCAACGAAAAAATGTCCACACACCAATCAACATTAACCACCCGGTCCACCCACCACCAAACTGCTATCAACAACCACTATTGTTTCACTCAGATACTTTATGTATATTTTGTAAGTACATTTTTCTTCTCAAAAAAATGAAAAATAGGAAGTGACGTTTTACATCCGGGCTTGCCTACAAACAGGATCGTTCATAACCATTTTCGACCCTCACCCGTAGATGTGCAGTTAAAATGCACTGAAACCAAGTTGCATCTTTGTTGTGAGTAAAATGGTTTTGTCTATATGATAAAATTATAATAAATAAATAATATATATATATATATATATATATATATATATATATATATATATATATATATATATATATATATCTATATATATATATATATGTATGAAGAAATAGTCTTAAGATGTGCTATATTTATGGGATAAAGTGCTCAATATCAGAGATAGAGCATGTGTAAATATAAAAGTGAATATAGAAGACAACACTTAGAGGTGACAGTCTGTTTCATGCTAGATGCAATCGTCAGGCCTGACGATTACATCTAGCATGAAACAGACTGTTGCCTCTAAGTGTTGACTTCTATGTTCACTTTTATATTTATATATATATATATATATATATATATATATATATGGTTGTGGACTATTCCGTCATATTCGATGTATGAGGGTCGAGCAGCTCATTTCCCAGGAACCAACAGCCCAGACACCAGCACATATGATTTGATTATGAAAATGGGGAAAGCTTTGTGCAGAACCAATAACACTTTTTGAAGGGCTGAATACAACCCTCTGCAGGTTTTGAATTCAGAGTTGTCCTTCTTCTAGATCAGTTGTCATCCAAAGCTATAGAACCCACTCTGTCCTGCTATTTATCCATAGCTGGAGGGAGAAGAAGAGGATTAATACCTTTCCTAAGGGTATTAACATGATTGGAATTCAAACTTAGTTCTCTGATTCCTCAATCTGAGACACTATCCACTACTCCACCATGCCTCCTATATATATATATATATACTGCAGTTCAAAAGTTTGAGGTTATCCCTGGTATTTTTTTAAATTGACCCCCAAAAGTAGTTGTTTTGTATTTTAAATAAGAGAAATTATTATACATGGTTGAAAAATGTGAAACATGAATTTTTTATTAGAAATTTTATTATGGCAAAAAAGGAAAAAGCATTATGATTTAATTTTACTCTTGTCAAAATATCCTCCTTTAGCCTTGGTTAGGGCAGCACAAATTTTTGGCATTTGCTGCAAAAGTTTCTCAAAGTATAAGTTTGATAATTGATTCCATTCTTTTTTCAATGACTTCAAGAGTTTTTTTTTCATTTTTTTCACTCTTCTGTTAAGTTACTCCTAAACTAATTCTGGGGGGTGGCTTCAAACTTTTGAACTGTAGTGTATATATATATATATATATATATATATATATATATATATATATATATATATATATATATGTGCGTGTGTGTGTGTGTGTGTGTGTGTAGTTAGAACTTAAAGTTTTTATGAAATATGAGAAATTCAATGAGTACACAATTTGAAAATATAAAATTTCTTCTTTTGTGTGATGTGTTCCTTCTGGATATAGGCGATCATTGCTCTCCACAACTTCCTGTCCTTTGTAACCTTTAGTAAGTCTTGTCTTTATTCTATCTCTCCTAATCCCTGTTCTGCCATCCATTTACACAAGCTTTTTAGGTAGATTATTTGCTGCTTGCCTCTCTCTTGCTTTCAACATGCCCTGTGTATGTTGTATTCTCCAAGCTCTCTTTATTCATCATGTACCCTAGGAATGTCAAATATCTCTCCCTGATTCTAAGTCTAAGTGTCCTTTTATCAATACATCATTAAAAGGCTGTAAAATTTCTTTCTGCAGGGATGCAAGAGCTAGCAGACCCCAAACTGACCCCTATCTATGTGTGAAGATCAAGATATTAGCATTTAACTCATTACATGTCAATATACCTGTCTAATGATTCCCATGATAATTCAAAATGCATTGATTTTGTTGAATCAACTTTCATTACTGCATATAAATTCATTGATAGCATAGATTTTCCATCTAAATAGAATTAATAATGATGCTATTTAGATAGAAAAACCATGCTATTAATTGACACTAATCACAGCTCAAAATTAAGCTTTCAGTAAGTTTGTAATAATATACATGGCTCAAGTAATATTTAGCTAATGATAAATCTGTTTTCTCTTTCCAGATCAAAGGCATTACAAAACATATGTATAAAAATAATAAAATTGAACAAAGATGAACTGTAAAGAAAAGAAGTGAAATATTTCTAATAAAAAAATATTACCTTCAGTTTCAAAATGTATGCATTTTAGTATTTTGTTCATGGCTATATAAATTTGTAAATAGAAAAATCATTATGTAAAGTTAAAAATAATATTTTTCTCACTACAATTAAAATATTTTATTCTATTTTTAAATTAGATGTAACCATAAGTTCTATGCTAACAGATCTTCTATCTCACTTCTCACATGTGGAACTCACTTTTTGCTTCTCAGTTAACTTTGACATTCAAAAATGTAATGTCAATCATTATCTTCTGTTTTAATTCTTGTTCTTTTATTATCCTCGCTCCTTAATAGTATTTTTTTTCTCATACTCTCTAAGCCTCAGTAATCTTTTGCGTCTTAGTGGCTTTATTGCCTTGCTTGGGGTGAAATAATTAAAAAAAACAACATTTAAAAACTTGTGGAATTCTCATGTGTTTTTTTAAAACATTTCACCTCAAGCAAGGCAATAAAGTCACTAAGACAAGTGGATTCTGAGTGTGAAAGAATAAGAAAAAGAAAAACATTATTACAGTTTGGTTTGGTTTGATTTTTTTAATATTGTGTCAACCTTGATTGGACATTTTACACCAACCAGACATATATATATATATATATATATATATATATATATATATATATATATATATATATACTACATATACTTGCATACTTTTCTGTTTTCCTTTTTTCCAATAGTTTGGTATCTATAATTCGTTTTAAATAGATTATTTAATCTGTCAGTTTGAACAGTTTAAAACAATCATTCTTATATACCCACATTCTTAAATACCCACATTTTTATATACTCATTCTTATATACCCATATTCTTATATACTCATTCTTATATACCCACATTCTTATATACTCATTCTTATATACCCACATTCTTATATACTCATTCTTATATACCCACATTCTTATATACTCATTCTTATATACCCACATTCTTATATACTCATTCTTATATACCCACACATAAACAATTTTCAAAGGAATTTAAAAATTCCAATTTCTTTTAAATTCCTAATTCTTGGACATGACCTATCAGAAAAATAATTTGCAAATTTCTGTAAGCATTATTAACAAAAAAGACAACTTGCCTAAGCTTTTTACAATACTGAACATGGTATTAAACCAATGATATAACATAAGCTACTTAAAAGAACTTGGTAGTCAGCATCTTCACTAAATAAACCAGTATGCACTTCACCTCTACCATATGTATTACTATGCTTTGTATTTTGTCTTCAGCCTGAGTTGTTTTTATGGTTGATTAATCTGATATGATCAATAGACAAGTCAATAAATATTTTCTCTGTTAGTGGAACATTTATGATTCAAGTATGTGTGATATGACAAGGAAAGAGGAATTGCCATTGTTGAGATTTGGTTTCAATGTCTACATTGATGGCAGTAAGCTATTGTGTCAAAGACAGGGCCTTAACTTTAACTTTACCACTTATCTGCTCTTGACTGTAACCGAAAGAACTGCTCAAGTTTCTGGAAATGTGATCAACCATTTGGTAAGGAATCTATTTTCTGGCAAATTTCCCATTCTCACTGTTAACAGGTGATTTTATCATGAAAAGAAAAAGAATAACGTGTTTGGGATTAAAAGATTCCTTTCTATAGAAACAAAGTTAAAAAGAAAAAATCAAGAAAATAAAGCTAAGTTTCAGTTGAGGGTAAGTTCATCAAATTTGGTCTTTTTGCTGAAATGTTTGAGATGAGGTATTATTATTATTATATATATTTGCTATTCAAACCATCTTGGTAGTTATACTGTGGGGAAAATGAAATAAATCCAATAAATAAAATAATAATAACAAATACAAAAAAATAAATTCATTTTAACATGATGCAGGTTATAAAGAAACCAGAAAGGTTTTCTGATCACATGTGTGTTTTTATGACTGCAATTCTGACAAGAACAAACTCTTTCTCTTTCTGCTCTGAGCTTCAACATGTGAGCCATGTAGTAATAGTGTCCCTACGGAGGAATGTTAGTTTTCTCTGGTTCACTGACAACTGAACTCTTTCCACTTTCCAACAAGTTTGTTTGGAAATCTTTTCAGCAGCCCTATTCATAAAGTAGAGATTCAGTCATCTCAGCTCAGCGCAAGGCTGACTTGAGTGTGACCATGTTTACCTGTTCTTATCCTTACTTCCCATAAATTATTTTTGAACCAAAAAGGAAAACGGACATACTCAAGAGACATTTAACTTTGTTTCAATATAGTCAACATAAAAGAAATAAATGCCTTTCGCAGAAACTGAGGGTTTTTTTTTTTGCATGCTTCTTCTACCTTATTTGTTTAAATAACGAACATGCACCTCACTTAAAAAATACACAAAAATTTCAAAACCTTGTTAACATCCACAATACTCACTATGTTTAAGCAGTTGTATTTTCTGACCCTTTTCAGATGTCAGTCTTCATATTTTGTAAATGTTGTAGCATACCTACAAATGATAATGTGCATGTCCCCATTCACATAAATACAGTAGTAAATACTGTATGTTGGTCTGCAGTTTGAGATTCATTGTGTAATTTACTTGACTCACTTCTAGCAGTTGACTACTGCTACATGCTGCTGGTGAATCTTATGTCTTGTTCGCATCCTAAGTATTATCGTTCATTATCAACCTTCATGTGATTATTCTATCCAGTAACCTTCCCTAGGTTACAACAGTAACCTTGGAATTTTGGACCAAACCATTTATTCAATCCACAGGGATAAATTATCTACATCCTGTTTCCATACTCACCAATCTTATGCACATTGTGTTGCTTCTTTCTTTCTTCCATTGAAACAAAGTATGTGAGCTTTTCAGCACTACCAGACACAAGGATTGAACTCACAACTCCTAAGGAGCTCGATATGTTTCAAGCAATACTTTAATCCAATAAGCCAAGTGTCTCTTTGGTTTTGTAGTGCACTTCTTTAGTGCAAGAAGCAGACAAGTGACACAAATATGAATGAAATTGGTGAGTCTTAACTCATATGAAATATCCTCTAAGCATAGAAAGTGGAATGAGAACAATCTACCTCTATTGATTGAATAAAGGGTTTAGTTAAAAGTTCCAAGTAGGTAACTGAGTATGGAGACAGATACCTGAAGAATGGGTATAATGTTGTGCATATAGAATTTGACCTAAAAATAGGTAAAGAATAAGAATGAGATGATATTCTTCGACACAGACAGTAGAATGCGAATGTTCTAATCCCATAGATTAAATAAAGGGTTCAGTTCGGAATTGCCTGTAGGTTAATCAGATTGATATAGACCTGATGAAGGCCAGAGTGCTTAACAGCTGAAAGATTGTGATAATAACAACAAAGATGAGGACAATAGTCTGGATATAAATAATGTAAATAATGATAAATCTTCAACCCAGAAATTCAGACAGAAATAAATATTTATGTATGTATGTATAAAAATAAAAAGCTGTTTTCTGTTTCCTGTTGGCAGTGCGTCCATATCACAAGAAGGATTCACATGACTGGTTAATGTGACCAATTTATTTAGTGACTGTTAAAATTCACATCAGTCATGGTTGTATCCTTCTACTGTATGGAAAAGAAAGAAAAAGAAAAGAAAGATTTGAAATAAAAAGAATTCAGTTTGCCAGAAAACAGCAATTCATGAAAGTAGCCATTTTTATACTATTTGGAATTTTCGTTCAGAGCAGAATAGAGAGTTTTAAATTTAGAGACATCTTGTAGGTTCAAAATAATAATAAAAAAACAGAGAAATTCTTTGTGTGAGGAAAGAGAGAGGGGGAGAAAGTGGGATGAGTTGGAGTAGGAGTCAATAGGAAGGGAGAGAGAGAGAGAGGAACAAGATGGGAGAAGGAGTGAAGAGAGAGGAATATAGGAGGGAAGAATAATGAGAGGTTGAAGAAGGACAGGTAAAGCAGAAGGAGAAATACAGATGAATTGGGGGAGAGAGGAAGAAATGAGTTGTGGAAGAAGAAGGAAAGAGAAGAGGGAAAGAGGATATGAGTCAGGAAGGGAAGGAGCAGGAGAGAGGGAGATGAATTGGGAGATAATGAGAGACAAGTTGGGAAGGAGAGGGAGAGAAGGCAAGAGTTGGCAAGTGGGGGAAGAAGAGTTGGGAAGAGTAGAAGAGAAAGAAAGTCAAAAAGGAGCAGGGTGGTAATCAAGAAGGTGAGAAATAGAGATGCAAATTTGGAAGGGGAGAGAAAGATAAACTGGGAAGAAGTGGGAGAGATAAGTTGAAATGGGAGGAGAGGTGAAGGAGAGGAAGAGAGAAAAGTTGTGAAGGAGGATAAGGACAGGTAAGTTGTGAAGAGAGAGAGGGAGAGAGAGAGGATTAGTGGGGTCTAAGATAGATAAGAGTGGGCGGAAAATGAATGTGTCTCCGTCTGGACACACAATTCATAAAATAGTACTGGTCTGTGTGGAAAGATTACCAACTCGGGAGACAACAGATATATTACCAAGCCACCAGTTTTCTCTGGTTGCAACATCCAGCATTTCTTGGCATAAGTACAAAATCTTGACATGAATGGTTCTTGTTTGTAGATGACGACTCACAGAATGGTAAAATGAAAAAAAAAAATCTCATTAGTGGAAAAATTTATAAATCTGCAAAGCCAAAAAAATATGAAGATTCTATTTCACTTTGCATAGGGTATAAAAAGGGATTATTCATCATTTCTTTTGACCCTCAACATCCCTTCCTCTTCTACCCCAACCACATTGTCGTTAGTCTCTCAGAAGAATTGTTAATGAAAATAAAATGAAGCTATTCTTTGAACTAGAGAGGCTCTGATGTTGATTTATTGAAAATCAATATTCCAAAACAGAACTGGAGAAGGCAAGCTAATTCTGATTGGAAGTACACTGCTAACATGGTGGACAGTATACTTGGATAAAATATCTTTTTTTTTCAGGTATTACTTATTCATAAACTCCAAAGGAATCTCAAAAAAGAGGAGTTACTTTAACTTTCTCTGATTATCTTTGGTACATGGGATCTACCAATATCCTTTTTCCTATTTTGCTTCTTGGCTGAATATCAGTTATTTTAAGTAGCAATTATAATTTAAATGAAAATATTTAAACACTTCAAATTTAGTTATAGCTTAATGATAATTTTTTTCTCCTTCTGTGCCAATCCATTTAATTCAATGGCGAATATTAATCACATACATCAAACATTATACAATGAAAACTTCAGATCAAAATTCAGCTAAAAACCATATGTTAATCTGCAGACTTATTGATTAATTCTTATAAATGCCTCTTAAATTGCCAAATAATAAAATATATCCTGCAAAGTAAACTTGCACAAGTTATCACATAAATAAACCTCATCACATACATATCAGTATTAAACTATATTATGATGAATTATTTTCCATCCTACAACCCCTTTCCTCAGAGACAAAATATCATAAACCTCTCACTACTCTATTGCTATTTCTATGGAAAGTGTTCAAATGAACTACATGCCTTAGTTCCACCAGTTCTAACCATCAGGGCTGAGACCTGCCATGCCAAAGACATTGTACCAAACTATCCTCATTCTCTTCGTATTTCATTCATGAAATGTAAGTTTCACTTGAACAGCTTCTTTCCACAAACCACTATTTTGTGAAACTGACTCCCAAGAGGATGCTTCCCCAATCACTACAATCTAAACCTGTTCAAATCTAATATTAACCAATATCTTCCCCACATATTCTCATAAACTGTGCCTCTTAATCTGTAATCATCTACCTTGAGTGGCTCTTGGACGTTGTATAGGGTGGACATTATTGTAAAAAATAATAACAGAAAGTATGTTTATATAATTTATTCAGGTTTCAAGGCACTTTCTAAGACAAGGAACCTCTTCAGAAACTCTGGTATATAAGTTAATGTAATTTCTTTTGCTCATGAAAGATCATTTAGGTAAATAGAGTTTTCCCAACATTTTAATAAAAGGTCATTAAATAAAAACAACAGTAAGGACTAGTATTTATCGTATGAATGATATTTTTCCAAATTGAATATAAATATTTTTTACAAGTACAAGTAAAATATGAAAAATATTTCAGCGCAGGAGCTGCCCAGTCTTCATTTTTCAGTCTTGATTGAGTTCAAATGTGTCGCCGAGTCATTGTGGGAGAAGAATTATTTTCCACAATCCAAACTTTCTCTTGCAAGTGGGATGTGGTTAGTCTCTCATTGCATTATCACTACTACCATGGAAAGTACTCAGACAAACTGCATCTACTGGTTCTACCAGGTCTGACCTTCACAGCTAGGACCTGCCATACCACTTACATAGTAACAAACCGCTCTCGTTCTCTCCATATTCCACCAGTGAGAAATAAGTTTCACTCAAACAGCTTCTTTCTGCAGACCACTGCCTTGTGGAACAGACTCCCAAGAGGATGTTTTCCCCATCACTACAATCTTAACCGTTTCAAGTTTAGAGTCAACCACTATCGACCCCTCTTATCCATTTAAATTACCCCTTAACATAACCCTTTACCTCGAGTGACCCCTGAGCTTTGTACAGGGTAAACCTTACTGTAAAAGAAAAAACTCTAATGTAATCTGTATTTCAGTTATTGAAATAGTCTGCTTTTCTTCACACTACTAATGTAAGATATTTGGGCATACCTATATCTAAATGTATTATATAGGAATTCCATATAGTTTAAAATATGATTGATTCATTCATTCAGCTCATTGCAGGTTATTTAAAGCTAGAAAATATTTTTAGATTCTAAGAAATTTTTTTTTTAAGATAATAATGATTTAGTGATACAAGTCTTAGTAATTAACCTAGGGCACTTTGACGTAATGGTTAGCAAGCTTGTCTCGCTAGATCAATTACAAATGAATAGTGAGTTTAATCCTCACTGGGTGCCTCATACTTTATGCCTTTTTCCATATCTAAGTTATGCTTAGAAAATCACCTTACTAATTAACCCATAGCTTGGAGAAGAAGAGGTGGGTTGATACCTTTCTCAAGAATATTTGTGTATAAGTGAATATAAACCCAACTTGGCTCTCTGATTAAAAATTCCAAGCCATTATCCATTACTTCACCCACACATCCAAGCTTACAGCCCCTGGTATTTCCAAGTGGTCACCCATCTAGGTACTGACCAGATTTGACATTGCTTAACTTTGGTGATCATACAGGAGTTAGGGTTTCAATGGGATATGGCTGTAAGGCCCTAGCTTAAAATAAATATAGACAAAGCAGTACTTGTTAGTAAAATGCTTATAGATTAATGAATGTGGATTCAGTGTAGGCTTTAAGACTTGATGTTCTGATAAATATATTATCTTTGAAAATGAAAATTTTATTAATTTTTCTTAGAGTCTGTCTAATTACCAAGAAAGTTAAGAGACTTGATATCAGTTGCAAATACTTACTGAAATACTGGAATATTTAAATACTAGAGTCAGTCTGCAAACAGTTGTAAACGTTGATATTTCTCATAAATATGAAAGTGAAAGTAAAAAATCTGAAGAAGAAATATAAATGATAAATCCAAGATGAAAAATATGGTTATGTTCCAAAGAAGACAAGTGAAAATAGCCATTTAGCCAGGTGGTCCAACAACCAGAACAAAACTGCAGATACCACATCTAAGTTGGATTTAATGAATTGTAAGTGAATCGTAAATCGACAGGAAAGCAATAAAAAGCCATGGTCAACAAAGGCGAGCAATGTGAAGACAAAAGCAATATCGTAAAGACTCCAAATAGATTCATAGATTGTTCTCAGTTTGTGAAAAGCTGCTCTTTTTACTCTTTGATATACTTGACTGAACATTAGGATGAATGGTAACCTCTGATCATTACATAAATCATTGATTTCTTTTATGAAACATGGGCAACTTTCAACACTGTTTGCTGAGCAAAGTTACCCTTTGACTATCTATAAGAATATTAAATGGATGGTCAGTTCCTTGTTTTCTCAGTTTGGATCAGATCACAAAGATCTATAGTAAGATTTAACACATTTATACTAACACTCAATTAAGTACTTGCAAGAATAGCTCAATAGTTAGGGTGTAGGTCTGAAGCATGAGTGATCATTTGCCAATCTTGAAAACGTTTTTGTTTTTTTATTGTAAGTATTGCTTATCAGGGCTGATGCAATGATCTCTTGTGAAAACCTCAACCTATCTATGATATGGGGCTCCCACTCTACTACATCTCAATTTTCATAAGGTAGTACTCATATAAAATACAAATTTTATTGTAACCTAGTTATGTACAATAATGGATCATATGCAATATAGGTGAACAATTAAACTAGAAAAATTGAAAATAAATACAATGTATCTAAATACAAATTAGAGACATGTCATAATAGATCATTCCATCTTAAATAAATCAATAATGTTTTGCAAAAATTTTTAATATCAACTTGATATTTCTCTTGTGAAAGTTGAATAATTTAACATATTTAACATTATGGATAAAAAAATAGAGAATTTTATATCATGTTTTTTTTTAGATTTAGCTTGAGCAAAATAATTCATGGATCTGGATGAAAAATAAGATCACAGAAGTATGTCAAAATCCGTGAAAATGTTTCATCCTTTAATAGTTGTGATTAGTTTGATTTGTAAGTTTTATAAATGTAGGTAGGAAAAAGCAAATATTGATAAAATTGCAAGGGTTGCAAAGCACTGTTCAGAACCCCCAATCAAAATCCCCCCCGGTTGAGGTGTAGTATGCACTGGTCCTGTTGTTTATAATGCTTTTCAACATTGAAACAAATAGACATTAATTAGGAATGAGCACAGATTCCAGCAATACATAAAGTTATAATTTTGTTTATAACAAGAATTTCATTTTCAAAATTCATGTTTAACATAGGAGTTCTGATATAATAAAAGAAGATTATTTGTGTAGACTTTAAGTGAATTTAAAATCATGCATAACTTAAATTGGAAATAATTAGCCAAATGCAAAAAAGATATAAAGAAAATTAAAGGCTCACATTAAATATTCTGCTCACATGAAACATATATGACTAAAGTTTATCTTCCCTCAATTGGGGTGTTTTTTTTTTGTTTGCTGTTAATGCACTTATAATGCATAAGTATATATTTACAAATAGATGCAAACTGATATCAGAAAGTTCCTCGAATAGGATCTAATATACATACTCATTTAACTGTGAACGATTTATGGGTTGTCTACTATGAACTCTACTAAAATTCTCATATCCAAATTCTTTTATTCTTTTGTTACTTAATAAAAATTACTTCCCTTGATCAGAGCTGTCCAATACAAATGTCTGGTACCAATGTCTGGCCAGGGGTTATTTTGTTTATTAAAAACTTTCTTAAGGTAAGCTTGCATCCTTTGTTCCTTACAGGATCTCTTGGCAGACTCCATAATGGATTCCACTCCTGCTAAAGACCTGATCTGATTCATTATTGGCAGCCACAATCTTAACAAAATAAGATACGCAGATGACACAGTCTTGATAGCAGACAGAAAGGAAACTGCAGGAACTATCACAGAAGAAATTGTGAAGAACCACGATTGCCAATATACTGAAGGAACATGGCACATAGGAGAAGACATGTAAAATTTGATGTAGGGATATTGCATAAGAACAAACCAGTAGAAAACTTGCTTTAAAAGATTCTGAAGGGGTGAAAAAAAGGAGACGATCAACATTCAACCCAATTTGTAGCTCAAGTTGTACTTGATGGTAAAGGACCATATGGTATGAGTAAAAAAAAAAATCTTGTTTACTTTAACCAATATAACTGCAACCAGTTCTTTTTTATGTTTTTGTTATATGGTCATTTCTTTTAGATTATTATATATTTTTACTTCTTATCATTTATGATCATCAGTCTCGTGACTAGGTGTGGTTGTATAGGTTTCTGCTCATCTGAACAACTGGCCAGTTCCCTCCACATTCATTCATTTGTAGTGTATCTTGGGCAAGTATATCTGGTGGAGCCCATCCCTCTCCAGGTCAGACCACAGCTGATGTCATCCAACTTATTTTTACTTTTTTTTTTGCTGTAATCATTTAATTTCAAGAAGCAAAATAAATATCTAAAAATACAAAATATATTTGGGTAAATGATATTTGAAGTTCTATGATGAAGTATTTTTATCTTCTAAAATTATTTCAACTTGAAATTTCATTTTTTGTTTTAGAGTAACATTTCAGCCAATTGATTCCAGTAATCCTTGATTGGCATCCAGTACTTTTTCCTCTTCCTGAAAGGGAGCAATTCAAATCAAAATATCATCCTCTTACAGGAATTTCTCAGCCAACAGTGAAAATCTACCCAACCAAATATCAAAGCTATGTATGCTAACTTTCTTTTTATATGGAAGGTAGTGCCTTTCACCAATATAGTTTGAAACAAAGACAAGATTACAAGTAGAATAAGAATTTTTTAGGTTTTGTTTGTGTGTACTAAAACAGTCTGTGAAAAAAAAACATTTTTTCAAACATTTACCTAAGATGAGATACATTACAAGATTTGGGTTAATTTTCATGATTATGTTATTTGTTAAAATTTGAGTCTAGATTTGACTGCATTGAACTCAATAAAAATATAAGATTCAACATAATTTCTAGTTATAAAAACTGGTCATTTTCAATGTAAGTAAGAAGTATTTTCAACTGAAATGTTTCAACAAATTTCAAACAAACCAAATTACTTTTACTTCTCTTTCTTATCTTATTTCTTTATTATATATATATATATATATATATATATATGTATGTATGTATGTATGTATGTATGTATATGTGTGTGCATGTGTGTGTGTTGATGGGAAAATATTTATCAAGATTCCATTTGAGTATTTTCTACATAATAAATTATGTTCTTTTCTAATTAAGGGGACATTTATTAAATCAAAGTTATGGCCCATTTTATTTCATTTTGTTGTGAGTTCAAAGGATTATTCCAATGTAGGTCCCTCTTATGTCCATAAAACCACCTCACAAAATCCAAAGTAAAACTTCCTCTACTGGTCCATAAAATTATACTGTGAAAACTTACATATATATATATATATATATATATATATATATATATATGTATGTGTGTGTGTGTGTATTTTATATTAATGCCATATCCCTTCAGGCCATGAGCAGTCATGACTTTCCACAATTTTTTCTATAATATCAGTGCACTGCAATGCATTCTTGGAAAAGTTAGTGGAGTGTTTTCCAATTGCCCTCTTCAGTTTGTAAGTTTGGAATTCAGAGATTTTTTTCTCTTAGACTGGTTGCCATCTCAGGCTAGAGAGCTCAGTTTATCAAGCTACTTAACCCACAGCTGGGAGGAGAAGAGACATATTCCTGTCTTACACAAAAGCATTTTGCGTGAAAGTGGATGCAACGGAGAGCCCAGAATTTAAACTTGGCCCACGGAATCCATTTTCAGAACTGATATCTATCATATATCCTTATTGTATTTACTCTAAGTTTAAAAAAACAAAAAGAAAAATGTTGTTTTAAATAGGAAACAGACTGTCACTACTCGCTGTTGACCTCAGTATCTACTTTTATATTTATATATGCTCAATCCATAGTATTGAGCACTTTTTACCTATAAATGTAGCATTCCTTAAAACTATATTTTTATTACATACATATATATATATATATATATATATATATATAATCTCATGTGCATTAAAAAGCCTTTTTTAAAATATTTAAAATAGAGCACTCATATAAGAAAAGAAATATTCAAATTATATATATATGTATACACATATATATGCATGTGTGTGTACATATATATATATATATATATATATATATATATATATATATATATATATATATATAATTTATGTGTTAAAAAGCTCTGTTAAACATATTTAATATAGTGCACACATATATATCATATATATAAGAAAAGGAATATACAAATATTATCTATCTATCTATCTATATATATATATATATATATATATATATATATATATATATATATATGCATGCATGTCTTCATATGTATAATTCTGTTTCTATTTCTACAAATATTTATATCCTTATCTTAATTGTTATTTGTAAATTGAAAGATTGAGAAATAATGAATACAATTAAAATGAATCTTTGTGAAAAAACATAAATAACAACTCATCTTTGTGAATGATGTCATAGATAAGTGAATATTTGTATGAATTTAATTGAAAGCAAGACTTTCTTTTGCATCCTCCCAGTTGTCCTGTTATGCAAATGAATAGCAACTAAGCAAGGCAAGTGACATTTTTTATGCACAACAACCTTTTATGATTAGAAAAAAAAACAGACCGGTGATGGGGGCAGAGAGAATAAAATTCAGTTTGTAACTGTGAATATATCTGATTATTTGAGTAAACTATCTACAATGTATCTACCTTCAGTCTACAGTTTTAAATCTGTTATATTTCACTGCAAACGATCTTCATAATAGCTGCAGGGTGATAATATCTGGGCTACGGAAGAAATATATTGTTCTATGGATAAAGCGTAATAAGGGAACCAGGTGAAGAAAATGGCCAACTCCTAACCACTCCCCATTCTATCTTACCTCCAAAATTTTCACATCTTTCTTCCATCTTATGTTGCCACCCTCATCTATTATTATACGTATGAATCAAGTTTATACATACATATATTACAAAATTCTGGGAACTCATGTTTATTTGTTTTTAACTGATTTCTTTTGATAAATACAAGATTATATTTGAAAGGAAAACTCTATTCACTTCCAAATGTATTGAAATATTAGAAATTCAGGGTTTGGTTTGCTTTTTAATCCCCTTTTCTCTTAGTGTTTATTAAAAATCGCAAGATTTGGATATCATCTCTACAAAATTATTATTGTTTAAAGATCAAAATATAAATTCAAATTATTACATGTTACCAGGATAT
The DNA here is from genome assembly GCA_964036315.1 of Acanthosepion esculentum. Classification (NCBI taxonomy): domain Eukaryota; kingdom Metazoa; phylum Mollusca; class Cephalopoda; order Sepiida; family Sepiidae; genus Acanthosepion; species Acanthosepion esculentum. Next base: position 101,665,362 of record OZ038487.1, read on the forward strand.
TGTGCAAGTTAAATTTTGTAAATTAATCTTGTATTTTTAATTTTTAAATTTTTTATTCTTTGATCAAGCACCTATTTTTCAATGTTTGTTTCTCTACCCACCACTTTCTCCTTCCACATTTGTGTTGCATATATCAGAACCAGAGGGAATGTGTATCAACTGGTTTGATTTTACCCAGGATGCTGTATTTCTGAGATGACTACTACCAAAAATGTATGCACATGTGTGTGTGCGCATTAACAAATACATTAAGCATGCACGTGTGTGTGTGTGTGCGTGCGTGTATTTGCAAGCGTCTATATGGAGATGTTTTTTGGTAGTGTTTTAAGAAATACCTGCCCACCATCAAAAGCATAGACTGGATATTTCATTTTAAGATGTAGCTGCTAACCAGCTTAACATTTTCACATTCTCATGAAATATTTATATATATATATATATATATATATATATATATATATATATATATATATATATATATATATAGTGTGAGCATAAAAATCAACACTGCATATAAACTATCAGTTTCATATCTCAAGCAGATTTTAGAACAATATGATAATAGATAGATAGTTTGATATATATATATATATATATATATATATATATATATATATATATATAGTGTGAGCATAAAAATCAACACTGCATATAAACTATCAGTTTCATATCTCAAGTAGATTTTAGAACAATATGATAATAGATAGATAGTTTGATATATATATGTATATATATATATGTATATACATATATATATATATGTATATATATATATATATATATATATATATAGAGAGAGAGAGAGAGAGAGAGAGAGAGAGAGAAAGTGAGAGAGAGAGAGGTTCTTGAGAATATTGATTATAGGGACATTTAGACATATGTTTGGAAAATAAGATTTTCCTTTGAGGGTAAGCAATTTGAATGGATATATTGTGGTTAGTGATATATATATATATATATATATATATATATATATATATATATATATATATATATATTATTTAGTAGCCATAAGAATGGACAATCATTCCTAGTCAGAAGTGAGAGAAGGTTTGGGTCAGACATATTGCGGTAATAGTAGTATTAGTTATGGCAATAGTTGTAGTCATTTTCTAGTTGCAGAAGCAAACAGCATGGCCTGGTATTGGAAACAGTACTGTACATTAGCTGTAGTAGCAGCAGCAAGAGGAACAGCAGTAACCATTTCATGTTTTCATAAATTAGGACAGATGATAGTAGACAATAGATGTTTTGGGCAGAATCCTAAACTCTGATTTAGATTGTATTCTTTCTGTACTCTCATATAAAAGATGAAATTAACAAAGGAAATGTTTATTTTAACAGATATCAATATCATCACAATATTTCATTATTGGTTCTTATTTAATTTTTTTCTTCTTTTTCTTTTTGATTAAATAATCAGTAGTCTCCCTTTCTCATGCACAATTTACCTTGTGTCATTCTGTAACTAATAATAATAATAATAATAATAATAATAATAATAATAATAATAGTAATAATAATAATCATAATAATAATAATAATAATAATAATAATAATAAAATATAATCATAATAATAGTAAGTTTTAATTTGATATGTATTCATCTTCCCCTGAAAGTATTTGTCATATGTAAATCTTTGTGTCAAAAAGCAAAATGATTGGGTTTTTTTAATGGCTGGCCTTTATTTTCATGTGAGTGTAAAAGGTGAGTGAAATTAGGATTATATTTTTTTTGTATTTGCTGCCTGACAGTTTAATTACTTGTCTGATCAGTGATTGAGAAAGCCCAAGTCTTTATTGATTCACTTACTGATCCAGCCCCCAATAATCAATCAGAAAATGGACATGCTTGTGTAGCCACTTGATAGAGAACAATCTATGAAATACTTGACTAGCTGTTCGAAAGACGAATAGATAGATTATATGTTCGGCAGAAAATCTCTAGTAATTGTACATTTATTTATGCACGGACAGATATAATCTGTTTAATTTAACAGTTTATTCAGATACATCTATCACTTAGCCAATCCAGCTATGAATCTATCTTCAGTTATTTTTGTCTCTTCTCTCTTTGTTTTTAAATATTCCCCTTGTACCAACCTCTGATTCCTTTGGTTTTAATTCTCTCTTACTATTCTAGTCTTTCTGCCTTTTTCTTTCTCTCAAACTGTTATTGCATTTCAATCTAATTTTCATCTAGCAATCTCTCTATCTCTCCCTCACACTTACACATATATATTATATATATATGTGTGTGTGTGTGTGTGTGTGTGTGTGTGTCTTTCCATCCACACATGTTTATCTGTTAGGTTACTTACTTTCCTTTATATGACTCTATTCTCTCTTTCTCTTTCTATTTATTTACTCTATCTATTCATCTTTCTATGACCTTCTCCCTCTGGTAATTTATTTATCTTCTCTTCATCTATCAGTTTTTCATTTTTTGTTTCTAGAAAATGACCTACCCCCCTACTCCACCTCTTGCTCATCATCATTTCTCTCTCTTTTTGCCCATCTACTGTAATTGTAAAATTTGGTGCTATGAATAAAAAGAGTGATGATACCGCTACTAGAGTTTTGTCTCATGCATGGCTACAGAAGTGAATGAATGAAAAGGGTTGAAGGAATGGCAGAGCACATGGAAAAGATGGCAGGAACAAGTAAAATTAGTATTTTAGTTTTTGTTAAAAAATATTAAGTATGTTTTTATGTGATATTAAAAGGAACTTGAAAAAATGACAAAAAAACACAAGGCTGATATTAAAAACAAAAAAAAGAATGAAAACATATATGAAACCAAATTAACATGAAAATGATCTAAAATGCTTTGCATAAAGATTAAGTTGGGGAATATTATGGGATATTTAAGCAAGAGACATGATTTTTTTATAAAATGAACAAGCTTTTCAAATATGATGTTATTAAAAGTTCTGCTGTGCTATGTAAATAGATAGGTATTAATAATGCTTTTCAGATATAGTGAACTGAATGAAAAGTAAATGAAAATTTTAAAATTAAAAATTATATAGGTAAAAACTTTATTTATTTAGTGAAATTTATTTTGATTTTTGATTGAATTATTGTTCTACATTTAATAAGATTTTCTCCAGGTTTCATTATTAAAAAAAAAAATGAAATATTGTAAATATGTGTACATAAGCATCACACTGATAAGGGGGGAAAATGGCTGACCCACCACTATGGTCAGTATCATTCATTGCCAAATTATTCAATATGGTTAACAGTCTCAGCATAATGATTTCTCTGAATTAACCTCTGATTTATATTTTTTACCCACTTTGCTTCTTGAATTGATTGTAATGTGAATATTTAAAAATTGAGAGAATGAGAAAAATTATAGAAAATAGATGGAATGACTGATATCTGCATAATAATTAAGTTTACGTATGAATATTTCAGAGGAGTTTACCAACCAGAAACATAGAAAGAAATTTCGGTATCATAGCAGTTGACACACTTTCATATTTTAATATTTTTATGCTTCAAAAAATAAAATAAATATGCATTTAAACAAAAATGTAGCAAAATAAATTATTTTAACATAACATCTAAATTTGTCTGAAGATTCAGATGCTATTTTAGAAGTTGAAATATATTAAAAAACTTCCCTTATTCTAAAAAAATCATTCAAGGGGAAAATAAAAAAAAGTTGAAAAATGAGAAATTATTCATTACAAAATTTAGGAAATATTTTATTTCTTAAAATTTGTTTTAAATATATTTTATTTTATTAACAGAGAATTTACTTAATGCATAAATTTTATTATCAAGGGAAAAAGTTGATGGAAGAGGAAATGCTTTCTAAATTTTGTAGACATATTCCTTGAATTTGCATGAAAATGAAGAAAAACACTTAACCATTTATCAAGTTCCATTTTTTCATGTTGGTAGATTTGCTTACATCAATATATTTAAATAAAAATTGTGTGGATACATTATATAAAAGTACAATGAGTGTTATCTTTTGGAATTAGGAAGCACCTTTTTATTCTAAAAAAAAATTAAATAAAAATTGCTGATGTTGAAAAAATGCAGCATATAAGAAATTAACATAAAATAATTAGCATAATAATACACATGAGAAATTTACTAACAAAAGGACTAATATTTCTAATATTAGTCTCAATGTCAGACAATTAAGCAAAATTTCTTTAATCATTCATTTTTATTGAAGACTTTATTCTTAAACACTTTATCATTGATTTATTTTTGTTTCATTCTAATAATTTAAAAATATATTTATGCTTAAATATTCCTGGTTGAACTTCTGCTTGATATTTTAATACCTAAAAAAAAATGGAGATTTTTCATACTTAAAATTATAAGGTGGATGTTTAATGTGGGTTCAGTTACTTTCCTAAAAAGTATCATTAAGAAAAAACCTTTTTAGATTGAGATGATAAAACTTCTATTTTTTAAGGTAATAAATGCAGTATATAAAATTTCTAGCATTTATATTTCTAGAATGTGAATTTTGTTTGAAACTCTATCTAAGCATTAACCTTCTTACATAAAATAATTTTGAAAGATTCAGTTTTGAGTTGTTAAAGCCAACAGGTATTTGGTAAAATGAATACAATTTAACAAAATTGAATTATTTTTTAGTAAATAAACAAAATATTTACATATACTGATATGAAAATTAGTGATTTTTTGCTTGATTCAAAACTTATATTAAATATAGGATGTTAACTGAAAATGAAACACTTGATGTAGTCAATATAAAAGATTTAAAACAGTCCAGTATGTAATTTATAAATCTAAATTGTGTTTCTTTATGCATTTGTTTACATTTGCATTATTATTTCCATTCATTCAATATAAAATAATTTACAATGTTAATTTCAGTTATAAATTTATGTTAGTAAATGTTCAAGTTTTTGATTTCATGTCTTATATAAAAAATGAATCAACAAAACTAATTAACATTTGTCAAATTTATTTCAATGATAATTAATTGCAAAACGTCAAACAAGAAAAAATATTGTAGATAATTTAAAATAAGTTAAAGATCAGTAAGAAAAGTTAGTAAATTCAGAGAAAGTATTGTTAGATGAGAATGGCTGAATTGAAAAGACCCTAATGAAAAGTTTTTGTTAAATGACAGTAAATTAAGGTTTCAGGTACAAGGGAAACAACTCTTTAAGATAAGTCACAGCAGATGGGAGAGAAAAAAAGTGTTCAAATAAAACAACAAGTGGAGAAAAAAAAAAGTCCCAAAGAAAAGCCAAAAATAAAAAGCTTTCTCAGTTTTTTTCATAAAGTAATAGAGAAATAATTCCTGAGATACATAATATATAAAATATATATAAAAGAATATGCAACAAAATTTTTATTTGTCAAAATCAGGTTCAAATCCCTTATGTGACTATCAGTTGCAAGTTAAAAGATAAAGATTTAAACTGAAGATTAATAAAAAAAGAATAGTCTTGTAAAATCTGTAATAATGGAATGGAAAATATTTATATGAATTTAAAATTTATTGAAAAATTAAAACTTTATAAAAGATGTGTAAAGAAAACTAACATTTTCCTTAGGAATACTATTTTATATAGGTATATAAATAAATTCTATTTGCTGAATAAAGAAAAATTCTCTTCAAATGAAGAAATAAAAAGGAATGATTTTAATTTTGAGATAGAGGAAATGTCACTTGCAAAATATTTATCATACATAATAAATGAAATAATAAATTAAATACCGAAACAAATTTATTAGATATAACGATAGGCATTAACAATATACAACATTTGTCAATAATGTCTATCAAAATTAAGGATTTATACCAAGTTGTGAAAAATAACTGAAAATAAGTACCTAATATATAAATGAAAAAAATAGGGCATTTTTTGTTTGAAAAACTCAAAGTGAAATAAATAGAAAACATTCAGGCTTTTGACTTTTTCTGTCTTTGTTTTCTTTGTGCAGTTGAGTTTATTTTTGTTTTCAAGCAATGAACATTATTTATATAATACACTTTGGCTTTCTTATTATCATAAGTAATATCTTTTTCTTTTTTCTTATAGCACTCTTTTCCATTACATATTAGTGAATGCATAAGGAAAGCCACTGGAGAAAATGACTGTACTTAGCACAACATGAGCCATTTTATTATTATAACTGTTATTATGTTGGTGTTGCACATTGATGTAGTCAATGGAAATTCTGTTCTTGAGGCATAGTGTCAACAAGACCATAATGTTAGTTTCAATTCCAACTCTCCTTAAGGGCTTGCTTATTTATTTATTTATTTTTTATTATTATTATTATTATTATTATTATTATTATTATTATTATTATTTCTTCTTCTTCTTCCTCTTCTTTTTCGGATTTCTGTTGTATACGCATTTCCTTCCAGGTCCCAACCAGAGACCTAAGAACAGAAATAGCCTCATAACATATTCCACTGAGCATTTTTTGTAAAAAAAAAACAAAAAACCTAAGATCATGCAAATTTTAAATATTAATATTAGTATTATTATAATAACTACTTCACCCGTACTCGAAAAAAAGCTTGTAATATTTAAGCAATTTTCTAATTGCAGTGTTTATTTCCTGCATAAATCTTATTTTTCTGCAATATAATTATGCCTTTTAAATCATTACAAGTAAAAATATATATATATATTTATATATATATATATATATATATATATATATATATATATAATATATGGATAAAATAACTGAAAAAATTATATATATATATATATATATATATATATATATATATATATATCCAAAGAAAGCCAACACAAAACAAAATAAATAAGCAATTTATTTGCAATCTGATCTTCCCAACCCGCTAATGGGATATTTTGTTGTTATGGCAACAGAAGATATGTTTGCTTATTAGCATTGAAGGGTGCCTCCTGTTACCATAACAGCAGAATATCTCATTAACAAGTAGGGGAGATCAAGCTGAGTAACAGATAAATATATCAATTGCCATAAAAAAGGATTTGGGGACTTGCTTGTCAAAAGTTATTTTTTAATTATTGTTTTTTTTTTTTGATTGAATAAAAATAAAATTTAGTTTGAATTTTTTTTATCTTTGTTACTTCACAGAATCCATTTATGATTTTATAATTTCTTAAGTAAATATTGTTCAGGTAAATTTTCACATTCCTAGTTTAATTAAATTTTTAAATATTGCACTAAATTTAATTCTATTTTGATCAAACAAAACATTTTTTTTTTAATTGGTATCACCCCATGCAAGGCAGTAAAGCCTCTAAGACATAAGGGGTTACAGGGCGTAGAATAATTAGGAACAAAAACATTAATAACGAGTGGAAAGAGGAAAGGGTAATCAGGGGGACATTAGATAGCAATTGAAATTGAATTTAAATTGTTGCAGATTAAAGTTGGTTGGATAGCATGGAGCCAGAAGGGAGTTCCCCAAGTGAGAAGTGTGAGAAAAGAAACTGTTAGCATAGAATTTACGGTTACATTGAGCCAGCTCCACAGTAAATTGATGAGATCTTGATGATAGTCTAGTATTCCAAACAATTTCCATGAAAGTATTTATAGAAAAGACACAGAGAGGCAACCTTATGGTGGCGGGACTGAAGCCGAGCCACCAGATCAGGACCAACAATATTGCGGATTCTTCTTTGGATTTTATTAAGGAGCTCAAGGTAAATAGCAGGGGAATATGTACTAAGCATAGGTGAATGGTAGACTTATAAGTATGTAAGATCAATTCTGAAGAAAAAAATTGTCTGGCATGACACAGTGACCCCAACTTTCTTAGCAGCTGACCTAACAATGGATTCAATATAGACTTTCCACTTCATGTCAGCTGAGAACGTTTGCCTAAGAAGGTGCAATGAGTCACTTTCCTGGGTTTCCATTATTTTTATGTTTCTTCCTGTTTTTCTAATTTTAATATTGAGTTATTCTTTTCCAGTTCAAGGCCCCAGTACCAAACAATACAGAACCAAGTTGTTATAATTCACATGTGAATAAAAACTAACAAAGATGCTGAAATGTATAGCCGTATCAAAATTCACAAAGTACTTCTTTTAATAAATAACTTCATCATAATTAATAAAGTACATATTCTAAGAAATAACCCATACAAAATCCTATATCTGACTTGTAATGAATCTTATAAATGAATATCGATTTAACACAAAGCATCAACTTATATCAAATAAATTGTAGTGTAGGCAATTTTTTTTATTTAAGTAGCATTTTCCAATGTTGGTAGAAGAAAGATGCCTAAGTTAGTAAATAGGTGATAGATGTATCCAAATTAATGGTACTTTTGTAATGAAAATGAAAATTATTAACTAACAGTTCTTTATAGCATTACCAAAATTTGGATAAACAAGAGTTAAAAAAAATCTGCTTTATAAAAATATCTAAAAGAAAAACACATACTGAAGTAAAATTAGAAATAATTATCAATATTAAAACATATAAATTCTTACATAGTGTCAGAGAAATTTTAAATTTCACTTACTGTAATTATTTTAATTTTATAGCAGAAACACTTTGTTTTCCATCTATATGCAAAACACAAATTAATTTTTAAAATATTTGAAATATAATAAAGAATATTTGGAAATATACTTTAATTTTTATTTGATGGTAACAAAATCAAGGCAGAAAAGTATAAATATAGTATATTTAAAAAAATATTTTCTGAAAAAATAAACAATGAAAATTTACTTAGTGTAAATTACCAGTTTACTGAGATTGTATTAGCCTTTATTTTTGTTACTTTCGTTTTCTTTTCTGAGATATTATCAAGAATATTTATTAGGCTTAATACATTTAATCATTTTATTTTGTCGTAAATTCGATATTACCTAATATTTTTATTTATTTCATGTATAACAAATCTTAGTGTAGTACACATTTATTTTGATGAAATACAAGTTGTTGAAATGAAAAATTCATTTTTTAAAGTTGAAAAAATAATATTAAAATGATATAAAAATTGATTGTATGAATTGGATGAAGATAAATTCGTTTAAACAGAAAATTCTGACTTACATTATTTTTCTTTGTTTTTTTAAATTTAGCCACTCTTATATAATAATAATAATAATAATAATAATATCATCATCTGAAATAAAGATAGGATGGAAAATAAATAATTTTCGGACAAAATGTAAAAATTTATTCGATGCGTATACAATGACTGTTAATTTATAATACCAGATAATACTACAATCTAAGGGAAGTTACTACTGCAAATACAAATAAGAGTTACTTCCCATGATAACAAGGGAGGTAATATTTATATTATTTATATTACATTGAAAATAATATTTATTTTCGAATTAGAATTATTTTTAATAATTATCCCTGAGTGTTTGATATAGTTTTCATAAAATGAAAATAAAGACGATAAAAATAATATTAAAATTTAAAAAAAAAAAAAAATTTTTTAAATTGTATTTTTAAAAAATTTTGTTGGAAATTAATAGGAATGAAAGTTTTCATTTCATAAAAAAAATAATTTTTTATAAAATTTTATTTTTCAAATGAAATGGTAAAAACACAGTTTTCTATTTTATAATATTTAAATACAATCTGCTTTTTTCTTATTATCGCATTTAAGTGTATCCTCAACAAATATTTCAATATATAAATTTTAAGATATAGAATAAAAATTTACTCAGTAAAATCATTTATTAAGATTATTCATTAAATGATCTCTAAGCAGACCTGTTGCAATTCTAACCCCTCAAGAAAATTATTTGCTCCCTCCCCATATTGAAATGATGTGAACTGATTTTAGTCTGCTAATTTTTACAACTTAAATCCTTCGTGGAACACATTTTCAGCAATTGATACGATTTCATTTTCAATCATACATATTTATAAGAAAAATCTTTTATTATCAAACATAAAAAATGAATTTGTTAATTTTTATTTATGACTTCTTCCAATCTGAAAACCATCACTGTTACCCTAAACTGAGTGTCAGAATTCATATAAATGCATTAGCATACAAAACGTTTTTAGTCATAACCCCTTTTCTTGAACTGGGGCATTAATACCAACTGGACTAGTAGGACTTCTGTTGTTATTAATTTCACTGTTCAAGAAAATAAAAAACATGAATAGCAACTCAAATACGTGTATCAACTAAAAATAATGTTTATAGTAATAATTTATGTAAAAATAGATTTGACAAGACCTCTTTTAATTAAAACAGAACAAAAACGTTTGCAAGAGAAAAAAAACAGAGAGTAAAAAATTATGGAAAGTGACTCTTTATGCAGAAAAGACAGCATTTTAAAAAAATAATGTCTACAAACTATTCGTTTGTTTTTATGCAATTTAAATATGTTGTAGTGAATATTGTTAACATATAAGTATTCAGAGATCGTTTTCTTAATTTGCTTCAGAAGTTATATCAGGTAATCAATGTTAATGAAGTGAGATTCCTTAAAAAATCCACACAAACTTTTATTATAAAAGTAAACAAGGAAGACTCCTCCATGGTTGAGCTTAGAACATTTCCCCACCTCTCCCTCTCTCTCTCTCTCTCTCTCTCTCTATATATATATATATATATATATGACATGACAAACGTAGTTGGATGAAGTCCTAAGAGATGAAATGTGTCATGTCACACAAAAACTTTTTCCACACTGTCAGACATCTTTCCTTCAACACTATTTTTGATATATAAAAATTTATATATCATTATCCTATATATATATATATATTTACTGGTCTGAATTTCTGAGAAATTTCATAGAAAATATGTGTCCTGACACATTTCTATGAAATTTCTTGGACATTCAGGCCAGTAAATGTAGTTAATACTGTTTATTATAAACAGACCAATTACTATATATATATATATATATATATATATATATATATATACACACACATGCATATGTATATATACAAATGTATGTAAATAGGACCAATAAAGGAAATTTAAAAACAACAATAATAACAATAATTGTATATTATTAGGTCAATAGATATAATAGAAGCAGGATGAGAAAAATGTTAAAAACAAAAATTTTTAGACATGCCTGTCGCCTTTCTGAACAAAAGAAATGTGGACACTTTTTAAATACATATACTTGCATAGGCAGTATGGACAAAGGGATCAACCCCGCATGGTGACATTAAGTTTTACACTTCAATGTGATCTTCAAAAAGATCAAAATGCAACATAAAGTCGCCAGCCAGGGTTGATTGCTATGACCATATTATCTATACCTATTCGTAAAAAGATAATGATAAATGAGATAAAATGGCAGACAATTGTTGAAACCTCCTGATGAATGGCCTGAATAATTACAAAAAGGGTTCATCTACGAAACTGTGTAGTTGAGGTGCTGAATATAATATCAAGTCACATTTATTTGGATTAATCCTATACATACATACATATACATATATATATATATATATATATATATATATATATATATGGGGAAATATTATAATTGTAGATAATCTTATCAAAAAGAAAATGGTAGGTGTTTAGAAATGATGGTGGGCAATATAGGATTTTGAGTATTAAAATGATATTTCAACATATGCTATTCAAGAAAAATATTCAAAGAACCTGTATTAAAAAAAACAAAAAACAGAAGGCTAAATATAATAACTGAGTCAAGATATAAATATTCCTGCACACAAGGAATATTTTGGTATTTTCTATAGTTCTGAGAAGAGTCATTAACATTCAAATAGTTCTTAAGATGTGTTTTTTTATTTTCAGATATAAATCAGATCAGGGAAGACCAGTAAAATTAAGAAGTGACCAAAGGATTTTTTAATTTTATATAAAATTGTTTTTACTATTTTTATTACATTGGCCATCTTAATTTTATCAAGGAAGGAATAAGTGCCCATTAAAATATAATTTACCCATCACAGTTATATTTACTATACAGGTAGACAGTGGAAAACTTTTCGATGTGTAAGTGGACAATGATTCAAAAAATGTTGGGAAACCCTGATCTAAAATGTATCCCAAATGAAGATCATGTTTGAAACAACCTTGGTTGTAAATTGATCGAATTATTTTATGAAAGTTATTCATTAATCAGAAAAAAATAGATTGTCTGGCCCATTGCAGAATATTTCCTGAATGAATCTTTGGAAACAATGAATGTATATTTTGATTGTGCAAGTGTCAGAACTACACAAAGTATTTTAATCAAATCCTATAAAAGACACAACACATGAAGTCTTTATATACAGTCTGGCATTTAGAAACCAATTTCATATTATTGTTCTTAAAAGTCCCTGATTTATTAATATAATTTTTGTCTATTCTCATCCAATTTGTTAAAATCAGTTGATCGAATATGGATTCTGTGGTAAATTAAAAATAAAATAAAAACTTCAGAAATATGTGTTTATCTTCTGGACACATGGAAATTTCAAATCAGTGAGTAAAAGAAATGTTATTGTATTTTAATGCAAAAAATTAACTTCACATCCCAACAAAGAAGTAACAACAGCAGAGTGGAAATTGATAGAAGGCTGGACATTTGAATCAAGGATGAATTCATTTATCTTATTTATCTGTTTGCTTTATAAAAGTAAAAAGTTACAGACAGTATACAAATACACATGACATATTATACAGATTGTACATTGATATTCCTATCTAGTTATTTGTTACTAGTAAGGATCAAATTTCTGGTACCTGCATGATCACTGAAGTTAAGCAATGTCGAATCTGGTCAGTATCTAGATGGGTGCACGTGTTGAGAATGCATTGATATTCTTATCTGTTTACTGGTTATTAGTAAGGATAAAATTTTATGATGTAGAATTATCATCTCAAGCAGGACTGGTGCATGGGTCTTGTCGTCTCCCCTGAATCTATGACCCCCACCAATCTATGAGCCCCCCCCACTCTACTATATCTCAATTTTTGTAAGGTAATATTCATATGAAATACAGATTTTATTGTTACTTAATTATGTACAATAATAGATTATATGCACCATAGGTGAACAATTTAACTAGAAAAACTGAAAATAAATACAATGTATCTAAATACAAGTTAGTAGTGACCTGTCATAAGTTGAAAATATGGATTAATTCTGAAGGATTAATTAAATAAGGAACATGGGGGGAAATCTTTATAAATTTAATGCTTCACTATTAAGCTTCATTAGAAATTTTGTCAAGTGAAATAAATGCAAAAATTGAAGTGAAATGATCCCAATATTTCTGATGAATGTAAATAAATTGTAAAATGTGTTAAATTTATAAAGAGTTTCCTACTTGCTTCTTGTTCCTTAGTAAATTATTCTGCTGGATTTAATCCATAATGTCAAGTACATTGGTGGACTGAACAAAGACAGAAAAGTTAATCTATGCAAGTCTAGAGTCAAGGTACTGAATATAATATCAGTCACCTAAGTGAGAAATTTTATTTGTATTAATCTTATTATATATAAATGAAGACAAATGAAAACTTTTCTTAGCCAATGTGCATCAGCTAAAATAAGTTTTCCTTTTGTCTTTATTCGTACTGTCCTTTTACAGATATATATTTAGTTATATCTGAATTTATTATATATATATATATATATATATATATATATATATATATATATATATATATTAAGAAACAGACAACTTTAAGGGTTCAACCCTTAAAGTTGTCTGTTTCTTAATATAATTAATATTTGCTCTGTTTTTGCATTGAGCTCTCTGGATTACATCCTCCTTGGAATTATCCATATGGATTACCAAATAACTTTATTAACTAACTATATATATATATATATATATATATATATATATATATATATATGAGATAGTAATAAATTTTTTTATATAACAAGAATAATATTGGGGAAAATGTATCATAAAATGGAAAAAGTTTGCTTATGATGCACTTCGTCCTTCAGGACTTCATTGGACTAAATTTGTTATGTTGGTATGACTACACATGCACATGAATGAAGGATACTGGGAAAAAAAGATAAAAAAATGAAAAAATTTCCATCATTCATGTGCAAACATAACAAATTTAGTCTGATGAAGTCCTGAAGGACAAAATGCGTCACAAGTAAACTTTTTCCACTTTGTCATGCATTTTCCCCCATATATATATATATATATATATATATATATATATATATATATATATATATATATATATATATACTTACATTTGTGTAGAGAAAAATAAACAGACACAAATCCAAGCAGTGCTCTCTCAACATCAATAGGGCTTCTCAACACTGAAAAATATCAGCCTTATATTTCTGTAATCCCAAACACAGATTGGCTAGGATTTGTTGTTGACTAAACATCACGATTCTCATACAAATTAGTACAACAGCCGTGATGCAACTTTAGCAGTAATGCCATCTATGTTGAGAGACTGCATTTTCCAAACGGAAAATTATTCAGAAAACTTTTACCTACACTAGACTCACTCTCACTGAGGTCTTTTTTGCATTGATCTAATTCTTTTATATATATATATATATATATATATATAGGGGGGAAAAGGTTATAGTTGTTCAAACAAGAGAAAAGTGTATATTTTAAAAAAAGAGCAAAACCATAAGCATTTTTGGTTATAATGTGTATTTGTTTTAGTGTATATGTTATATTTTATTATTCATATTTTTGCTACACGCATTTCTGGTCTCGTGACCTTCTTCAGTCAAATGAAAGGAATCAATTTTTAAGGGAATAAATTTTCCTTATGTTCTTTTAATGTTTCATTGTTTGTTTTCTGTATTTGTATTGAGCCTTGATCTCATTTCTGGACTGTTGGCAAAAATGAATTTCTGCCTAAGTGGTAATAAAATCATTAGATTTGGTCTGAATGGTGATGATGATAGATGTGTTGTATGCATTCTTCAGGCCATCAGAAAATTGGCTTGAAGATTGGGTTTAAGCATGAAACAGACTGCCACCACTTGGTGTTGACCGCAGTGTTCATTTTTACATTTCCATATATATATATATAACTGAATTGCCAAAAAATTGGTGGGAGCTGCCTAATAATGTGTAACTTTATCCTTTTTCTGAATAAGTGCAAAATCTATGAGTTGCTATAGTCATTGCATGGATATATCTATTCAAGCACATTCCAATTATGTTTGTTAAGTGTGGATGCAAGGAATTTAGTCATGCCTGCAACATATCCCCTATGTGCTCAATAGAGTTTAAATCTGGCAAGTGTAGGTTTTAATGGAAGTCATCTGAGTTTTTCTGGAACCAGTTTCATGTCACCCACACACAGTGGGTTGTTTTATCTTGCTGAAACAAACCATCACCATCAAGAAACAGGGTGATCATAAACATGGGTGCAAATAGTATACAACAAGATATGCATATGTCACATTTGTCAAGACAAACTCCAGTTTCACTTAGCTACTTTCAAACTCCAACAGAATAATCCACAACATGACACGGTCATCATTAGCTTATAACAGGCTGGATCCATACATAGCCTAACTTGACATGTTTTGTTAAATCCTTACTGTTATTGAAACATTTTCATATCTGAGTTTTTAAACATATGAATATGCATGGTACTTATTATAAATGACATGGTTATTTATGTACACAGGGTGCGATGGATAAATTGTCGTCTAAATGATGCCAAAATGAAAATAACACTGACATCTCGTTTTAACAGATATATTTGCCAAAATTAAACAAAAATATCTTGAAATACCAAAGAGTAAAATTGCCATTGGCTTCAACCACTGCCTCCAGACAACCTCAGAATATCCCGCATCTCTTATAGACAGTTTCCTTAATTTACTGAGGGAGTTATTCCATTTATTTATAATTTAGTTAAAATTGTGGAAAAAATATTTACTCACTATATAAATAAAAGCTATATAGGATGCGAGGAATAAATTGTCGTCTAAATTATGCAAAAGTGAAAATAACACTGACTTCTCATTTTAACAGACATACTTACCAAAATTACACAAAAATATCTTGAAATACTAAACAGTAAATTTGTTCAATAAAATCTCCATTGGCTTTAATCATGGCTTCCAGACAACTTTGGAATCTCCTGCAACTCTTCTGGATGATCTCCTTATTTAAGTTGGTGCTTGCTGCCATAATCCTTGCTTTCAGTTCATCTTTGGTATTACAAGGAGTTTTGTTGGTCTCTCACTCAACTGTGCCTCACACATAATAATCAAGTGGCTTTCAGTCTGGGGAGTTAGGTGGCCAGATGTCAGAGGTGATGGGGTCACAGAAATTGTCTGACAGCCATGACTGGGTTCTTCTGCTTGTGTAGCATGGTGCAGAGTCCTGTTGTTCCAGCGGGTACCCTTTGACCCAGTGCAGCACTATCTCCTCAAGGAACTTGATGTAGGCCTCCGTGTTGAGTCTGAGGCCCTCCCCAATAAATTTATGAGTTCTTTTCTTGAATGATCAGAGTGAGTTTTCTGAGCTGCTGTACATTCGTAATCACCATTAGACTCATCCAACTCTTTCCAAATCCGCACTGTCCTCAGATAGACACCCAAGCACTCTGAAATGTTCATATTGGAGCTTCCGGCATGAATGCCAAGCAGTACAGCATGATGTTTCCAAATTCTTGGCAGAGTGAATTGTCATGGTACTCTTTTTCTCACAGATTGTGCAGTTGACAAAATCAAAAACAAACAACATGTATGCATGAAATTAAAAATATAATATGGTGAAATTTACTCGTTGAACCCTGTATATCAGTACTTCTACCTAGGATCAGTTCAGTATCTGTGCCTGCTGTATAGCATGAAAGTGTCGTAATCTGACTTTCTGGTCAGGATCAGTGTAGTACCTGTGTGCTCTGTGTAACTTTGGATTTGCAAGTTAATTTGTTTTACCACTTTGTTCATGCATGAAAATACTGGTGTATTGGCCATTTTACTTGCCTGGTTGCTTCTAGGATGGATCTTTGAATTAAGGAAGAATTTCCAGTTCCTGTATGATCATTAAAGTTAAGCAATGTTTCATCTGGTCAGTACATAGTTGGGTGCCCGTTTGGGAATACATTGATAATTCTATCTGGTTACTTGTTATTAATAAGGATAAAAATTTATGATGTAAAATTATCATCTCAAGCAGGACTGGTGCATGGGTCTTGTGTCCCTTCAAACCTATGCTTACCCACAATTTATGATATGAGACTCCCACTCTACATCTCAATTTTTATATTCATATAAAATACAAATTTTCTTGTAACCTATTTATGTATAATAATGGATCATATGCAATATAGGTGAACAATTCAATTGGAAAAATTGAAAATAAATACAATTTATCTAAATACCAATTAGAGACATGTCATAATAGATCATTTTATCTTAAATAAATCAACAATATTTTGCACCAATTTTTAACATTAACTTGATATTTTTCTAGTTAATAATTTAACACATTCAACATTATAGATAAAAAATAGTGATTTTTATATTGTGTTTTTTGAGACTTAACATGAGGCAAACAAATTCGCAGATTTGGACAAAAAAGACCACAGATTGAGGTCAAATTCCACAAAACTTTTCATCTTTTAATAATCAGTTATGCTTAGTTTAATTTGTAAGGTATATAGATATAAGTAGAAGAAAGGAAATAGTAAGGATCACAAAGAACTACCCAGGATACCCAATCAGGCTTTCACCCCCCCCCTCCCCAACCAGTTGGGGTGTTTGAGATTAGTACACACCAGCAATGATCTCAAAACTTATGGCCATATCATGTTAGAACATTGGTTCCTGTATGATCACCTAAGTTAAGCAATGTTTAATCACATCAGTACCTAGATGGGTGACTGCTTGGGGATAGCAGGTGCTATTAGCTTGGATGTGTGGGTGGTGTAATGGATAATGGCTGGGAATTGCTAATTGCCAAGTTTCAATTTCAGTTGGGTTCGTTATATTCACTTATGCGCAAATACCCTCAGGAACGGTATGAATCCACCTCTTAATCCTCCAGCTTATTCAGACTTGTATCACTAAATCATTATCTCAAAAAAAAAAATGAAAAAAAGAAAGATTTCTTGCAATCTAAAATTATTTTCTGGCTTTAAATAACATGCAATGGGTTGATAAGCCATAAAAAACGAATCAATATAATCTGAAGTCATATGTTAAAATAATTAACATTGATGTTATAAGTGTTGTTTTTGATTCAACCACTGGCTATAAGTTACTTATGATTAATACACATGAGAAAGACATGTACCAAAAATACCATTTTTTCAAACATGAATACACATTTGGTAATGGTAAACTCTGTTCCAAGTAAATTGAAACCAAATAAATTATCAATCTCAGAATCTGTCTTCAGATATCTTGACCTTGATCCTATTTTAAGTAAGAGGAAATAAAGGAAATGTCTGGGTCAATAAGACAAGGCTATTCATTAATTGTAATTACTGCCCATGCAATTACTGAATTGAGACCTTCATATTGTTTATGATGAACGGATATTATTATATTTTAAAATAATTATTTTATTTTATTTTTTTAACTAAGTCGAAATATTATTCATATTACCAAGTAATTTATGTACTAACAGAAATTTGATTACAAAAATGGGTGTCATTAAATAGAAGAAAATTACATAGTAATTACTTTTCATTTTCTATTCTGTAATCTTTCTTTCACCATACATTTATAAATTTCTACATTCCACACAACTTTGTGATATGAAATATATTAAAAGTAATGTCATTATTATGATGAAAGTAAAATGGTAAAAATCCTGGTTTAAGTCCTTGTATATTTACATAGTGTTTATCTACCATCAATTTAAAAGCCTACTCTCAGATGTGTTCTTTGGCTAATATGATTTTAAGAAAACAGTTGCCTCCCTGTGCCTTTTCTATAAATACTTGCATGATAATTGTTCGGATGAGCTCTTTGCTATGGTACCTAGACTTTATGAATTTATGTGCAGTACTAGACTGGCAACGAGGTCTCATCAATTTACAGTTGAGTCAGCTAGATGCAGTGATGTGCAGAGGTTTAGTGATGTCAGGGGCCAATTCTTTGATTGTATACCTCTAAGACTCAAATAATGGGTGGGGGCTATTCTGGTCACATTTATCAAAACATGAATCCACTTTCACACCAGCTTCTGGGACTGTAGGGCATTTGTACAACAACGTTAAGAGAGACAATTTCAAAAACTAAATTTTTATTTCACTCTTTGATTGGATGTCTTCCCGATATGGATGCCTGGGGCTGTTGCACCCTCTGCCCCACCCACTGGCTGGATGTCACTAAGTTCTATGCTAATAGTTTCTTTTCTTGCACTTCTCACTTGTGGAACTCTCTTCTGGCTACATGCTTACCAGTCAATTCTAATCTTTGAAAATTTAAGTGCAATGTCAATCACTATCTACTGTCTTCCTGATTTTTTTTAATCAGTATCACCCCATGCAAGGCTGTAAAGCCACTAAAACATAAGGGGTTACAGGGTGTGGGCATTAATAATGAGCGGTAAAAGGAAAGAGTAATCAGGAGGATAGTAGATAGCAGTGGACATTACATTTAAATTTTTGCAGATTAAACTTGCCTGGAAAGCATGGAGCTGGAAGGGAGTTTCACAAGTGAGAAGTGTGAGAAAAGAAACTGTTAACATAGAATTTACAGTTACAGATAGCCAGCTCAACTATAAACTGATGAGATTTTGATGCCAGTCTAGTAATATGCTTAAATTCAAAAAGTCTAGGTACCATAGCAAAGAGATCATTTGGAGAATTACCATGAAAGTATTTATAGAAAAGGCACAAAGAGGAAACCTTACAATGGTAGGAAAATGATTGAAGCCGAGTCACCAGATCAGGACCGATAATATTGCTGATTCTTCTTTGGATTTTATCAAGGAGGTCAAGGTAAATAGCAGAGGAATTGGGCCATGTGTAGCAGCAATATTTTAAGCATGGGTGAATGGTAGACTTATAGATATGTCAGATAGATTTTGAAGAGAAAAATTGTTTCGCATGACACAAAATTTTTAGCAGCTGACCTAGCAATGGATTCAATATAGTCTTTCCAGATTACACTTTTTTTGTTCTCACTCATGAGTAATGTTTCTGTTTTCTAATTCTTCCATGCCCAGTAACCCTTTGTGTCTTAGTGGCTTTACTGCCTTGCTTGGAGTAAATCCGATTAAAAATAAAGAAATTTATATGTGTTACAGTGTGACAACAAAAAGAGTTAATTACTTCTTTAGAGAAAACTTATGGAATAAAGCTTGTTTTTATTTACCATCACTAGAAATCTTGTTTTTCCAAATTTATTCTCTCTGCCAAGAATTGCATGCTAAAAATACATCTTGTATATTATTATATAAATTATTCTCTCGATTTTTAAATGTTTCTCAGCACATAGATACTGGCACAATCAAACTAAAAAAAAGGACTAAAAAAAATCAGTAAAGATTTATAGTCAGAAACATTTTTGTCTAAATCAGTTATTATTGAATCAAATTATTTTTTTTCTATTGGTTTTAGTAATCATAGTGTAGTAACTGTTGGTGAAGTTAAAGAAAACAATTCTAACAGAATGGGGTTACTAACTGTAATGATATTTGTCTGAATGACTTAACATTTTCAAAATAATTGAATTCCTTTAAAACAAATGAATTTTACATATATTCAGTAGAACATAGTTCACAAAAGAAGATAAATATATAGTTATATGATCATCTGTAGTTTGTCTTGGTGTGTGACATATTTTGTGGTTAATTTGTGATTAATTTGTTTTCTATGGCTTATCAATTAAAACCAGAAAATAATTTTAGATTATAAGAAATTTTTTTTTTTTTTTAAGATATTAATTATTTAGTGATACAAGTCTGACCCAAAGCTGGAGCCAAAGAGTTAGGTTCATGCCTTTCCCAAGAGTATTTGCATGTAAGTGAATATAACGAACCTAATTGGAAATTGGCTCTCTGATTAACAATTCCCAACCATTATCCATTACACCACTCACATATCCAAGCTTACAGCGCCTGGTATTTCCAAGCTGTCACCCATCTAGGTACTAACCAGGGTTGACGTTGCTTAACTTTGGTGATCATATCGAAACCGGTGTTTCAATGTGATATGGCTATAAGTCGCCATTTTGCTTGGTTGAATAAAAAGTCAGTTCACTTAGGGACCAAGAAGGCTGTTCATTTGGGGGCCAAGTAGTCCATCTGGAGGGAGAAACAAGATGGGTTTTATCACTACTGCATCCCGTAGTTCAGAGAGCAAAAAGATAGTTTATGCCTTTTCCCTTATATATCTTTATATCACGCCATCTAGATGGCATTAAGAGAAGTCCACAAGCAGACAAAATGACATAATCCTACACAATTATTATTATTATTATTATTATATCAAATGAAATAGAAAAAAAAATTGTCTTCTTAAAATTGATTCCATTTGAAGCACAGGTCATCTCTTTTAAGTCTTGTATTTCAAGAAGCCTTTTGGGAAATATTTTGGGATACATTTCAGGGTAATGGTATTGTTAACCCTCCATTGACACCACAGTCTGTTTGAAAACCACCAAAAATATTTTTCCTTAATATTTAGAAAGTGGCGAGTCAGATTTTCCAGATTAGTCAAATATTTTTCTGAATACCTCTGTCAAGTAAGTAAAAGGTTTTTCTGATTTTAGCCATAATATTTGTGTGAACTACAAATAATTTTATTTGTTTACTGAAAATAAAATGAAATGATTTTTGTATATTTGAAATGTATAAACTCATTTTTTATTATTGGCCTTTTAATTCAATTTTTAAAAATAAAACCTTTTTGTTTTCATTTATTTATCCTATAAAAACTAGAAAGAACACTTAAGACAAAAAAAAAAACGTAAAAAGAAAACTAATTGATATATCTATAATATTTTAAATGAGGTGTTTGAAAACCCCACTGTACTAATCGTATGACAATGTCCCAGAGTACTAATGAAAGGTTAATATAATCTTTCTTGTGTTAGAATCCAATTTTTGAAGATTTTTCAGATGCACAAAGATTAGATGATAATGTTGATGTTTTGGAATGTTCAAGAAAGACACAGTAGGCAACAACCAGTTATTGTATAGGTCATTGGAAAAACAGGTAATATTTCTGGCAATTTTAAGACTGAATGAGCAAAACCTTTTTGGAGCTTTCAATAGATTCACAGGTGATTGAGTCACCAAGTGTTATTCACCTTTAATGCTGACTATAAATATAAGATGATAAAGGTTTTTGAGATTACATTTGGCAAATTGATCAAATAAAACACATATACACATATGTATGTTAGTTACATAGTTAGACTGAAAACTTCTTATATATATATATATATATATATATATATATATATATATATATGGTGTAACTGGAAACTTTTAGAATTGTGCCGTTTTTGTAAAGTGAAATTTTCTTTTTAATCAATTTTATCATGATTCCTTTTAGTTTCGTATTAACTGTTTAATGAAAAAAAGACATCCAAATGTCAAGAGAGAAATTCAGCATGTCATGAGAAGAAAATGCCAAAAAGACAATACTCTGATGGTCGATATCAAAACCATTAATTCACGTTCTGGTCTGTCTAATCTAATTAAACTGGAAAATGAGAAAGTTGGTACACATGATTTTAAATTAGTAAAATGGCGATTTTATTTTTGGTTTTCTTTGGCATTCTGGAATAGTTAAACAGTACATCTGCACATGATCAGCACAAGTGGACATAAATGAAGAGAAAAGCTGATTAAATTGAAAAACAAAAAAAGAAACTTTGATTTGAAATGTTATTTTCCTACCTTTTTTTTCTTTTACTATGGAGGCTAATCAGCACTGGCCAGGTTAAAATACCTTTAAAGCTCATCAATTATTATTGAATGGTTCTGTCAACACACAATTAACAAAGAAGTTAATTAAACATGAAACACAGGAGAATGGATTAATCTAATTAAGAGACTGACAAAACTTATTCACTTGATTCTAATATCAGCATTTTAAAACATCATTTTTAGGGGACTATTTCTTATAATTACCAAGGAACCATGAGTTTAAACTGTTTATCTTTCTTAAACAAGCAAAAGTATAATTTCTGCATCTTTAGTTAAATACATAAAAGTCTGCAGCTCGGAAAGTTGGTTAGCAGTGTTGGGCTAGACAATTTTTCTTGTCAGAATCTATCTTACATATTTATAAGTCTACCATTAGTCCATGCATTGAATATTGCTGCCACATTTGGTCAGGTGCTTCTGCTATGTATTTAGAGATTCTTGACAAAATGCAAAGGAGAATCTGCTATGTTATTGGTCCTGATCTAGCATCTTAACTTTAGTCACTTTCCCACTGCCCTAATGTAGCTTCCATGTGATTGTTCTATAAATATTTTGATGGCTATTTTTATGAAGAGCAGAATTGAGCAAGTATCAAGACTGACTTGTTGAACTCTTTACCTTCAGGCAGTGAGGAATCCAGACAAGGCTTTGACTATCAGCAGTCTTGTCTGGGGAGGTAGACAAACCTGAACCTGTGTATGCGGGGTCTCTGGGGAGAATTTTTGCCTGAGCCTACAGGCTTGGACTGCCCCACATAAAAACCGGCCTTGTGCCACATTCTGCCCTGTGGGAAGGTCGGGTAAATACTGGCTTTCCTCTTTGGTATCTAGACATTATGAGTTTAAGCGCAGTACTAAATTGGTGGCAAGGCCTCATCGTCTTACATTTGAAATGGATAGATCTAACCATAAGTTCTATTGTAACAATTTCTTCTTTCGCACTTCTTGCTTGTATAACTCTCTTCTGACTTGTTACTTTCCAGTCAATTTTGGTCTTCAAGAATTTAAATGTAATGTCAATCATTATCTTCCATTTTCTTAATTCTTGTTCTTTCAAAAATAATTTTTTCTTTTTCTCATATTCTCAGTAACTGTTTTAGTCTTAGTGGCTTTATTGCCTTGCCTGGGGTGAAATAATAAAAAAAAACCCAAAACCCTTTTGTGCACAATGCAAAATAAGACAATTTAAAATTTGAAATGTCTAAAATTTCCATAGATGAAAAAATATTTTTTTTGATAAAATAACCTAATTGTAAACTAATTTATCTGTACTATCAAAGATTGATGTCAATATTTAAATAATTTAGCATTTTCATTGATTTGATATTTTCTACATGAGTAATCAAATAATTTTATATATACAATTATTGTCACGTTGAAGAAAGAATCCTGCTTCTTAAAAATATCAAAAATAAAAACATCCAAAGAAAGCTAACAAGAAACAAATAATGAAGTTATTGTTATAGTAACAGGAGGCATGTTTACATTTTGGTGATGCTTCTTATTACCATAACAATGGAATATGCCATTACTAAGTAGGGGAAATCAGGCTGTGTAACTAATACCTATATAGTCACATTGTGTTTTATATTATAAAATAGATATTTTTAAAATGACCTGCTAATTTCTGACTTTTTGGTTAAATTATCATGTATATACATGCAAAATCACATTTAATTTTTCATTTAGCTAATTAATTTTTTCTTTAATAATGTTTGCTCAATGCAAGGTCAGAGAGCCACTCAAAGTAGAGGGTTATTATATGAGGTGTGTGATATGAACATGATAGTAGGAAGTAAAGATTATATGGAGGATAGATAACAATTGAACCTAGATCTGAAGAGGTTATGATTATAGAGATTAGGGAAGCTTCCTCTAGGGAGTCTATTCCACAAAGTAGGGGTTCTTGGTAAGAAGTAGTTTGAGTGGAATTTCCTTTTTACAAACTGAATACAAAAGGAATAAGGGTGATTCAACTCTGTGGATTTAGCATGGTAGGTCTTAGCTGTAAAGGTCTGAACTGGTGGAACTAAGGAATGTAGCTTGCCTGTACATTTACTATGAAAATAGCAATAGAGTAGTCATATCCTTGCAACATTTTGTCTGTGAGAAACGGGTTGTAGGGTGGAAAATAATTAATTGCCCACAAGACTGTGTAAATGCTTTGGAACTCTGTGAGGTCTGGAAAGTGGGGGTTGGGCAGCCCAGCTATGGCAGCAATACTCCATTTTTTTTGTTGGATGTGACTTTTGTAAAGATGGAGCATGATGGGAAGAGTAAGCTGCTTTATTGAGTGGCACAACGAACAGACCATATTTCTAGTATCTTTAGCGATGGATTGTATATTCAAGTTCTACTTGAGTTCTAATGTGAACTTGAGTTCCAACAGGAGTTCAAGGCAAGGAACCATTTATCATAATTGGAGAAAATTAAGGGTTCACTTGGTGATGATGGAATGTTAATAGCTTCTGGAAGTATTGGATGTCACAAACCATTTTTCCCCATTGAGCTGTCAGGCTTTGATCATCTAAATTTTTAGATGTGTGCCCATAAACTGTGGCATCATCTGCACAGGTATTAGCAAAAGATCTGAGAATGAAGTGCTTTTTTTTTCTGTGATTTTTTCTGTTTTCTTTTGGCAGCTCAAAAACAAATATGGAATAAACTCTATGACAAAATTGATAGTGAAATTTTATTTTAAACAAGAGGAAAATACTTATAGCCAAATACTACGTTAATGTTTTTTTTTTAATCATTTCATCCCAAGCAAGGTGGTAAGGACACTAAGATGCAAGGGAATACTGGGAGTGAAAGAGAATAAGATGAATTCAGAAGGAACCAGAAACCCAATCCTAAACTGGAAATAAAGGATAAAACTCTATTCCTGTTCAAAAGACTGGAGAGGAATGTAAACCAGATGATAGACGAACTTATCTACTATTGAAAAAAAAATTGCATTACAAGGTATTATTTATTAAGCTTTTTTTCTTCTTTAAATATTAGTGGCTGGTTAAAAATTTATATGCTGTTTTCATAACTTCAAGGTTTATTTTGACTCACACTTCAAAATTCCTATCAAGAAGTTCTGAGAGTTGAATAGACAAAATATGTAAAAGAAGTGAAGGGAAAAAATGTGGGAATAAATCTTTGAGTTATATATATATATATATATATATATATATATATATATATATATATATATCTCTCACAGTTAAAAAGTTTGAGGTCAATATCTGTTAATTTTTAAATTGGCCTAAAAAGTAGTTTTGTACTTTAAATAAGAGAAAATTATTATACATGGTTAAAAAAGTGAGACATGATTTTTATTAGAAATTTTATTATGACAAAAAACATTTTATGATAAAATTTTGCTCTCATCAAAATATCCTCCTTTAGCTTAGATTACTGCTGCACAAATTTTTGGTATTTATTGCAAAAGTTTCTCAAAGTATAATGTGATAATTCATTCCATTATTTTTTCAATGATTCTAAGAGCTCTTTTGCATTTTTTTTTTTTTTTTTTCACTGTTCTGTCAAGTTAATCCAATGCTATTTCTGGGGGTGGCTTCAAATTTTTGAACAGTAGTATATATATATATATATATATATATATATATATATATATATATATACATATATATATATATATATATATATGTTACATTTAGAAGCTGATTATTAAACTTAACACACTGTAGATATAGGAATTTAGGGATACCTTTTTGGCAGCTCTCTCTCTTTTGCATAATCTAAATTCATTGTCATTATTCTCTAACAATACAGAGTCAGAAAAATTAATTGAATTTATTTGATAAGTTGAATGTATTAATTATGATTTTGTGTTTCCGTTCTGTTTCCCCTGATGTACAAAGAAAAACCAAGAGAAACAATAAAACTGTTCTATATTCTTTCTAATGGTTTTGCTGGGTCCTTGCAACTACCTGCTGGAATTTTTCCATTACGTCATTCATTGCCTGTTCACTTGCTTGCTCGGCTGCCCGGCTTCTAAGTGTAACTGTCATTTTCTTACTGATATTACGTTGGGCTAAAAAGAGTCAAGGGGGTGGGAATAGAAGAGTGGGATGTGATGATGGGTATCAGGTTGGAGCAGGAGAATGTGGGAATAGGGTGAAATATTTGGATGACTTAGCGTTCCCATTTTCCATATATGGTACCATCATTTATCGATCGAGCTGACGTCCCAATTATCACAATGTTAAGTAAGTGATTATGTAGCTGTGTGAAAAGGATGTGTTGTATGGTAGCATTCATGATTTATACTAATGTTGAAATGAGTGCGTCTTTTACTCTAGTGAGTAAATAACTCACTGTGTGTGTTGAGGGGTGTCAGTTTGATTAGATACTTATATACAATGTAAAAGATAAACCCTTTAGTATCATGTAAGAAAAGTAAAAGTAAAACAAATCTTTTTTCATTAGGAGCATACTAACCCTCTTACTGGTATCTATAAGCACTTAACACAATCCTCTCACTTACAAATCAAACTGTTAGCTGCATCAGGTCATGCTTGAACCCTATCTGGAATAAATTTCTTAATCAAGGGAGATAAATTGAAGGATTTTTAAATGTTATAAAATATTTAGTTTGAATAAAAGTTTGAAGTAAAATAACAAATTATTTTCTTAATATTCCCTATTGAAATATGGGGAAGAGTTTTGGATATACCATCAAATATAGTAGTTAAGATTTAAGATTGCAGTCATACGTCTATGACATACCTTTCAGCCTCTAGCACTTTTTATAAGATGATGGAGCTGACAAACTAATTTCAAACCAGGGTAAAGGGTCTTGGCTATGTAAAATTAAAGAGTGGATATAAATGTTTCTCATGTAAAATCCTTTCTAATATTCAATATGGATTTGTATTTTTCTTTTCTTTTATTTCTCAATTTTCACTAATTTCTTGATCATTTTTCCTTAAAATCTTTCTTTATTCTGGAAAATTCATCAAGTAAAACAAAGTGTACAGAAACACAACACAAAACTTTTTTGTTTATTTGAATTTTAGTCATGAATCATTATTTAATTTTTGACAGTAGTAACATTATTTTCAAGATCTTAGAAAAAAAATAACACAAATTCTAAAACAAAGACCAAATAAAGAAGAATGAAAAATACACAATTTTTTTAATAAGTAATTCAGGATTTTGACAAATAGGTTGCTTCATTTTTATGCACAGATTTGTACTCATGTTGCTTGAATGGTTGCTTCAATTTGTTATTCTTGGGTTTAATAAATAGAAATAAAGATACTTCAATGTAACTAAGCTAGCAGAATGGTAACATTCTTGACTACAGCATAAAATAATGTATTTAGTAACTCTTTTTGTTAAAATTTACGTTTTCCTTTTCTTTATTCTTTTTCTTGAGTTGCTTAAGCCACACTGACGTCAGTAGCAGAATTGCTTAAGATTTAGTCAAATTTGAATACAGTTGCTTATAAGTGAATTGCTTATAAAAAAATTGACTATATTGAAGACTGTTCAAGGAAACTATTTCTCATGCTTTTCTTTGATATAATTTATGGTAAAGAGATCATGTGACCAAACTGTCCTATTTAATGTTAAGTACTTGTAAAATCATATATAATTAAAAGCAGGCTGCTGTTTTTCAAATATCATTTTCCTAACAGATATTTTTTGCAGTCTTGTAAAATCTAGCTTTGTGTTTAAGTTTAAAATGAAGTAATTTCCTAACATGACTTGTTAAAGAAAACAAAAACGAACCCTTATAGAATACTTGATTTGGTTTGATTATGACCGACACATACGGAGAGGCCAGATTGAAAGTGTATTTATACACAGTGGTAGGAGCAACCACTTTCTGAATGCCATTTGTAGTAGCAGTTTTAGCCAGAGTTGCAACACTAGCTGCAGCTGTAGTAGCAGAAGTAGCTAAATAATAAGCCTGCTACACTGAATGGCTGCTACAAACTGTAGGCCTCAAAATATCTCTTGGATATTGATTAAAGGGAGTAGACAAATGTGTGCCGTTTGATGAAAAGCCAAACATGTCCAGCATTTCTTTAAATGGGCAAACAATTATACTTAAAATAAAAGAAACAAGGTCAGGAAAGGTCAAGGTCATTCATAGTATTTATTGCACAATTTTCATATATTTTATTTAATCTTTTTTTTTTCATTCTATATAAGATGGAGAAAAATAAAGATAGTATAGAGAAGTTATAAAACATATTTCAGTCATCTTTCTCGTTGCAGTTATTAAACTGCAATGAGAAAGAAGATGACTGTCAGAATGAGAAAGAAGAAGACTTCATCCAATTGTTTAACATAATAAATTAGATTAGTAGAAGCAGAATGTCCACATATGATAATGGATTCTTGTGTAGCAGGCAACAGAATTATCTGAAAGATATGCAGGTGACAAACACAGACTAAAAGGAAATATAATTTAAAAAGAGCTGATGTGAAAAATCATTAAATATTAAAATGATATGAGAAGTAGAATTTAACTTTTCACAAAATATCTGTCAATATTATGATTTTATTATATTACTGAAATAAAATCTTATTTGATGGCTACTACTAAAGTGTCATTACTTGTGACACAAAGACAAGGTTAGTGAGTTCAAAAACATGAGGAAGGACCAAAATTTAAACCTGTCTTTTATTCTGTGTAATCTTAATTAAAATTTTGTTTTAAACCTGGTATATCCAAATTATATTAACTTTGTTGTTATATATATATATATATATATATATATATACACACACACACACACACACACACATATTTATATATATTTATATATATATATACAGGGTTATTGAAAAAGAGAGAGCCTATTTCGAAAATTTAATAAAAACAAATGCTAAGAGATAGAAACACATTCAACACATGACTGGATATGAAAAGGTTCAAAGTTTATTAATTTAAGGTTACACTCAACAAATTGCAATATACAAAACAACTTTTCTTGTCGTGTGGCAATTTTAAAGGTTGACACAAATTATAACAATTTAAATTTATACAAAATCTGAAAAAGAAGTAACAAAAAAGAAGCATTTAAACAAGATTGAAAAAGAATTTAATTTATTTTAATAACTTTGAACCTTTTTCTGTCTAGTGTTGTGTTGAATGTGATTCTGTCATTTAGCATTTGATTTTATTAAATTTTTGAAATCTGTCCTTTTTGAATACCTCTGTATGCATATATATATATATATATATATATATATATGTGTGTGTGTGTGTGTCTCTCTCTCTCTCTCTCTCTATATATATATATATATATATATATATATATATATATATATATATATATATATATATATATATATATATGTAGTGTGAACATAAAAATCAACACTGTATATTAACTATCACTTTCATACCTCAGGCAGTCTTTAGACCAATTGACCTGACCTGGAAACACCTAACATCTACCTAACGAAGTTGAAACGTGTTGTCAATAGAAAGTTTTACATTTTGTTTGATATATATATATATATATATATATATATATATATATGTGTGTGTGTGTGTGTGTGTGTGTGTGTGTGTGTGTGTGTAAAAAGTCTTTATGTGAAGCTGTAACAGTTTCTGTATACAAGGATGACTGTTTTTCAATAGTTGCCCCTCTAAGTGCTAATCCTGCACTTCATTGCTTAACTTTTGTTATTAAATGAAAACCTATTAGAAGTAAGCATCAATTATTAAATGCTCAGTGAGATTTTAATGTTCCAGTGTCACAGTCACAGATTGACAGTCAATGGGTTGAGGTTCAAGTATATAATTTGAACTCATCTTCTGTTACAAGCTTGAGTAGTTTCTGCATGATGTTTTGTTTTTTTAAGCTCGCCTATTCACTGATGACTTACGAAAAAAAAAATGTACAAATAAAATCATGGAAAATATACAGAAAGAAACAGAGTTACTGTCCTTTAATTTTACTAATCTTGAATTAAAATGAATAACAGTTATCTTACATTACAATACATCTAAGAAAATTGAATACAAAATGATATAAAAGTTAAATACCAAATAATATGGTGATAAAAATATTTTTGTTTTTAGATGTGAATTTGTAAACACATGACTGCACAGCAATTGTGTTAATCTCAAAATATTTTTGCTATTTCTCTCTCTCTAACTCTCTCTCTCTCATGTGTGTATGTGTCATATATATATATATATATATATATATATATGACACAAGTTCAGTGGAAATCAGAAAAAAGAAATTGAATGTTAATGAAGGTAATTTAATGTTTTTCTAAACACT
The DNA here is from genome assembly GCA_964036315.1 of Acanthosepion esculentum. Classification (NCBI taxonomy): domain Eukaryota; kingdom Metazoa; phylum Mollusca; class Cephalopoda; order Sepiida; family Sepiidae; genus Acanthosepion; species Acanthosepion esculentum. The sequence goes on from OZ038487.1 coordinate 101,696,422, forward strand.
TGGCTCTTTTTGATGTCTTCTAGAAAAAGCTGATTAAATGAAATGTAATAATTTGTGTGTATAAACACACACACACACATATATTATTGATATGTTTGTGTGTATGTATATGTGTGTGTGTATATATATATATATATATATATATATATATATATATATATATATATATATATGTTTGTGTACACACACACACACACATATATATATATTATTGATGGAGTCATTTTATTGATATGAGGTTGGAGAAAAAATACAACAAACACCAGTTACAATTTTAGATTGACAAATGCTGAAGAAATCTTTTCTTGGGATGAAGAATGTAACATAATAGTTTTTCCAATTTATCACTCAATTACTCACTATTAGTATCATATATTTGTATATCATATCTTTCATATTATATATATATATATATATATATATATATATATATATATATATATATATGTATGAATAATATATGATAACATATTAACTTTCAAATGTAACAATTTCAAATTAGTTTTAATGAATAAAAAATGTAAATTTTAATTTTGAGATGTTAATTTATATACATGCCTTTATATTGCCATTTTGTCAAGGCTTCATGTTTTTTCTAAGGAATATTAGAACTAAATTCTTTTTATACTTGCAAAATCCATGACATTAACTTTATGCATATATGTATGATGTAGCTATCATAATAGCTAAATTATTTGTTTTACCTTTCTCTTTTTGAAAAAGTAAATCCATCTAAGCTATAAATATAATAGTGCATTAAACTATTAGCAGCCATTTGCTCAATTCAGATGTCTAATACAATTATATCTTTTTTGTTGGTTGATCATGAAAATGGCTTCCTGCTTGGCAAGAAATTAAGGAAAATGTCTGAACTTATTAAAATCCAAACTTTAAATATTCAAATAAAACAAATGGGAACACGAAAGGAGACAGCACCACAATCAACTACAAAATTAATACTCCTTAAAATCATGACTTTACAAATACAATAGCCGGAAATAGCAATTGAGTAACTTTTCAAGTGATTAACATAATTTTTATTACTCTGACCTCTTTAGAAAATTGTCCTATGCAACCATAATTTAATGTTTTAAAATAAAAAAAAAAATAAAAATTATGTCTGAACTAGAAAGTAAAATGATTTAATATGAAAAATAATTTGTGCACTACTTTGACTACAAGGTGAATAAAGTCATTATTCAGTCATTTAGATTAGATTTGGGCCTTGCTAGATCAATTATGACTCAGTCTTCATTGAGCGCTCCATACTTCCGGCCTTGTGCCACATATAAGCTACACTTAGAAAATCACCATTTAGATTAGATTTTGGCTAGAGTTCTGATAATCCACAATGAAAAGAAAATTTTTTCTGTTTATGATCAACAATCTCATCTTCAGAGCTTGCTGACTTATAAATAAATATGATATGATATTAATTATTGTCTTTATAGAGGAGGAGGAGTGTTTATTTTGTTTGGAGATGGGGGGGAACGGTGAACTGAGTGTAAACATATTCCACTAAATTCCAACACCTTTACCCAGAATTAAAGCTAACAATATTTCAAAGTTATCATGTTTCTATTGTGGAAAAAAAAAGAAGAAAAAAAAATATAACAAAAAGTAGGAAACAATATTTAATGAACCATCTTTGATGATAGCCTTTCTTTGAAGAAATAAACAATCTTTGGAATTAAGTGTTGTATTCAATTGTTTCTTAAATAGTTCAGTGGAAATCAAAAAAAAAAAAAGCTGAATATTAATGACATTGATTTAATAAAAAAGTTTCCACTTTTGGTGTTTTCATTGCTGATTAAATGTATTAATTTCTTTGTATTTTAACAAAATAAATTTTATCAGTTGGTGTATGGATAGGAAAAGGTTTAAAGTTTATTATTTTAAGATTACACTCTGCATATCACAGACTTGAGGCATGGCCATTTTAAGGGTTTACACAAATTATAAAAATTTATATTTATACAATATCTGAAGAAAAAGAAAAACTAACAAAAATCAGCATTTAAACAAGGTTGAAAAAATGTTCATTTATTTTAATAACTTTGAACCTTTTTCCCATTTATTAATGCACTGAATGTGTTTCTGTCTCTCAGCATTTGTTTTGATTAAATTTTTGAAATCTGCTCTTCTCTTTGAATAACCATATATATATATATATATATAAAGTTATATGCTGTTATATATATTTATATTCTTGTAAGGACTCTTGAAAGATTGTTTTTCCTTTGGTTTAAGTGTTAAAGTGAATCAGTTACAGTATTATTGTATCTTACATGTTATATAAATAAAATGTTAGTTCATAAATGAAGTGATTTCTTCATTCTAAATGCATCTCTGAAAACTTACTAGCAAGGGAGAAGAGATAGAAATGACTGTAGATTTTTAGGTGTTTTTATTATACCCACTGTACTAACAGTACAATGGGTATAATAAAAACACCTAAAAATCTATGAGCAACATCTTAGCTAACAATTTATTATTCAAGTCAAGCAAGAATGGAGTACTGTTATCATATTTGGGTGGGAGCTGTACAGACTACACTTTCCAGTCTCAGTAGAGTCCAAAAGCATCTTTGAGTCCTTGTGGGTGACAAATTATTTTCCATCCTCCAACCTCTATCTCACAGGCGAGATGTGGCAAGCCTCTCACTGTTCTTTTGCTACTTTCATGGAAAGTGCTCAGATGAGCTACATTCCTGGGTTCTGCCAGGCCTAACCTTCATGGCAAGAACCTGCCATACCATTTACATTTTAGCAACCCTCCCCGGTATTCCATTGGTGAGAAGTAACTTACAGTTGAACAGCTTCTTCCTGTGAATCACTGCTCTGTGGAACACACTCCCAAGAGGATGTTTCCCCGATCAGTTAACTGTTATCTTCCCTTCCTATGCATACAAACTGCATCTTAATGTAACCCACTACCTCAAGTGATCCCTGGGCCTTGTACGGGGGGGGGGGGGGGCTTACTGTAAAGCTATATTCTTGTAAATTTTAAGCTGTCATTATTATAGATGTAAAATTTTTACTTCTCTTTCTGCAATGCCATTTTTAGTATACAGAAAAATCTTAGTGATCTATATTTGAAACGGGAAGATGTCTACTAACTGAATCAAAACTACCAAAATGTGAAAGATCGCCATAGTATTACATGTTATGGGTCCAAAAATAGACTGTTTCAATGATGACAAATCCAAATATGAACTACTGGAAGTAAAATTTTTACATGAGACAATTTTCAGTTTCACATCAGTTTTTTAGTTGACTTATCCATAATGAATAGAAATCATTTTCTTCCATTCATCTAACCACTTTAAAGTTAGTAAACCTGCGATAAACAGTAGAGAGAAAGATTTTTAATTATAATTATTTTAATAAGTATATCTCTGTTTAATACAAAATTAATGGTAGCAAATTTTTAAATTGTGAATATTTGAAATGGCTCAATCCATTTTTTTCCAGCTATTTACACGTATAAAAGGCCATTTCTTTCTACACTATACATCATCACAACTTGACCGCATAAAGATATTTGTAAGGGTTGTCCATATCTACTGCAAACCCTCAGGTGGGTAGTCAGGTTTATCTAGGAAAGGTAGACTTTTCCACATCAACTACAGAAGGTATAGCAATTACAGATTTGATCATCTTTTCCAGCTCTTTTTCTGTGGTTTGATTTGGTGACAAAAGTGTGACTATTTTAGTGTCAGCTGCTAGAACTCCGTGAAAATGACCCTCATCTCTTGTAGATATACATGTGTGTGTGTGTGTCTGTGTGTATGTAACACTTTTATACATCACCAGAATAATCTGCTACCAAGAGATGGTGATTTTTCTATGCATTGCTTAGATGTGGCACAAGGCCTACAGTATGGGGCACCCAGTGAGGACTGAACTCACTACTCAATCATAATTGTTTTAGTGAGACAAGTTTGCTAACCATTACACCATTTCCAGGTGCCCAATGGTTATTTTGTAAGCATAGCTTAGATGTGGAACAAGGCCTAATGTATGGGGCACCCAGTGAGGACTGAACTCACTACTTAGTCATAATTGTTCTAGTGAGACAAGCTTGCTAACCATTACATCATGAGGTGTCTCTGCTACCAAGAGATGGAAGAATTGCTTATCTCTATGCAGTGGACTCTTTTGGTGATGTAGTACAATTTCCACAATATGTTTATGCTAAAAAATATTAAGTTTAATTATGACTGATTCTGTACATAAATAAACTTAAAGTAAGATATGCTTCAATATATTAGTTTCATTTCTTGTAATTATTTTCATTTATAACATGGTGGGGTAAGGCAAGTAAGTGTTAACTTAAAATGTTGCTTCTAGTTTAATATACAAGAAATGTTAAACAGAAACAAAGAAGGCAGAACAACATGAAGTTTTTGATAAATATATTGCAGTGGTAAAAATCCTCAAATATTCTACCATTTTCGATAGTACTAGTAAATTAGTCAAATAATAATTAACAAGTCCTTTTTAGTCACTGGTATGTTATTTTGTGTTTACAAATTATTTTAGGAAACTTTTATTGAAAGGAATGAAACAAATATTGTGGTCTCCCTTTATAAATAATTTACACATGAAACCAAGTTTTCAATATGCAAGGATTTTAGATAAGATTTAATACAACTTTAGCAGACGTTTTTATCAATTAAAGATTTTGTAATAATGAAATAATTTCTTGTAAATTACTGAAATTGCTGAATGGATTCAAATAGATTAAAATATATCCTGACAGTATAAATATATATGATTGTATTATTTAAATATGAATTCAGTAATTCACAACTAACTTAATGTTAAGGAGAAAGAATTGTTTTGAAAAGCAGATATATAAAAAAAATGAATCAATTTTCATGATTAAATTGAGTAAATAAAAACATAAACTGAAAATTATTCTGTTTTTACATTCTCAATTTTTCATCTCCGTGTCAAGGGTTTCCATTTAATATACATAACTAAAAAGAAAATTGTTTATCACAAATTCATTTTCCTAAATTTTCTGTTAGTTTTTCTTCAAATCAAATTTAATCATTGATTTTTTTTTCTAATTTAAACCTGTTTGGCAAAACTTCGGCTTAGTTTTAAAAAAAATTACATTTTCTAAATCATGAACATGTATTTTTATGGTGAATATAGTGAAATCTTATTAGATTGAACAGAAAAGAACAAAATAGAAAATGAAAAAGAGGCTAAATTCTAATCAATCAGAACTATTGATTTTCAATAACAGCTTTGCTAGTCATGTCAAATTACATGCATGGAATAACAAGTGCATTCCAAAGATTTATGAATTACATTGTCATATCATTCTATTGAAAAGAATAAAATAAAATATACATTTGCAAAATCAACTGAACAAATCACTGATGGAGGTGGAAGGTTATTTATTTGTATTCATTCACTGTTTTTAATTTACATTGTTTTCATTAGTATATTCTCGGATCATCTTCAAGTTACATGACAATCAGAAATGTTTAGCACTGTGCAATTCAAGAAAGTAGGGAAGTCAGATGACTTATCAACTGCTAATCCCGAACAAACAGAAAGAAATATTTTTCTTTTCTTGTTTTTTTCTTTTTACTCAGTATTAAATTGAGAAAATGGAATTTGAAGATCCTTTCAAGAAAAGCACTCTTTCATAGATCTCTCAACTTTAGTCCAGCATCTGATTGTTACAAATATCAATCTGACAAAGAATAAAATCTGCAGCCATATTTGTTTAGCAACATCCAAGCAGAATTTTTTTCCTTTATATCATTAGAATTGGTCGTGTATTCATTTTTAGCAAAATACTGAAGTGAGATGACGACTAAGAATATTTGTAAAATTCAAGTATGTTTTCACTTTTTAGTATCTTTAATGAATTTGTTTAAATTCTACAAAACTCTTTATTCAATCCAAGCATCAAAAGATTATTTTCATCAATTTTAAAACAAAGAAGATAAAGACATACTTTTGAGTAATCAATATTTGATTATCACTCAATATTTTCTTTGATATTACTTTCACCCATTTCAGTTATCAAAATTTCCATATTTGTTTTTAAAATTTCATATCTTTATGACTGACATTTTGGTTAGATTAAGATCTCTACAGTAATGGTATCTTTTTATGACAATTTTGCAATTCATTACTGATTGATAGATACAACTTATTTTTTTCCCAGACTATAACTCCTTTTAAAATATATTAAAAAAAGTTGTAATAAAAATGAAAATATAAGAATAATCCAATTAATAAGTCCCCTAACTCAATGTATTTAATCTCGTTTGGGATTGATTTACAAAAGGGAGTTAACTCTGAAGCACTAACATTTCCACTGATGTGTACTTTTTGAATGGGATCAAAATTAAATTAGATTTTCATATGGCTACCAATACTTGGAAAGTATGCCTTGCTATGAAGCAATAGTTAGACTAGTGATAGGATCAAACTCATTATTCTGTAGTGATTTTGATCTTTAGTAAGTTAGCCAACCCTTACAACCTAAATTTATTAATTCTCAGGGAGTTGCTTGGTAGATTTAAATGATTACCATCACTGTCAGTGGTTGCTGTTTGAGCCTTGATAAAAGGCCAGAATCCTGAATGTATATTTTTCAGGCAGGAATTCTCTCCATAGATGGGAAGATTGGCAGAACAATTTTTTCCCTGTTAAGAATTTTATCATAGTCAGATCAGTTTACTAAATATCAGGATAGTCAATATATTGCAAATTTAAGGTGTGCCAGTTTGATTTGTATTTTAACACACACCTTCAGTAGATTAAATTTGCTTGGATGATCATTTCTATAAGGGCATTCTGAGCAGCATTCATGATAAAACTCATGGTATACAATAAGTTTGAGGAAATCAAGTATTTATACAAATTTGAATTTAGCACAGTCTGAAATAATTCATCAGTAAGAAAAAATAACAAAAAAAAACATGGCAAGTAATGTTTAGTAACTATAATCTTTTAATAATTATTGAAATTTAGTCTTCTGATCATTTGGAAGAATAATTCAATGTTCAAGAGCCATTCCTCAATGAGGCAACACATCCCTATTACAGTGTAACCCGGATATAAGAGAAACCCGGATATAAGAGAGATTTTATCTGGTCCCAAATTAGAGCCATACTTACCTAAACAAAATAGACCAAACCCGGATATAAGAGAAACCCGGATATAAGATACTTCTTCCCCGGTCCCGACAACTCTTATATCCGGGTTACACTGTATATATATATATATATATATATATAAAGGGTGAGAATCAGGGTCAATCCTTTTTATCTGAAGCATTGAAAAAGGAATGTACCAAAAGAAATGTACAGTTTATGGATCTACCTCCATGCAGAGCACCTCTTTAAACTTAGCCTTGTGTCACTACTACTCTTGTGGTTGACTGATTTGTTTTTTTTTTATGGTTTATCAAACATTTGTGGGTTATTTAAAGCCCAAATATATTTTAAACTAGAAGAATAATATTTTTTTTGTGAGTGAATATTGCATTAAAAATTACTGGGAGATAACAATTATTTTTTTCTAGATACAATTCCTACTAATTAACCCACATTCCCCATGCCTTTCTCAAGGCTATTTGCGGGTAATTTTACTGCTGCTGTTATGTGGCTTTTCTGTGCCTTTTCTATAAATAATTTCATGGCAATTGTTCTGATGAACTTTCCTCTATGGTACCTAGACTTTATGAATTTAAGTGCAGTACTAGATTGGCAGCAAGGTCTCATTGGTTTACAGTTGAAATGGTTAAATGTAACTGTAAGTTCTATGCTAAGAGTTTCTTCTCTTGCACTTCTTGCCTGTGGAGCTCTCTTCCAGCTTCTTGTTTCCCAGTCAACATTTTTTCCTTGCTGATAGATTATTTCAGACCATACTAAATTCAAATTTATATAAATACTTGATTTGTCCAAACTTATTGTATACTATGGGTTTTATGATGAATGCTGCTCAGAATGATCTTATAGAAATGGTCTTCAAAAACTTAAATGTAATGTCAATCTTCTGTCTTCTTAATTCCTGTTCTTTTATTGTTCTCTCTCTTTAATAATGTTTTTTTCTTCTCATATTCTCTAACACTCAGTAACCACTTGTATCTTAGTGGATGTATTGCCTTGCTTGGGGTGAAATGATTAAAAAAAAAAAAAAATAAATGTGACAAGCTCAACTGGAATTTGAACTTGGCTCTCTGATTTCTAATTTCAAGTTGCTATCCATTTCACCACCTACACATCCACCACCACTTTTGTGAAGAAGTGGATAAATACCAGTTGTAAACATTACTATAAAACTTAATGACTCATTCTACTTAATTTGCACTTGAAAAAGCTTTTCATACACAAAGAGGCAAAAATATTGGTACACAAAAAAATTAAACCATTTAATATTTTTTTAATTTTATGCCTTTTACAGTAAAACTTGGAATATTCTGTACTTAAAAAATACATATTGTCAGGTTATCTATCCAGACTATATACTTTCTTAAGATATCGATATAAACTGAATTCTTTAAATAAAATCCTGACCAATCTTTAGATTCATTCCTGCTTTGGGTTTCAAGAGATATTCCTCCCCTTTGAACTTTCTCTTGTTCTTGAAACATTTAAAAATCACTGTTATGACAAAAAAATAAAAATGTTTATTTATTTTAATCTTTGAATGAAAATAAGACAAAGGAATTAATACTTAAAAATAAATAACAAAATTTCTTTGTTGTTTTAAATAACATTTAAGAGCATTAAGTATAAATTTGAAACATAATCAAATAAATTTTTATCAAACATTTCACTCATATTGATTAAACAGATTACTGTACTGAAGAAAAAGTAAAAAGAAAAAGTAAAATGTAAACAAAACTTTGTTCATCATATGGAAAGAGGTGCTTGATAACTTTTCAGTTTTGTGAACTTATCTTTAATAGTAACACTTACTTTTTGTAACCATTTGGTGTAAGATTATAATTTCTCTTATTATGGATGAAAAAATATTTGTGTGCTTTTTCTTCTCAAATATATTTTCTAGTTTTCATAGTATTTTTTTCATTGAAAATTTCTCCTACTAACTACTATTAAACAGTTAATGTACATGACTGGTGTTGTTGAAAATGGACTTTGATGTATGAGAATAACAGGTTGTTATGAAGTATGATTTCCCTTGTATTTTCCCAGTCTATTGGTAGTTGTTAATCATCTATTCTACCCCTCCCCTTACTGAATGGGGGCTTATATAAGTCTCTGTGCCTTAGCTATGTCATTTACTTACCACTACAATGACCATGAGAAATTTTTATTCACAGTAAAAATAGTAAAATAGATATTTAATTTCTTTCATTCAGATATTAAATGTTACATGGGACTACTTTACATGACTGTATATATTCAGTAGTTTGAATAAGTTGAATTTGAAAGAATCTTACCAACTCACTATTGCAGTATTAAGAAATTATTCGAATATCATTATAACTACCTTTGATCCATACTTTTACTTCTTATTTAGTATGTATATTTAGGCAGCATATCTTCATTAAAACATGTTTCATAGAATAAAATAGAAATATTATATCTATTTATTTTTTATAATAATCCTTTCTAGTTATCTAATCAGTTTCTTGATGTTAAGATGAAATTCATCAAGGAAAGCAGTGTAGGTTTTTCTTACCTAAGTACTTTTGATATCCTCCGAGATCATTCTCAGGGGTGAATTTCAAAGACAAACTTATTGTAACTCTGATCATTGTGATGGTGATTTGTAAAAACATGCATGAACATGTTCCGTTATAATCATTTTGAAATTTGAAATTTATCTGTTGTAGCTATGGATTTTTTTTTTGCAAAATAAGCGTCCAAATGTAAGGGAGTTAACCAGAAATTGGTTTAATTGCAAATGGAATTAAATATCTGTTAAATGTACTTCAACACATTGGTTCTATACTTGTAATAAATTTTGTTGAGTGTTGGTTGGTTGCTTATTTAGTGTAGATAGCGCTTAATCTTTATTTCTGGAATAAGTGTGTGTATATCTTGAAGGAAAAGATTGCTGATCACACTATCATGAATGACAAATGCATGATCTGCATTGTGTCGCATAAACTTTTGATAGAAATTAAACCATTGTTTCCCTGCTTTTTCAATAACTGACACACTTCAGATATACTTTGATAAAGATTAGGAATTTGATAATAAAAATACTGTAAAATTTTGTCAGAATTTCTAATGCGTACATATTAAATCACATTGTTGATATTAGAAGAAAAAATAAACCAAAGTTGTAATCAAACTTTATTTAACATTCCCTGACGAGTGGATGGAGTGATTCCCAGAGGGTCTGTCTACGAAACTCTGGAGTTGGGATACTGAAGGTAATATCACTTGGCTAAGGAACAAACCTTTTCCTTGTATTAACTCTAACTCTCTATTTCTCTTTGTCATTATTTTTCAAAATATAAGGTTTCTTCCTTTTTAATTTTATTGACTTACAAAATATAAACTCTAATGTAATCAGTACTGCACAAAAAGGTTAAAATAAAATGAATAAAAATACCCCTACTGAGGTTTCTGGTATATCATAAAATAATGAGAAATAATAGTTCACCTTTCAGTGTATAAATTGGTTCCCCTAGAATTGTACATTAATATTCATTATAAATTTCAATTGAAAACATTTTGGCTATAGTCTATTATTAGCAGTAGCATATTAAATAAATTATTACATTTGTATATTTTACAATAGCTTGTGTTTCTAAACATATATTCTTCTTAATTGTTTGTCAATCCATGTTAATTCTATCATTTTAATAATTTTTATCATTGGTGAATACTAAGTAGTCTATATGTCAAAAATAGTAAAATCTTACTAAAATTTGTTATTTTTAGTAAACGAAATTTGAATGTTCAAAGTCTCATAGTTTATTTAATTTTATTGGATCATAATTTATTTTTTAAATAATATATAAAAATAAATTTTACAATAAAAAAATCGAAGTAAAAAAAAAAAATTGATATTAAAGGGAAGTAACTTTTAAAATATTAACAAGAGTTATTTCCCGTGAATATATAAAATCACATATTAACATTCAGTTGGAATAATAAGATTGTCTCTTGTATTGTGTAGACTTATTAATACAATTCAAAAACATACAGGCAAACATGAAAAAGAAAGTTTATCCTTTTCATAATATCAAATTCAGTTAAAAACTGTTTTCTCCAAATAAAAACAAATTTACAAGAATCACATAAATATGCAAATCAGATAATGAGATAGATGGGAATAATGAATACATGTATAAAAAAGTAAAAATATTTAACGACAAAAAGGTGTAAATAATAATAATAAAGACATTCAATTCTTCTAACTGTTTGAATCAACTTTCTTACATGCATGAAAGAAAGTCTTTTTATTATTATCTAACCATTTTGTTAATCTAACTATGCATAATACTCACAGTAATATATCAAGTGGGGTTGGAAAAAGATGAACAGAGGCTGGATCTGAAGTCATTTTTCTCTAGCTTTTACAGTGGTTTAGGAAGAAACCTTTGAAAATGATTATCAAATTATTAGGATAATTAACAACAGTATGAAGTATGAAGGGAACATTGAAATCAGAAGACATTGTATAGAATGTCAGACATTCAATGAGGAGTCAAGAAACGGTTTCTGTTGATGAAATTCTGCAACTACTACTAATTTCTCCATATGATGAAAAAAATTGCACAATTTTTGGATTTTTTCAAATCAACTATGAGACTGCTGAATTACCTTCTATGCATATTATGCAAAATAATGAAGGAAGAAATTTGTTAGTTTAAATCAAAATAACAGGTTAAAAAGTTTAATCATTGTTTTAAAAAATGAAAAAAATATATAGGAGCCAAAAATATTTACAAAAGCAGAAATTGAATTAAAAAAGTATTTTCAAAGAGATATGTCCAGTAATACACTTGAAATACTTTTTGAAAGATAAATAATTTCCAAATTCATAATTTTAGTGTCTGAAAAGTGAAACAAAAATGTAACAGTCAAATCTAATTTCTAAGCAACCAAATATGTATAGAGATAAGCAAAGCAATAAAAACTACAATTCTTTCATTCAAAATTTTCTATTTTTTTATTTATAAAATCTAAAATAAAGTTAAATATAGAAAATAATACATTGAAAAGACAAGCAATTTAGAATATTATATATATTAAGTATTTTATAACCTCATCTAAATCCCAATAAAATCATAACCACAATTTGAAATTTGTATAAAAAGATTAGAAAATTATTTTAGATATATTACTGTGAAGATCTATAAATAAATGTCTACCATATAAATAAATAACTAATATAAAATATATTTATAAAGATACAAGAATTTCAAATTGTGGCAATATTTTCATGGAAGCAAAAACTCATTCGTTTCACTTCATTCCCATACACACATATATTTAAGAAACGTTTGAAAAGCTTCAAAATAATAAAATCTAAATTAAACTAAGACTGACTTACCTGCATATAAAATTTTACTCATTATATATTTGTTTTTTTTTTACCCAAATATAATTTTCTATGAATTTGGAAAAGATTTAAAATATAAAGAAATTCCACGATTTTTTAAAGAAATATTTAATAGAATATAAAAAGAACAATTCATAGCAGGAAATTTTTAATGATTTTTACAAAGAGCATCTTTACTATAAGAAAAAGTGGTTTTGCAAATTTACAAAATGCATAGAAAGCAACTCACGGATAAAAAAAAAGAAGACATTTCAACTAAATAGAAAAATTGGCGAAATTAAATAAATCATGGAATAAAACCCAGTATATAATAAAATAAACACGTGGTTTATTTTTATTTTGAAAATTAATAATAATTAAAATCTGACGCAAGAAATTACAAATGAATATATAAGGGAAGTAACTACAAAATATATTCACTAAATCAAGAGTAATTTCCCTTTACTCCTATTTAACTATAAAACCTCTTAAATATCTAAAATAATCATTTTGCCAAAATATAACCACTTCAAATATTGTTTTCAGATTTATTTATAAAATATTTGGTACAAAAAAACAAGAGAAAATAATTCAGTTTTGATTTAGAAATGTATATTAATGATATTTGAATAAAAAATACATTTTCTAAAAGCGTTTTTAAGTTTAAACATGACTAAATGGTTTCAGAGTATTTGTAAATTCATACAATATTGTTTTAGTAAAATTGTTTTTCTTCTATTTTTTTAATCAACTGACAGAAGATATTTTCTGATTGACCCTAAGACATTTAAAAATACCTCAAATTTTTAATCTGTTTAAAAGGCTCTAAATGATGTTTGCTGTAAGTTCAAAATAATATAGGAACCATTTCATCAAATGAATCTACAAATGAAATGGGCATAATTGATATTTAACAATCAACAGCCAATATTTAAACTCAAACTTTAAACATATTGACCATTCCATGAGCTTCCGGTTTCATTGATTTATTTCATACTTATATAATTTAGTAATTTTAGTATTAATAATATATAACTCTGACAAGGATGTCATTGATTAGTCTATATTATCGTAAGGTAGCACTTTTATCAATTTTAACAATTAAGAATAAAAAAAAACAGCTTTGAAATAGTTATAACAAGCCTTGTACATGATGTAGTGATAAGAGATTTCATTTAACATTGATATATTAGATGAAGTATCTACTTAACACAGACTATGATGACTTTTAGATCTTGCGAACGAGCAGAAAGAACTAGAACCAGAATGCCTTTTTTTTTAAAGCACTCATGCATTTTATAACGCTGAAGAAGAAAATGTGCTTTTTGTGGAAAATCAATCAAAATCTGACAAATTTATGAAAACGTCTGTGAACATCCAATATATATATAAAAAAAAATATATTTCTGACATTTCATAAAACTAACAAAATTTAACCCTGAACACCTTTTTCTTTACAAATAATATAATTTTTATGTTTTGATTTAATAATTTTATGAACCTTTAAAACATTTTTCTGGGTCATTTTCTTCATTTTCATAACTACAAACAGTAACTAAAAATATTTATAGTAGCATCTTTCAAACATTCAACAAATTCCCACTTCTCAAAAATAACATAAAATTGTGCAAATATGATAATCTAAATGTTACTAGATTTCTGAAAGCAATTTAAATAAAAACTATAGAGAATATTTTGAGTTCATCCAAGTCTTTTAAAAAAATTGTATATTTTATGTTACAGTTATGAAATGAAGGCAACTTTCATTATAGACATTCAAAATTGAAATATAACTGTTCACAGGTATTGTGAAATTAAAAACATATATATATATATATACATTTATAAAACTGTGAGCTAACTTAAATGCTCTTTTCATAAAATAAACAACAGAAGAATGAATGCAAGTTCTGTCATGTCAAAGCATATTTGAAAATAAACCAGAATTGGTTCAAAGGCTGACATGAAAATGAAGTCTAGTAAAGAACATGCATTTAGTAAGGATATATATATATATATATATATATATATATATATATATATATATATATGCATTAAAAACAAAAGACATTTTGTGTCAATTAATTTTACTGATTGACTTTTCCAAATTATGAATATTCCTTCTCTGACAAGGAGGAAATTCTGTAAAAAAATTATCCAAAGTTCATTTCAAAAGAAAAGAACAAAAAAGATGGTCCAAGCTTTTGACTTTAAGTCATCAATGTCAAAACAATGTCAAGTTTCAGAGAATTAGTAAGAGTTACAATGTGTGACATTTTTTTTATTATATCTCTGATGATGACAAAGTTGAAAGATTGAACCATATTTCTTGTATGTTATTTTCTGAAATTAAATTCAGAGAATTTCTGATGGAATTTCCTCCTTGTCTAAGATTATTCTTAATTAAGTCAATCAGCAAAATTAATCGACACAAAATGTCTGTTGTTTTAATAATATTTACCTTAAAGAACATTTGTTGCCTAAATACACAGAATATATATATATATATATATATATATGTGTGTGTGTGTGTGTGTGTGTGTGTGTGTGTGTGTGTGTGTGTTTGTGAGAGAGATACAGTTTAATTTATGTGTTAAGAAACCTGTGACTGTAAGATTACAGTTTGAGAAAAGAATGGGATGATTGTCTAACCTGTTTCAATAAAAATGTTATGTAGAAAATCGTTTGCTTTCATTTGTATCAAATAAAATCAAGATCTGTCTTAAAAAATGTAATCTTACAGAACCAGATTTGAAAGATGAAATTTTGATAAAAAATAAAAAAGGAAAAAACAATCAGTTGAGACAGTCACTCCCACAGAGTTTTGCCATTTGTAAAGACAATGTATAAATGCAAGTGATATTCTAAAGAATTTATTGTTAGCAGTCCCATAGTTTGAATTGCCTAAATATTTTATGAAGTAAATATTTTATTTTGATTGCAAGAAAATGATTAGATTAAATAAAACAAAAAATAAAGTAAGAAAGAAGCATATATACGCTTTACAAAATTTCTATTATATTGCTAATATTTTTCTTTAAAACATTTTTATCTTTTTAGAGAAATATCTAATTTTGGAAATTCACACATTGTTCAGACTCCAATCCTCATTTTTATTGTCATATTCATGACATTTTGGCCATTGTATGCTTCAGCCCTTTTCAGGTAATATATGTTGGAATTTCAAACCAAACCCTTTATTTTGTCCACTGGGGTAGATTGTTCTAGTTCCACATGCCATGCCTTTTCTGGATATCTCAGTTTCAGTTATTTCCCTTTAGTAACTCAACTCTCTAAGTTTTTTGTTTAACTCTGCTGTGGTCAGGTATTGAACTCACAACGCTATGGGTCAAGTCATTACTTCAACCAATGATTTTATCCACTGGTCCATGGTGGACAAAATAAAGGGTTCAGTTTGAAATTCACCTGAAGAAGGCCGAAGCATACAATGGCCAAAACGTTGAGAATATGACAATAAAGATGACAACAGTTCAAACAATGTAAATAGGGTAAATACAATACCTCATCTCAGAAATATAGACAGATTTTGGAAATTCAATCCAAACTAATCTCCCTTTATCTCTGTAGAATTTACTGTAAAAATATAGCCTGTTAAAATATTAAAATCCTAATTTTAAATTAATTTCTAATCCTTATAATAATTTTATACAAAATTCTCATGGTGTTTTAAAAACTATTATGGCTCAGTGATTAGAATGTTCACATTCTGACCATGAGACTAAGGTTTGAATCTTGGACAATTTGTTAGGAAGGTAACTTTTTGATGTTATCGGTCTGGGGAGGTGATACCAGCATGCATCAATTTTGGAAAGTACATGGAAACTGTACCATGGATTGTCCCAAGCCTAGTAAGTTAAATTGAATGGATGGAACTATCTGTTAGCCGTCGATATTAAACAGTATATTTATTTAATTTCACTTACTGGCCTGAATATTTGAGAAAACTTATTAAATAAAAATATGCACTTTTCTTTAATAAGATTTCTCAAATATTCCGGCCAGTAAGTAAAATTAAATAAATATACTGTTTAATAAATAAACAGAGCATCTACTCAAATATGAGCATCTACTCAAATATGAGTATCCATTAAAAATAATATTTAAGGATTAATAAATAAAAATCCATTATTTCTTTAGAAAAAAGCTTTCTTTACGTTTGAATAAGACACTGAGCAGATATAAAAATTTTGAGAAAGTCTATGACAAGATGAATTCTGCTCCAAGGCACTATTCAGCCTTGTCTGATCAATTAAGTTCTCTGCAACTTAGTCAGTTAAAGCATGTTGCATCTAATGATGGTTCCCTATGCCCAGGGAAATCCGGGTTCGAATCCTGCCAGAAAGCACATATATTTCTTTAATATTTCTCAAATATTCAGCCTGGTATATATATATATATATATATATATATATATATATATATATATATATATATACACAGTGTAACCCGGATATAAGAGAAACCCGAATATAAGAGACTTCTTCTCCGGTCCCGACAACTCTCTTATATCCGGGTTACACTGTATATATATATATATATATATATATATATATATATATATATATATATATATATAATTACATTATAAAATACAAAGACATTGGATTCAATCAATTTAATGACTGAGATAGCTGTGTACATCTGACTGAAACTTAAAACTTCCATTTTGAATAGTCATCTTCAAAACAGGCTTTTCCCCACTTACAAGTATTGTTCCACACAATCGTTTTTTTCATCTTCCTAGCAGTTCTGTGCTACACTAAAATATTCTTCATAAATATCAAAATATATATTCAGTGCTGAATTAACCCAGTAGCAAATGTAGTAAATTCTATGAGCCTTGCATTTTTGAATGCATAAATATTTTCAAGCTGTCTGGTGAAGCTGACATTTTATGATCTGGAAATGTTAATGTTTACATGAAGGGAAAACTGCATCTTTAATTATTCAATATTTCAGGTAACCTTTTATTGAGGCCAATAAATCTACTTGAATATCTTGTTAGAATCATTTGTCGCATATTTTTGAGGATGTTGTTTATCATGTTGATAGATGTTACATTTTTCCCTGTTTTATAAACTCTTTCAATATGCTGGTAAATACTTTAATATTTGTGTGTATTTTTTCAATTTATTTAGGGCCTCATTATAATATATGCTACAGAGCAGGCATTAGTTTAATCTAGTACTGTATATATTAGATATATAGTAAATGTTGTTGAAGTAAGCAGAGAGGTATATATATATATATATATATATATAGATCCAATTTATTCTTTGCATTAAGTGGAAGCAGATAAACAGACTTTAGTTAATTAATAAAGAAATAAAATGACTATTTTCAGACTGGTTAAAGAGATCCAGAAGAGACAATTACAAAAATATATTTATTTCCTGTGTTCTATAAGCTGAAGGTTCATTTTTTTTTCTTCTTTTTAATACCAAATCCTTCCAGGATGTAGGTAATCATAATTATCCACAGATTCCTTTATTATCTGTCAATTTCCATGCATTCTTGGAGAAGATAGTAGAATGGTTGTCTGTTGCCTTCTTGGAATTCAAAATTTTCCTTCTTCTAGACTGGTTGCCTCTCATTGCTTAGAAGACAAGTCTTTTTTATGATGTAACCCATAGTTATTTTTAATTATATTATTTTTAATTTTATGTTTATTTTCTATTTTATAAAAAATAAAATTAAAAAACGAAGTAATCTTCAACTTTGGATGTACAGAATAAATGAATAAATATCTGCATGGAAAGTGGACTCAGAGAACCAAGATGAATCTATCTCTTCTCTCTCTAGCTATGGGTTAAATTGCAAGTGATCTTTCTAGCCTTGAGGGGCAACCAGTCTAAAAGAAGGAAGATTTTAAATTCCAAACCGTGGAAAAGGTAATGGAAAACCACTTCACTATCTTCCCCAAGAAAGTATGGAAGTTGATAGATAATAAAAGAATCTGTAATTGCCTATGTCCTAGTGGGATTTAGTATTTAAAAGGAGAAAAAGAAACCCTTCAGAACACAGGGAATAAATAACATCCCAAACCAGGAAAGGCAGTAATTATAATAGAAAAGTTTTGCTAAAATGTAAATTTTTGTAATTCTCCCTTTTGAATTTCTTTAACTTGTCTGAAAAAAGTAATTTTATTTCTTTAATAAAAAAAAAATTATTTTGTTCAAAATGTTGAAAACTGGGAAAAAAGCTACAATAAAGCATTTATGTATTATTTCTTTAGTCTGAATTCTTTTAAACTGCATTCATTTAATAATAAGTAAAAATATTTTTATTGAAATATCATTAAATAAAATTAATAAATATTATGAAAATTATTAAAATGAAGATGTATGAAGTTATGACAATGATTTTAATTTTGAATAGACATCAATATTAAATGATTCATTATAAATTAAAGAAATTTAACAAATTAAACCTGATGTAAATATATAGTTTTTTTAAAATGTATTTTCACTATGTGTTGGATACATGATGAAATACTGTCTTCCTTTTTATTCTTCAGTAAGCCAACTAACATATAATTTAGTTTATTTCTTCAGTTTGAAGTGTAATTGGCAGTGATGATTCTATTGTTTTAAGGATACTGCATTGCATACATTCTCTATACAAATATGACACTCCAGCTACATAAAGGCATCATTCAAAAAAGAAATGAAAACAGAATACACT
>OZ038487.1:101720632-101840632 GCA_964036315.1 Acanthosepion esculentum
AGATCAATTCTGTGGACAAAACAGATTGGTATAAAATGACAATTGGAAAAATCTTAGATTTTGCTGACGCGTTTCGTCTTCCGACTTTTTCAAGGCAAAAATGAAATCGAAATATCTTTATTGTTATAGTTACATTAAAAATCCAAATTTAAAAAGATAGACGCTTCTGTCCAAGGTTAATTTACATTAACCAGAAAAAAGCCTTGGACAGAAGCATCTATCTTTTTAAATTTGGATTTTTAATCTAACTATAACAACAAAGATATTTCGATTTCATTTTTGCTTGAAAAAGTCGGAAGACAAAATGCGTTGGCAAAATCTAAGATTTTTCCAATTGTCATTTTATACCATATATATATATATATATATATATATATATATATATATATATATATGTAGTTAGTCTGGTATAAGGGCACAGTTGTAGGACACAGTGAGAAACAAGGTCATTGTAGTTGTGATTGTTTGAGAGGTAAGCTTTCTACTTTCTAACCACCACTCCAAAGTGAGGTGCCTCATGGTATATATATATATATATATATATTTTTTTTTTTCAAACATGTAGTGTTGAATGTTAAAGACAACATAGTCTTACATATTTTCTTTTGAATTTTCTCATATTCTCTAATGATATATATATATATATATACACTGCTGTTCAATAAAAATGACTCACCTAATTTTTTTTACTAAAAATACTTTTTTGTCTATTTTTTGGGGTTTAAAATAATTTTTAATCTTACTAATATAAAGCCCCCTTCCAGACCACTTAGGAAAAAAGTTTATTCACCCTAAGGTATACTATTGATAATTATAAATTTGGATATAAATGAGATTCGTGAAAAAACTATGTGTGAAAAAAAGTGACTCAGATATCACATTCTAATGATTAAACTGGTAAATTTAAAGAGCTTTTGACACAATATTGAAAACTATTTTACAATACACTTAGAACAATATTCTAGAGAATTCTAGAACAGCTTAAATTAAATCTAGAGTGTTCCAGAATATTCCAGAAAGCTTCATACAGTATAAAAACAGCTTGAAATAGCCACTCAAGTCATTAACCAGATGAAAGGGTACAAACATGCATCAGAACCACTTAAGGCATCTATTATTGCCCTCTGAAAAGCAGGCAAGTCTACGAGAGAAATTGCAGAAATTGCTATAACCTCGCAATCAACTGTCTCTCGAGTGCTTAGGGCACATAATGATGCCACTCCTGCTCCAAGGAAGGAAACAAGGAGACAAAAGAAAAAGATTGATAATAGAACTGGCAGGGTAATCAAGAGTGAAGTTGCGAAGAATAGGACTATAACTAGCCAAGAAATTGCAGCCAGTCTAAGTGAAGAGCAAGATGTTAGTCTTGCCTCTTCAACAGTCCATCAGTGGCTGTTAGAACAAGGCTACAAATCTTGTACACGAAGGTTTAAGCCGCTAATAAGCAAAGCCAACAAAGCCAAGAGACTTGAATGGGCTCACTATTACAAAAGTTTCACCGTAGAAGACTGGAAGAATATTCTCTTCTCCGATGAAACAAAAGTTGAGCTAAATTCAAAGGATAAGGTGAGTCACTTTTATCGAACAGCACTGTATATATTGGAAATTAATTAAATCTGACATATTTCTAATGTATTTGGTTATACATTATTGTTTTTTTTAATGGATACTCATATTTGATTCGATGCTCTGTTTTTATTTATTTATTAAACAGCTTATTTATTTACATTTACCAGCTTAAATATTCAAGAAATCTTGTATCTTGCAGGGCACTTCTACAAAACTTCTTGAATATTCAAGCCAGTAGATGTAAATAAATAAATAAACTGTTTATTAAATAAATAAAAACAGAGCATCTACTCAAATATGAGTATCCATTTTAAAAAACAATGTTTAAACAAATAAATTATATATATATATATATATATATATATATATATATATATATATATGTATGTGCGTGTGTTTGTGTGCATGTAACACAGCCAGAGCCTTTATCAGATGTGGATGCACTCATGGCAAGTGCTGAAATGACCAAAAATTAGTCAGTAGACAACAGGTTCCATGCATCTTCTGATTGAAGAATATATAAAATCATAATTTAACATTAATTTTTTTTCCATCAATCAGAATCGTTTCTGAAGATGATAATTTCTGAGCCACCTGGAATAGATAAATTAGGATGAAAGCAACCTTTTCACCAGTGAAAATCCAACTGGAAAAAAAAACTCTACATTGGCAAAGAAATCCACCCCAAAGAAGACATACTTCGAAGTAACTCTGCCACTCAATGGCACTGTTATATCTTTCTTTCTCTCATATGTATAAAAGTGAGTTTTCCCCGTCAACCCTTCATTACTTGCATGCAAACACAAACACATCCATATAGCAGACTCACAGACTTTACAGACTCACTTTCAGACGTGTCTACTCAGCATATGTACAAAACCTTTTATAATGTCACACACGGAACTTTAATGACAATGTCAAATATTTTGGGAGTTATTGAAATATTACATTTTTTAGGTTGCTATAATAACTTTGTTGTCATATTTTTTTTATTAGAAGTGAAGTTGTTTGGGGTGTTTCTCACATTAGGAGCCATCCAATAATATTTCATTTATCACACATCTCTCTCTCTCTCTCTCTCTCTCTCTCTCTCTCTCTCTCTCTCTCTCTCTCTCTCTCTATATATATATATATATATATATATATATATATATAAATCTGATACAACTATAATAGATGTGTAAAAGGACAATATGAATAAAATAGACAAAAGGAAAACTTATCTTAGCTGAAATGTTTCATTCTCTCATGGACTTTATCAAAGGAAATGAAAAGATTTTATTTTGCAACAAATCTTTATACACAGAAATAAAAGTGTCAATACTTTTCAGAATTTTTAACTTTAAGAATATTTATCAATATACATCAGGCTAACTGAAAGTCAAGGCAAATTATGCAGGATGTTAAGTGATGTAAATTAATGTCTAATAAACAAAAGTAAATAATTGTTTTCAAGATGCTTTCCTTTTGTCTTTATTCATATTGCAGATATATTTTTAGTTATATCCGAATTTTTATATATATATAAATATATTATTATTATTATTAATAAAGAAGTTAATGATATATGTCTAAACTGACTAAAAGTTTTGCGATGTTAACATTCCTCAGAGTTAAGATATGAATAATTGTATTATTGACAGAATATATATTTTTATAAATGCTTATTAATAAATATTATTAAATAATCATTTAAATAAATGTTTATTTAACTAGGTAGATATCACATAATTAAATAAATACTAATTGTAGATACCAATGAAAAGAAAACAAATGTTTTCTTTTCTATGATATTTACAAAATACTTTTCTAGCAGTGACCAAATACTTAGATATCCATATAAAAAATATCAAATATTTATGTTTTCAGTTATCATGGGATTAACACTTGTCTGTTATTTAAAATTTAAATTTCAAAATATAATTATTCTATTTAAAAAGCATTTATAAGAATATATACTCTGTCAATAATACAATTATTCTTATCTTGACTCTGAGGAGTGTTAACATAGCAAAACCTTTAGTTGGTTTAGCTAAGTATCATTAACTTTTTTTATTTATTGATAAGATATCTATTGAGCATTCTTATTGATAAAATTCTGCTCTCCTTGACATACGTTAAATTACATAATATTATATATATCAATAAGTTTTATTATTATCTATCTATATTTATATATATGTCATGGGTTGGCTTTACAGAACAAAATGTAAAAGAGTCTACATTTATTCCAGATTCTTTAATGACTTGTAAGGTTAATGTGGGAGAAGAAAGGTTTTCTTGCAGTGACAGTGAGGGAGTGTCTAGAAGTGGATTTGTTCTGTTTGCATAGCACAAACTCTTGCATTTTCTCTGTGGTTTGCTCTGGAAAGTGTGGCAGCCTTGTAAACATATGGCTGTATGTTCTTGTTGGCCACCTCTGTCATGTTCTGGCTGCATTTTGTTTCCAAAAGAAATGAGGAACCTTTTTAAGGAGGACTCAGATCTCTTCTGTAGGTCCCCTTTTCCTGCTCTGCTGACTAGAGAGCAATTTGCTGAAAAGGAGTGTCTTTGGAATATGAAAGCCTTATGTCCTTACTACATGGCCCTTTTTAATGCAGATAAGCCTTTTGCAGCATGACTGCAATGCCTGTGTTATGGTGCTAGCTGTCTTGAAAACTTTATGAAGAAATCATTTCAGTAAACATTGTGAATAGTTCACAAGCAACACTAATAGATGTGTTTAAAGAGGCACGGGATGCACGGTGGAGTAATGGATAGCGGCTCAGATTGAGGAATCGTAGAGCCAAGTTTGAATTCCAGTTAAACCCATTACATTCACTTATATGCTAATACCCTTGGGAAAGGTATTAATTCTTTTCTTCTCCCCCAAGCTATGGGTAAATAGAAGGAAAGACCGGTTCGTTCTAAAGCCTTGGATGGCAACTGGTCTACCGCAGAAAGAAATGGCAACCTACTGCGGGGGAAAAAAATCTGCCTTGTCAGTCATGTATCGAAAGATACATGATCACCTCAGCGTGTATCACGCATGGCACATAACTGACTGACTAAAGAGGCACAGATGGCACTTGTATATGACTCAAGATTCAGCTCCATGTAGAAGAGCAGGCAGCATGATGGTTTTGGTGAAGTTTGTTTTTCTACCTTTTCTGAGATTTTTGTTTTTCCATATTTGTGCAGTTACTACTTGTATGTAAGTATACACACATATATATTTATTTGGATTATACACATATATTTGTACATATGTACAAATATATGAGAGAGAGAGAGAGAGAGAGAGAGAGAGAGAGAGAGAGAGAGAGAGAGAGCCTGAATTTGATTTTGTTTTTTGATTTCAAAATGATGCTCAGAAAACAATACGAAAAAAATATTTTATTTGGCACATACGATATTAAAAAATGAAATTAAAATTCCATACTAGAGACACATATACACACCATACACACTTATTGATTTGATTTCATCATAAAACAGGAAAAAAAGAAAAAAAAAACAATTATATAAATTGAGATGTTTTAAGCAAATGAGAAAATTGCAAGTCTTCATTAATATTCAATGGAAAACAAAAATAGTTATTAAGCATCATTTCCAGTATTTATTCTTGTGCTGCATATTAACAGGTAATTTCCAGCAGGAACCATTTCTCCAGAAACCATTTTCCCAAGATTACTAAATAGATTATGTTCTTTGGCTCTTATTTCTAGGGGAGCCTGAAATGCTAATTTAACATACCCACAAAGCAACAAGAAATTATTTCCCTCTGTGCATTGTTATTAGTCACTTATTGACAGGAAGTTATTAGTGCTTATCCACTTTAGCAAACACCTATTGCCGGAAATTATCGGCCAGCAAGCACAAGTGATAACTGTTTAAAATATACTGCAGACAATATAGAGTTCTGAAGTCATTGTTGGAGGTTTATTTATTCTGGCTATGTTACTCATCTTTGTATTTTTGCCTTGTAATGTTGAACTTGATACTTTTTTTGAAAAATTCATTATATGTAAATACATTGGAAAACATAAACGCTTTAAATTACTACAATTTTTTTTTGTCTTTAGTAACAACCTCAGTTTTAACACCTATCTCTATTTCTGAAATGTGGTATAGTAACTCTTTACACTATTTACATTGTTTGGACTGTTGTTCTCATCATTATTGTTATATTCATGCTCCAGCCTTCTTCAGGGGATATACGTTGGAATTTAAAACCAAAACTGGGGTAGATTGTTCTAGTTCCATGTGTCATGCTTTTTCTGGATATTTCAGTTTCATTTATTTCCCTTTAGGTGTGTGTGTGTGTGTGTGTGTGTGTGTGTGTGTGTGTATAAAGAATGCAGTTAGAATATATCTGTAAAAGGACAATATAGATAAACAAAGACAAAAGGAAAATTTATAAAGTCCCACAGAGGAGAAAATGCATTGGCTGAGATAAGTTTTCCTTTTGTCTTATATATATATATATATATATATATATATATATATATATATATATACATTATATATATACAAGTTTAGGATTGGTATAATTTTTTACTTTTAATTTTAATTTCAAATTTTATAAATCTTTTAATATCTATGATAACCTTGCTTAGTTGTCAAATTTTTTGAATCACCCTATACTTGTATTTTGATTGGTCATTCTAGCTTATGTAACAGTGTTTACTCCTAGCTAAGGATCGTTAATTAATTTGAAACTTTTAAAACCATTTATTCTATATTCCATATCATCACTTGATAAGACACCAGAAGTGTTGAAACAAAATGGCTATTTTTGTCGTGATCTTATAACATATTTATGTTGTAATATCCAAATAAATAATTATATATATATATATATATATATATATATATATATATATATATCCATTTATATCTCTGTTATTATAGTTAGTAGCTTGTATAATTAGCTAACTCATAAACTGATATTTAGTAGATCAATTTATTGATCTACTAAAAGGGCGGTAAGTGGGAGGGCTGACAAAAGAGCAGATGATGGTAGGGGCTTATGTGACTTTAATTAAACTTAAAATGAAACAAAAATCAATAATTACATAAACAACAATCAGATGTAATGAGACTAGAGTATCAGTCAACCATCCTCATGAAATATTCTTTCAGTGGTGGGGAGGTTAGAATTACACAACAGTCTTGGTCATTTGATTAGGACGAAGGATAATCCAACAGGAAACTTACTGCTAAGTTAACTAGGCTATGACATGTGAAACCCTGGTCTAAAAGGTTTAATTGGTAATGTGCATTCTGCTCTCCCTTTTAAAGTATCATTACACCAAGGTCTACTCTACATGTCTCTTACAGAAGTAGGATTACCTGTGACAATTGTGAAATATCCTTTTAAATTTTGATCTATTAAGTCAAAAAGAAAAATTGTAAAAATGAAATTGCTTAATGTAGAGAAGCAATTATCTTAATTTATATAGGAGAATATATACACACACACGCACACATATAAAATATATTTTTTGTTTATACATTATTTTTTATGGATACACTATTTAAGTAAATGCTCTGTTCTTTAATTAAACAGTATTAATTACATTTACTAGCCTGAATGTTTGAGAAATTTCTTAGAAAATATGCATTCTTTGGCAGGAATCAAACCTGCTTCTTATGAGGAACCTCCATTAAGCCTGGTGTGCTATAATCGTTCAGCCACAGAGAACTTCCAGTTAAGCAAATGCTTTTAAACACACACTCTCGCTGATCTTTCTTGATCTATCATATCTGCTCTGTGTTTGTATTCTGACATAAACAATGACAATATATCATGAGAAATGGATTAAATCCAACAGTTATTTAATATATTTTCTGTTTGCATGGTATTTTTTATGCATACACTTATTTAAGTAAATGCTCTGCTCTTTAATTAAACAGTGTAACTTATATCTAATGGCCTGAATGCTTGAGAAATTTCATATGAAACGTGTTCTTTGGCAGGAATCAAACCTGCATCCTATGAAACAAAATAAAATACTCGATTATGAATATCCATGTAAAATAATGCTTAAGTAAAACAAATCTCAGATTTAATCCATTTTATAAAAATAAAAATGTCTTTGTTAACAGAGCAGATATATATATTTCGAGAACTGGCAGAGAATGTGAGTTCAAAAGCACTATTTTGGGCTTTGTTTAAGTGGAAGGCCTACTTGGCTGGATGGTTAATCACATCAGATCTAATGTTGGTTCCTCATGGAGGAGGCAGGTTCAAATCTTGCCAGAGGATGCATGTTTTCTGATAAGATTTCTCGAATATCCAGGCTGGTAAATGCAATTAAATAAAAACTATTGTTTAATTAAATAAACAGAGCATTTACTCGAATATTAGTATCCATTTAAAATAATGTTTAAGCAAAACAAATTATATATATACATATATATGTATGTATCTATCTATCTATATATATAAGTTCGCATGAAGATTGCTCTCACACATGCAATAGTTTCTTGACCTCACTTATATATTTACACACACTGTATCCCTGATATTGAGTACTTTTACTCATAAATATAGTATATTTTCCAGCTATATATATATATATATATATATATATATATATATATATATATGGCTGTATGTTTGAAATAATAATTTTCTACTTACTATCTAGATGCTATAATCTCTGCTCAAACTTAAAATTAACTATTTAAAGCAAAAAAATAGAAAACAAAACAAAAATGATTCCTAACTTGGCTCATTAAAATCACCAGGAGTCAAGAGAAATCAAGGACGAAAGTCATTTCAAAACACATTTGTAGGAAATCAATATTTGTTCAACAAGCAAGAATGTCTAGTTAACTTGTGTTTATATTTTAAAACTTGCTCCCATCACCCAAAAATATATGTTAATTAACATCAAAATATTAACAAAATAAACAAACTTGATTATCTGTTTGTCAAATATTGAAGGACCTATGCATATTTTTAGCTATTATTTTCATCCAGTGTTTTAAATTTGTGCAAAAGGGAAAATTTACAGAAAGAACATTTTTTTTATCTTATAAAAAATGAAAGGGAAAAGAAAAACTCAACAATTAAGAATTCATCTCTTTTTTTTCTTTTCTAAATTATATAACCAACCAGTACAACTAGCCTTTAGAAAACTGAATATTACATGTAGCTTTTATGTATAAGGTTTAGGGTGTATCAAAATATATTGATTTTTTTTTTCAGACTTTTACACTAAAACTTATTTCATTTATTCATCTGAAAGCAATGACTCTAATATATTATTATTTATATCATTATTAATACTATTCAGTTAGATCTCTCTTTTCAGATTGAGATTCTTGTAATTTTGAGGCATTAAACTGGGACAGTTTTGAGGCATTATTTTCAACACGGGCTATTTTGAGGCATTATTTTAAACTAGAACAATTTTGAGGCATTATTTTCAACAGGGGCTATTTTGAGGCATTATTTTAAACTAGAACAATTTTGAGGCATTATTTTCAACAGGGACTATTTTGAGGCATTATTTTAAACTGGAACAATTTTGAGGCATTATTTTCAACAGGGGCTATTTTGAAGCATTATTTTAAACTGGAACAATTTTGAGGCATTATTTTCAACAGGGACTATTTTGAGGCATTATTTTAAACTGGAACAATTTTGAGGCATTATTTTCAACAGGGGCTATTTTGAGGCATTATTTTAAACTAGAACAATTTTGAGGCATTATTTTCAACAGGGGCTATTTTGAGGCATTATTTTAAACTGGAACAATTTTGAGGCATTATTTTCAACAGGGGCTATTTTGAGGCATTATTTTAAACTAGAACAATTTTGAGGCATTATTTTCAACAGGGGCTATTTTGAAGCATTATTTTAAACTGGAACAATTTTGAGGCATTATTTTCAACAGGGGCTATTTTGAGGCATTATTTTAAACTAGAACAATTTTGAGGCATTATTTTCAACAGGGGCTATTTTGAAGCATTATTTTAAACTAGAGCAATTTTGAGGCATTATTTTCAACAGGGGCTATTTTGAGGCATTATTTTAAATTAGAACAATTTTGAGGCATTATTTTCAACAGGAGCTATTTGAAGCATTATTTTAAACTGGAACAATTTTGAGGCATTATTTTCAACAGGGGCTATTTTGAAGCATTATTTTAAACTGGAACAATTTTGAGGTGGCAATGTTTAATCTTCATGCTTGCAAAAATGTTTTGTCAAAAGGATGGCCATTCCCTTGACACCACTATTATTGTATACACTTTTGACTCCCTCAGCAATATTTATTTACAAGATTCTAAAAATTTATGAAAAAACACAATGCAATATTTATTATTTACCTTTTATAAAGATGTATCATTTATCATTTTATAAAATAAAGTTGAAAAGAAATCTGTTTATTAAAGAATTTATAAAAAATTACAAAATTATCAAAATATGCAAATCAACTACAATGAAATATTAATTGCCATTTTATAAATAACTATGAAAACAAGATTTTTATTCCTAATTTTATAAAAGTATCAATGAACTATAAAACAAGAAAATTTGAATAAAAATATATAATCTAATTCCCTTTTGGAAACAATAAAACAAGAGATTCAAAATGTATACAGTAATAGCAGTATCAATGGTAATAACTGTTCTTTTGGCATACTGTTTTTTGGGGGTGTCGGGGAAGAAGTGTTAAAGATTGCTTTTGAAGACTTATTTTAAACTGGGACAATTTTGAGGCATTATTTTAAAGTGGATTCTACAAACTGCTTTCAAAATTTGTCAAGTGGAAAAAAATGAGGCAATTTCTGACCATACAGTCCAAAACTGGTGACCTGTCTCTTTAAATAGAGGTCCCAAATATATGACCATCAATTGACGGTAATGATGTTTGAAAGTACAAGTTAGAGGAGAGATCAACCAGCAGCATTCAGAAACATTCAGAAGAACTAGGATCATTGAAAGATATCATATGTCAAGTATTAAATATGCTTTGAAGAACATACAGGAATCTTCAAGTGGTTCCCTATGATTAAAAGATAAAAATATGTTTTGATACACCCCAGTAATTTCAAATTTTATTGTTATTTACTGATATAATTGCAACAGAAGAATATCTCACCTCATGAACTTTCTCATTATTAAATAATATTCACTAAATATATCATCATTATGTAAGTTCTTATGAGATAAAAATTTAGCATTAAACACAAAGATGAGCAAAAATGTTTTCAATAAACTTCCAGTAGTGACTTATAAATCTTTTCAGTGAAAAATGAGAGAAAAAAAAATAGTTTTATAGCATTATTGTAAACATAGAAAAAAAATTACATGGTGCTAACGAAATAGACATTTACATGGTACATCATTTTTAAAACCAAGAAAACCTTTTTTTTTCCTAAGACCTGAGAAGAAATAAAAGTTATACAAGTAAAAGATCAAGATGCCAGTCAATATGCATCAATTGTAACAATTAGGGAATGATGGGGAAGAAAAGCAAACTAAACATAGCATCTACCTAAGAATTCTGCTGGGATGGGATAAATTCAAAATGGAATAAGAATGCATTTCTCTATCTAAGGATCGTCTTGACAAAGTACCGATAAGTTAAAGATGCATAAAAAGTAAACACAGTGCATCAAGTCTGAAACAATAAGGAAAGAATTAGACATCCATGCGAATCTAGAGACATGAACCAAATACAGGTTTTGACTAATCTAAGCATAACAAGAAAAAAAAAATGTTAAAACGACTGTCTCAACAAATGCATGTAAAGAAAGCAAGGGGAATAACTGAACATTCCCAATTTTTTGCAAAGATGACAATTGTTTCTTGAAAGTATACTTTTGAAATATATAAATAAAGAAATAAATAGATGTACATATGCCGTATATATCTTGTTGATAGTCTATATCTTCGCTCACTTCTCTCCCAATAATCATCGATAAAGTTACACTTATAAAAAAAAAATGCAGAGGAAAATAAAACAAAAAGAAAAAAATGAGTATTTTGGGAGAGATGAAAGCAACAACTTACCATGCTACAAAGAAATCTGGTGCCACTGGTAATTCCATCCACTACAGCAGTAATACTTTTTTTTATCTCTCACTTAACCTGAAATGAGAAAAAAAGAATGTAAGTAAATAGGAAACATTAGAGAAGTTTGTTTTCTCAAAATTATCTGCATAACAATCCGCATATATATAAAATGCAAAGTATACAAGGCCTGATCAAAAAGACTGGTGCTATAAAAATAAAACTACAACACATATCAGTTTGGCATTTAATCTCCTTCAAAGTAGTCCTCTTCTGAAGACACATATTTTATTCATTGTCTTCCATTAATGGAGGCATTCTTGAAACCGTTTTTTGGAGATAGCAAGCAACTGGCTTACTGCATTCTCTTGGATTTCCTAGATGTCTTGAAATTTTGTTCCTTTCAACTGGGATTTGATTTTTAAAGAGAAACAAATCATAAGGAAATATGGTGGTTATTGAACCTGGGAATGTTGGCCTTGGCCAAAAACTGCTGCACAAGACATGATCATTGATGGAACCTCTGTACACACTTTCCTTCCAAGTACTGCTATAAACAACATTTGTAAGAAAATCCTAGTATGCTAAGAATTTGAAATTTGAAATTTGAAAGGTAGAATTAGCATACATTCAGAAAGATTTTACATATGAAATCTTATAAGTTCAATAGATTTATCAAGCATTTGGGACTGATGAACATTTCGATGTGAATCTCAAACTCTTGAGTCAGCTAACCAGATAAGTCACTTGAACTTTTCGTGATTTATTGCTTATGTATTTATATATATATATATATGAAAATATAAAAATATTGCCTTGGTAACTGTAAACAGGGATTATCAGGCCATTTATATTTAAAAATATATTCTGATTTAAAAATATCTATGTATGTATATATGTTTTTAGAATATTATATATAAATATATATTTCTGCAAACATTGCAATTTTTTTCACATGCGAGAGTTATGACAGGAAAAATTCATGGCTGTTTCACCATAACAATGCATCTGCTCACAACGTCCTGAACATCCAGCAGTTCCTGGCTGTACTGGATCACTCTCTCTATCCACCTGATCTTGCTTCATGTGACTTTCTTCTTTTCACCAAGAAGGGGATCATCAAGGGGACCTGTTTTGAAGGTGGGGAAACCATCAAGAGGACTGTAATGATGGAGCTGAGAGTCACCCAAAAAGATTCTTTCCAGCAGTGTATAGAAGCATGGGAGAGATGGATGGTAAAGTGCATTAGACTTGAAGAGGATGTCTTTGAAGGGGAAACCATGAAGTTTCTTGCTTGAAGTAAATTGTCTGTGACACCAGTCTGTTACTTTTCAGACAGACCTTATTTATATATATATATATATATATATATATATATATATATATATATATATATTGGCTTGAAGCAATCAGATACAGCGAAACAAGCTGTCTGTGGATGACTATGCCCTTGTTCACTAATTGAGCACTATGGAGAAAAGGGAATTTTTAATGGCTGCTGCATCACTCTTTGTAAAAATTGCGCACTATGGCAGCTGGCATGGCATTTATATAGCATGTATATAATGCATTAAAACATTCCCTATCTCTACTGTACGCTGATAGCCTAGGGGTAAGATTCTCTGATTGATATCAAATCAGTTGAGTTTCAATCCCAGCTTGAAGAAATTGGATGTCTAGCCACACTGATGAGCTGTGATACAGTGAAACAGACTGTCTGTGGATGACTATATATATATATATATATATATATATATATATATATATATATATATATATTTATTTATATGTATATATATATATGTATAAAATTAATTTTTTTTTTTTAAATAAAAATATATTGTACCCTGATGATCTTTTTACACTGAAATTTGAGTAGCTGAGGTAATATTTTTATATCATTTTTGAAGATTGTAGTTTACAGGAAATCAAGAAGCCAGAAGAGAGTTCCACAAGCAAGAAGTGCAAGAGAAGTAACTTTAAGTATAGAGTATAGCAATTTCAACAGTAAAATGATGAGATCTAACAGCCAATCTAGTACTGTGCTTAAATTTGTGAATTCGAGGTGCCAAAGAGGAAAGCTCATCAATGCAACTACCATGAACATATTTATAAAAAAAGGCACAGGGAAGCTATCATTATTGTAGTGGGAAGATCACTGAAGCCAAGATGCCAAGTGAAAACTGATAACATTGTAAATATATAGTAGTGGAAAAAATATTACATATTTATGTGTATATCTCTTGGCATTTATATACGTTTAATTTATCATATGTCATTCACCCCATCTCTAACAACAGAATGTGCATTCTTATTTCTTAAAATATATATGTGATTGTTTAATAGACAAAATGATTGGCAATTTTGTATATTGAAAAAGGCTTATTGTTATAGTGGAAAATACCTTCCAAAAGCTAAGCAAAGTATTAAGAAACTGGAAAATTTTGTTATAAACAAAGAAAAATAGTCCTCCAAAATGGCAGTTAATGATGGACAATCTCATCACAGATTAAGAAGAGACTTGAAGCAATAGGAATCTGGTTCTATAGAAGGATGCTGAGAATACCACAGACCAAACATGTAAGCAATAATAATGTTTTAGGGAAAATAGAAACAAAAAGAGATAACTGAAATTTCTAGGACACATAATAAGGAAAGTAGGCTTGAAAAATCTGATGCTCACAGGACAGACTGAAGGCAGAGGAAAACAATGCATAACCTAACTAGTGTGATTTGTAAATGGATGGCAGAACAGGGTTTAGGAGAGATAGCAAAAAGACAAAATTTATTAAAATATACAAAGGATAGGAAATTGTGGAGAGCCATGATTGTTAATGTTCTGAATGGACATGGCACTTGGAAGAAGAGTTGAAATCATGAGCATGACTATAATAAATGAATAGATAGATTAACCATGACAATCATTTTGAGTATTTTTTTAATATATGTAAGAAAAAGAGAAAAGAAAAAACCTGTACATCAGAAGTAGCAAATGCAGATAAATTTTTACTCAGTAGACAATGTCTTATGATCCTTATATTGAATTAACATTAATAGAATTCAAAATACAAATAAGATTGTACATTTTCCTGTAGTTTGTTTCCTTATATGGATGGGAATTAGAGACCTAAGTATTCTGATAAGATTTTGTGACATTTCTTGTAAAAATACAGTTGTTTAAAAACATACAAAAGTTAAGAAGAGGAGGAGGAGAAAAGAAGTAGTAGTAGTAGGAGGATTAAAAGAAGAGTAGAAGGAGAACTGAGATTTTAGGTCAAAAGATATATTCTGATAGACAAAGAAATAATGCCTTGAACAAAACAGTAAACTGAAATAATAAAGGAGCAATATTCAAGCCCTAAAAGTGAAAAACAGACAGCTCACTGAATTAGGAGAGTCCATGATGCTTAATGATATGATTGATAGTCTTGAATGTTCAACTAACACCTTTGGCACACTACAAGAAAATATTATAACCAATTCTGAATGTACTGAATGAGGAATTTTTATGACCTATTAGGAGTACAGATATTAAATTTTCTGAAGAAGGTAATAAAGATAAATACAAACAAACCAAAAAGAATGCTGTATGATCATTAGAAAATTTGATGCAGCTATTCAGCAAGGGGGTTTATTTCTTTTAAGAATAAAGTGAAAGGAAAGTCATTATATTATTTTTAATTTTTAATTCTATTAGCAAGTGATATAAATAAATGATCACAGTATTTATATAGTATATTATGTCTAAATCTAGAAGATAAATTTTCAGTGTTTGATTAGATCAAATTATCAAGGTAGGATGTAGATGAAATATTAACTTAGCTAGATTTCAGTTTATCACTAGTTCAAGGAGAATAAATGTCAGTCAAAATAGCTATTTTATAATTATCTCCCTTTAATTATTGCATTAAAAATAAATTGATCTTTAAATGATCAACTCATTGTGGTTTAGTGGTTAGCAATCTGCTCTCGCAAATCATAAATACTGAGTAATGAGTTCAATCTTCTTTGGGTAATCCCTGCTTGTGGCTATGTACTAAAGCTATGCTAAGCTTTGGGCACAAACACATTCATCTAATTGACCATTAGTACTGCATAGTGAGTTTGATACTTGGTACACTGTAGTTTTGGTAAAGGATAATAACTAAGCATAGAAAAAAACAAATTGTGTTCTAAATTTTACAGATAACCTTTTACTATAATTTGTCTCCGAACAAATAATTCTATATTTCTTAACAGTTATGAGGTCAATGCTTAATCCAAGTCAAAGCTAGAATTTTGAATACCGATTTATAAGATAAGTAGGCTGGCGCTCATCATTTGAAAGATTGGCATAACTCAAGTTGTCATTTGCTTTATACTATCATAATAACTTTTTTAAATATCAAAATGGGATGATTTGTCATGAATTAGTAGTTAACTAATTAACATACTAATCTAACTACTGTAGTGAATGGGTGATTTTTTTTTTTTTTTTAAAGAATTCCACCCCAAGCAATGTGGGAAGCCACTAGCATGAAAGGGATTACAGAGAGTTGGGGCAAGAGCAAAGAGGATTGATAGAGGAAAGGATGAAGAGAAGGTTAGGGGATAGATCAGGGCATCTAGATACGTCGATTGACATTACATTTGAATAGTTGGAGATTATAGCTATCAGGGAAACAAGAAATGGAGAGGGAGTTCCACAGGTGAGAAGTGCGAGACATGAAGCTAATTTTTTTTTTCACTTCTTAACATGATTTTAAAAATAAACTGAAGAGTTTGATGAAATAAGATTCCCTTGTCATTTTTACTCAAGCAATGACTAAAAGAATATCTCCTGACTCTTATATGCAAAATTGAGATATTTGACTGCCTAATGTTTACACAAAACCATAGCCTCTTGTATGTAGTCCTGGTACATAGCTTAACAATATCTTTTATTTCTATGGACACCTTGTGGTGTAAAGGGCTACACCCATACCAAGTGAAGTGCAATAAGAGACTAACAACAAAAACTAATGATAAGATAGAACAATTAAGAGAATGTACTATAATAATAGTTACATAATGAATAGAATATTTGGTAAATTTTGGACCTTTGTGCTCACAAAAAATGAGGTATTGAAAGGATGGTTTTCTCTTGACGCTGCTATTATTTTTACTACCTTCAATCCTCAATTAATCCTTCAAAAAGCAATGATTAGAATTCTAATAAAACCTAAACATATGATGAAAGTGAATTTATACATCTTTTTTGCTCTTGTTAATTTACAACAAAAATATTAAACATTGTTTATTTACAAGAATAACTTTATATTTACAGCATTGTAAAAACTAATATTAGGTTGGTGCAAAAATAATGTCGTTTTCTCACATGAAGTTGAACGTCAAAAAACGACATTATTTTTGCACCAACCTAATACAATTAGAACTAAGGCAATGCAAGATTTATCATTTCAAATGAATGTGAAAACAATTTTTCTTTTCATAAATTAATAAACATCTACTAAATTCTTAAAATATATGAAGCAACTATAAGGAAATCCTTATTGTTTACCATTTTATAAAGTCTGAATCATTCCAATAAACAAAAATATAAATAAATAGTGTAAATAAACAATCTAATAAATAAATAGTGTTTATTATTTTTGTATATCAAATCTCAAGAACAAAGAAAATGTATAAATCATGGATCATATGTTTAGATTTTATTACAATTCCAATCATTGTTTTTTAAAACAATAAACATTGCTGAGGAGGAAAGGTAGTTATAGTGGTGTCAAGGAAAAAACTGTCCTTTTGACACACTGTTTTTTGTGGGCACAAAGGTTCAAGTTTGCTGAACATTTATTCTTAACATAAATCATAACAACCTCAGTGCACAATTTATTTCTATCCTTATAAAGAACTTTCAACTTTTTCCTTAAAGGAAGCAGTTTATGGCTTCCTTTTGGCATATTTAAATTTCCAGCATTAGAACTCCTCTACTTTGGAAATTTAGTTTAACTTATAAAATCGTAATTTCTAGAGTCGACTGCAAGTAACTAAAATCATGGTTATGGGGCCACTCTATATAAAACAGTCTTTTTTTTAAAAGGAAACAGCTAATATTAGCATCACTATTATTGCAACAATATATTTGTTTAATATAAGCCAAAGATTAATATGCATTTTGAATTATTTAAAATTGTTCCATTGTAGTACTTTAAGTAAATTTAAAACATATCTCAAGAAAAAAAAAATCATTCAATTTTTTATATTAATGTTTATGGTAATTTGACTGTAAATATCCTCTCTACCATGTCTATTTTTTTAGATATAATCCACAGAAATTTAATTTAAAGAAGGTGTAAGGGTCATTACACCCATTTGTTTTGTGACTTTATCTGTGGCCTATCTAGTGATCTTGCTAACGACAAACCAGTCATCTTCGTTTAAAATATTCTTCCTTTAATTCTTTTATATTTTGGCCATAAATAATTGAGCACTGTAAGTAGAAAATTGTTTTCTATGATTAGCTAGTTTTTAATTGTCAGACAGTAAAAATATCAACAAAATAAATTGTTATTGATCAACATAAATGGTTTTTAACATGAAAATTGTTTCTTTTCTTTTTTCTTTTTTAGTCAGGATTAACCTACATGAAAATCAGTGTTTTTTTTTTATGTAGAGGACAGAATGAAAAGCTTAATCTTAAAATCTGTTTGTGGAAAGTGGCTTAACCTGATGTGATGCTGAAGTGCTAAATCATATTTAGTATCGGAATCTTAATTATATGGGTCAGTGGTTGAGCGAAAAAAATAGCTTAAATGATATATTTTATAAATCACCACCACATGCCGATTTATACAAAGAAAAAGAAGGTTATCTTGATGCTAAGATATTTTAATTTAAATGTTTTCAAAATTTATTGGAACAGTTTGGACATTTTTTTGATTTCCTTTCAGTATGAAAATGACTGATACATTAAAAGCATATTTAATTATCATTTTTACAAGGATACTTTGCATTTAGCAACTTTATGGATTTTTTAAATTATGGATGCCAAAATTAATCTGAATATTAATAAAGTTTATTAAAGAGTCACAGAAATAATTTTAAATATATAATTTTTGTCAATATTAATGATCCTTTTGAAGTTGTGCAAGCAAGAACTAGTCAAAGTAACAAAATTGGAAAATAATTGTATACAAAAGAAATACTGATTCAAGGGTTTTAAAAATATAACAATAAGTAAGTAAAAACTCTTTTTCTCCCTCGAGGCTGGAATTAAGCATCACAAATGGAAACAATGACTTTTATTGAGAGAAAACTTGCAAGAGATGCTAAATATTTGATGTGTTATTCTTAAAATTGCTCACTATATGTGTCTATTAATTTTTAAACCAATTTTTACCAGTCAAAAATGATTAACCAAAATATTGTTTTATATACATCTAGAAATTCATTAACTACATTAAAATATAAATAAATTAGAACTGAAGTAAGTATTAGGATATGATATATATATAGTCAGACACATCTGAATAATGTTTCTTAGACCATTACCAAAATGTTATTTAAGGTTGAACCAAATTGGATTTTGGGAACCAGACTTTCATTTTTAAGCAACACAAGTTTTGATACAATGTGTTGTGCAAGTATGCATATGGCAGTATTTATAAAAGGAACAATTTATAAAAATTGCCATAAAAGGGAAAAAAATATAACAAAGAATTATTAATAATATTCAGTAGAATTAAAAATATCCTCGACTCAGAGGCTTGGAGAACATCTTATTTTGGGGCTGCACACAAGTGGCAGATCTATATTTAAAGCAGAAAGCAAAGAAATATACAAGAGACCAAATCAACAATAATAGGAGGATAATTCTCATTCATACAATGGTTTATTGAGTGCTATGTATACAATACCCAAAGAAAAATGATTGTTAGGTCAGACTGACTCTTGATGATTCCCAACCTAAATACCATTTAGAAGCTTCAAAAATATTGCAACAACAACACTTGCACTGCATACTTCAGTCAAAATTATTAGTGGCAACAATTTCCATAGTAAGAACTGTTGATAGTGAAAAGCAGGCATTAAGCTCTTAGTATTGCAATGTTCTTGTCCTTCACTCAATATAAATAACATAAAAACCACCAATGAAAAAGAGGCTCTCATTCTATACGGTGGAGACATCACAATCCTCTTTCATCTTAACCAAGTTTCTCTTCAATAGTTACTTTCACCAATATCTCTAAGGATATTCTTTTCTGTCTCCTCCTCTCGGACAAAGCAAAATAAAGGAGTGTTATTTTATTCATCTTTCTTTCTAAATGACTAATATCAGACAACATTGTTTTACACACACACACACACACACACACACATACATACATACATACATATATATATATATATATATATATATATATATATATATATATATAATAAGAAAATAAGCTAAAAGCTTAAAATATAAAATAAACTGAGGGCTCAATACCAAATTTCCACCTGATGATTGTTGCTGCATGAAACTCTGACTAGCTGATTTTGATATTGATAATATTATATATATATGTGTGTGTGTGTGTGTGTGTGTGTGTGTGTGTGTGTGTGTGTGTGTTTTATATGTTTTTCTTGGAGAATGACACATTTTCTGATTACCAAAGCAGGACATTTAAAATTACCCAATAAAGTTGCTGGCAATAAACGTCTTCAGTAATGGTCCTTCCATGTTCCAGCAGCTCATAATGGACAGCACCTTTCATATTACATCAGACTTCATCAAGGTCTTTTTGGATGGAGTCCTTGTTTTGGTGTTCATACTATTTTCTCATTTTGTAATAATCACCATCTTTTTCCTTTTCTATTGGCATGCAAGACCCATTTATTATCATCTGTAACAAAGCAATACAACGATGAAAGGTTGACATTTCTGGTTATAAGATGACTGCAGATGATGGAACATAGTATTTGGTTCTCGAGCAAAATCTCACGAGGAGCCCAAATTCTCTGTTTGCAATTTTTCCCAATTAAACTATAAAATGCAATATAAATGACACCCTGTCAGATAGAAAAGGTGATAAACTAGTTCTAGATCCCATTTCCTACCATTCAACCTTGATTCTGTCTTAGTCGGTTGACTCGCAGGGATATATGAAATTACTTTCTGAACATCCTATTGTATATATAAATAATATGATAAAATATAGTTTTTAGAAAATGTTATATATAGAGGAGAAAAAATATCAATGTCAGAGATAGAGCATAAGTAAATAAAGGTAGGGTCAACATAGGTATCAACACTGAATGTCAACAGTTTGTTTCCTGCTTAAACACAATTGCCAGTCCTGTTCCATACTGACAATAGTGTGTTTAGTATAAAGTAGTTGATATTCAGTGTTGATACCTATGTCCACTTATATATATATATATATATATATATATATATATATATATGGCCTGAAGATTGTGTTAAGCATGAAACAGACTGCTGCCACTTGGTGCTGACCTCAGTGCGTACTTGTGTATATATATATATATATATATATATATATATATATATATATATATATACATATATATATTCTGTGGCTGAGCAGTCTAAAAGCACACTGGGTTATATAGTTGTTTGCACTACAAGGAGAACACCACTTTATCAAGACAAATGTAAGGATTTTATTTTGTAACAAGTATTTTTAAACAAAAATGTTAGATTTACAGACTCAATATAAATTATAAAGGAGGCTATGTGATGTAATTTAACATCTAATAAACAAAAGTGAGTAAATGTTGAATTTCTTTTTATAATGTAATTATTATTTATATTATTTTAGTTTGGGATTAATTTATTTGTTATATATTTTAAGTAATTGAAGGTTTTGAATTTAACTGTTATTTTTTACATTTTTAAATATTTTTATAGTCATGTATTTTGGCTTGGGAAAGAAGTATTTCTTTCAGGAAAGGAAATATTGGACAAAATCCAGAGCATAGATTTATATTTTGGTAAGATTCAATAGCAAGCACTCAAGAATTTTCCATCTAAGTTACTTTCTCTTTTAATAGGTGTGTCATTCTTTACATTGAAGTTGCGGTTGAATTTATTTCTGTGTATGACTAATGCATTTGATAAAATGGTTGTGTATAAGATCCTTTTTGTGTTCATATATATGTTCTTTTAAATTTCTTCAAGTTTAATCTATATATATATATATATATATATATATATATATATATATATATATATATATATATTTGTTACAAGCATAGTACCAGATAAGATAATCTGTGTGATTTGCAAATGTTCTTATATTCAAGATAACTAATCCAAAAAAAAATGGCAATAAAAAGGCAGACATTTAAATTTACTTTTTTCTCTTCTACTATTTGAATAAGAATTCAGTGTAGATTGAAAACACAGTTTCACATTAAATAATATCATTATGTGATAATAAACCACAATATTGAATGTTACTCAGTTATTCAAAAAAATTGAAGCTGCATTTTAGAATTAAAAAAAAAAATAAGAAAGAATATTTATTCTCAAATAATTTAAAATATTTTCATCAATATATTTTCTTAAGAATTGAAATAAAAATATTTTCAAAGCTTTAAGACTGTCATTTTGCCCATATCTAATTCTTCATTTTTTTTTTTTTTACTTCTCTATTGATATGAAAAGAAATCAGTTTATAAATACTACCAACTGAATTTTGAAAATGTGATTGTAAGAATTTGTGGTGTAATTCCATTATGGAAATTTTTAATTGAACGAGTTCAAATGAAAAATTCCTTTCATCATCAAATAACATTCCTTTTGAATAAAAGTCGTTATTTTTAAAAATAGTTCAAATAAATAAATAAATGAAAACAAATTTTAAATTGTTGCAGACAATGGCCTGCACTAAAGAGTTTTTCTTCAGATATAGAAGAAGACTTGGAAAAATTATTCCATAGAGATTTAAAAAAAATATTAACAACATACAAATATTTCATATTTATTATTTAAAAACTTAAAACTGACTGAAAATCAATAATTTTCTTTAAAAATATTGTAAAATGAATTATAGAGGATAAAGAGAATTCTGAAAAGCCATCAATATTTCATTTGAAAATAAAGTGTAGATGATTTAATTTCATGCATTTATTACAAATCTTTGAAATTCTAATATTTTAGCAAAAAAAAAAAAGATTCTGACATGCCTGAGGTGAGAAAAACCCAGCTTACAAACCATATTCAACATCTTTGCATTTTAAGTGTGGTTTATGGAAATATCTTGGAATTACAGGAAGACCTGGGTTTAAATATGATCTGTAAATCTGAGTCTATAATTGAGTTCTGGAAAAAGTTACAGAAATAAAATAGTTTGACCTAAAGAGAACTAGTATGTGACTCATCTCAATTTTTAGCATATCATCATTCTATGAATCATGAGAGAAATTTTTGAATATATTTGACATATAGGTGCATTTTGTAATGACTAAAGTTAATACAAATGAACAGTTCAAAAACTAAATGTATGAATAAATATTATTGTATACTTGTATTTGTTAATATTTATACAAAATTATTTTAACAAATTGTGTATGTAACAATAAAAATAACCTGTGTAAATTTGATCTATTTTGTCACTCTCAAACACCTGAAATTTAATGTGTTTATGGCTCTTACATTAAGCAAATTTGTCAATCATGTTATTTCCCCTGTCAGCTGAGCTTAGAATATGCTAACTACACCCCCTGTAGAGGTGTAAGATTCCCCTAAACGCAGCCACCTACCAACAAAATACTTAAAAGCTCAAATATAAATGACTAATATTTATGCATTCCTGAATCAAGTAACGACTCAAGCATAAATAACCAATATTCATCAGCATTAATCCAAGCAAATGCTTATAGACTCAAATGCAATAATAAAACAGATTGATTTCCATGCTGTTATTGTTGTGTTGATGAATCTAGAATAGGCTGACTACATCTGCTGTAGAGAGGTAAGATACTCCCAAAAGGGACCACATACCAAGTAAATGTCTACAGATTGAAATATAAATTACCAATATTTATCTATCCCTGAACAAAGTAAATGCTTATAGACTCAAGTATGAGTGATCAATATTTACCTATACCAAATCAAGTAAATGCTTATAAACTTAAATATAGTAATAAAAAAGAAGAACTCATCACAGACTGATATGTCTGTAATAATAAAAGTACACAGGTGTTGGCTTTGAGAAAGCTTTATTCAACTGAGAATACAAGGTTCACATATAGTGTCCTTTTATAGTCCCAGTAAACAGAAATAGCTCTCTCTCAAAGAGGAGAGTAACAAAACAAGGGGAGACCGCTTTTGATTATTCATAACAATGCCATACAATCCACCTAACTATTCTGTTATGTAGCATCAAATATGGTAATTCAAAGAGTATTTAAAAACAATTAAACCGTTTCACTTACAAATATTAATAAAGTATTCTTTATATAGATAGGTTTTGGATAAGGTCAAATTTTTGAGCATTTGTTCAAATGTTATTTTATATAAAACTGAGAAGGTATTTTTTTAATATTTTAAATATAAGCATTAATATTGAATGTACCCTTTTGGCATAGTCTTTTTTTAACTAGCAAAGAATGATTATATGTCTCTATATACAAAGAACTAAATACAGGGAGATACTGCTTTCTGCAAGGTAATGAATGTTATGAAATCCTGAAACAAATGCATCAATTTAACAACAAGTTTAGCCAAAGAAACAGCCAAACATATGAATTACAAACTGGAGATACCAAAATTAAACAAGTACAAAAATTTAAGTATCTGGCAAATGTTTTAACAGTGAATGGAATATGTGTCACTAAATTCTTGGGATAGTGAAAAGTGACTTCCAGAATGTAAGCACAGTATTAAGAAACAAGAAAATTTCATTAGAAACAAAGAAAAGCGTATTGAACTGCTATGTAATATCAGTCCTCCAATATGGCAGTGTATGTTGGATAATCTCCTTAAAGACGAAGAGGCAACAGAAATGTGGTTTTACAGAAGGATGCTAAGAATACCATGGACTGTGAACATGTGATCAGCAATGCTGTTTTGGAGAAAATGGAAACAAAAGGACACTTATATGTAGAAAGAGAAAGTTAAAATTTCTAGGGCATATAATGAGGAAAGAGGGCTTGGAAAATTTGACACTCACAGAGCATAAGCAAGAGAGACAGAAGCTAACAAGCTTTTATAAATAACTGGCAGAACAGCAATTAGGAGAGATAGTAAAAAGTCAAACATTACTAAGACAAAAGATTGTAGGGAGTCCTGAATGTCCACATTATGGGAAGACACAGCACATAGAAGAAGAAACAGCTCACTGTTCCCCTCAATATCTTCCATTAGAAAATAAAATTGTATCTATGGTCATGCAAAAGTGAATAAAAATAGATTTATAAAATATGAGAAATGAATAAAATCAAAAACGGTTATATCATGTTGAAACACTGGTTCTTGTACAATTCACCAAAGTTAAGCAACATCAAGCCTGATCAGTTACCCAGGTGGGTGACTGATAGGGAATACCAGGTACTGTAAGCTTGAATGTACGGTTGGTGTAATGGATAATGGCTCAGAATTGTTAAACGGAGAGCTGAGATCAAATTCCAGTTGGGTCTGTTATATTCACTTACACACAAATACCCTTGCATGAATCCACCTCTTCGCCTCCAAGCTATGGGTTAATTAGTAAGACTTATATAACTAAATCATTATTATCCCCCCCCCCTGCAAAAAAAAATTCTTACAATCTAAAAATAATTGCT
Source organism: Acanthosepion esculentum (assembly GCA_964036315.1). Taxonomy (NCBI): domain Eukaryota; kingdom Metazoa; phylum Mollusca; class Cephalopoda; order Sepiida; family Sepiidae; genus Acanthosepion; species Acanthosepion esculentum. Next base: position 101,745,992 of record OZ038487.1, read on the forward strand.
GGCTTTAAATAACCGGCAATGGGTTCATAAGCCACAGAAAATAAATGAATCCAAAATATTCTTCATAATATTGTATGCCTTGTGAGATCAATCTTATTAATATGGGAATAACAGAACACGGATCATTACTAAGATTATTTCATATTTTGTGAGTGGGTGGAATGAGCACAGTTTTAGCCATTACATTAATTTCATCTCATTGAACAAGTGATGCTATTTAAACTGTTCTGTTGGCAAGCATTAACTGTATTATATGACTTAAATAGTGTTCATTAAGTAACAGGGAGGTGAAACATTTTTTTGATGTTTTCATATTTTTGAAAATTGTTTTTATTATATCCTCCTTGCAATTTTTATAAGTAGTGAAATAAAGATCAAGAATAAAACATGAAGAAACCAAAGCAAATGTTTGCATAAGCCAAATTATATTCAAAATTGTTCTACCTCTTCAACCTGCCCACTGAGAAATCAATTTTGGAATTAGGATTAATTTAATAACTTTTACCCAAGAGCAACCAAAACTGAAAATAGGCAACCATTAATATTGTTTTGCAGATTGGGTTTGCAAATTAAAACTTGTTATGAATATTTCTATAAAATCTGACAAGGAAAATTCAAATTGGATCCTTTCAATTTAAAAAGAAAATGAACATTAATGAAAACATCTTGAAATCCCAAAAATGCAATGTATTTGTCAAAAATATGTCTTTAATTATATCAATTGTTCCCCCACATAATTCTAAAAGTAATATACATTTATTTTTCCATTTTATTTTTTAATATAAATCACTAATGAAGTTAAACCCATTTAGTATTTGGTTGATTGAAGAATGTTTAAGCGTATTATTGCTGAAAACTATCAATTATTTTTAAATGTCCAGCAAAAAGTCAAAAAACATTTGTAGAATTGTTCTCTATGCAAAACAGAGAAATATATTTTTCAAGGTTCTATAAACTCTAAAGAAAGATAAATGCTTTTTTTATTTGCTGAACTTAAAAAATATAAAAATACATTTATCATTTTTTTGTGTAACTTTGAAATATACAGGGTGGTCCAAAAATCTTGTCACCTCTTATGAAAAAGTAGAGAACAATAGAAGAACAGGTAATAGAGTAATACAAAGCACATATACTGGATTCAGTTTATTCACTTTCATTGACACTGTCACACATCGAGAAGGTCTGTATGAATGCCATCATTTTCGTGGCACAAAATGATGTGGCGTCATGTCCTGTGTGATATTTTAGGAAGATGTGCTTTGTTGATTGTTGCCAAGGCTCTTCGAACGGTGTCCTTCAACTGATGGGTATTCTGATATCATTCATATGAAACTCTCTCCTTGATAATACCCAACAGAGCGTTGAAAGAAAATTATATTATGTAGAGGTGACATGACTTTCAGACCATTCTGTACATCAGAAAGAGTATTATACGTCACAGTTACCTATATACTAATTTACATGGGCAGCAAAAAAAGAAAAAAAGATGAACAGTAATTTCACAATAGGATTATTCTGCCTATCGTCCGGTTCACACTCCTCCCCAAACTTTTGAACAGGAGTAGAGATTTATCACTTGGTTTTTGTTCAGGAGTGAGTTTCCGGTTCCTTCTAAAGTCTATTCATTTTCTTTCACTCCCAGTAGCCTCTTGCATCTTAATGGCATTAATGCCTTCCTTGGGATGAATTGATTAAAAAACAAATATTTCTCTGCATTTTCATGTTTACAAATAATTCCTGAATATTAAATTAAATAAGATCCCATTCACTACTGATTAATCATAGAGTTTTATTTGTCAAAAAGGAGCTAATGTCAAAGTTCATTTTCCAGAAAAGTCTATGATAGAGTTGAGGGATTCATAACACATAAAATAAAAAATTAAACAATTAAAACCAAAGGAAAGAATAACAGCTGAGCAGATGGGAGCCTGGAAGTTTTTTATTTTGCAAGAGGCTACATTTTTGCCGTCATTTATCTGAGCCGAAATGAAAGAGCTTATGTCCATAAGTAATGGTCTAGAAATACTTTTCTTTTACTTATATACCCAAGAAGGGTATCTTTGGCTTTTCAAGATTTTTATTACAATCATAAAAATCACTAAACCTAAGAAAAAAAAGCTATTTTTTAAAGAACTCATGCTGACACTAACACTAACCAGTGAAAAGACATACAAACAAGGTGTATTTTATTCATGAAAGTAGACAATAAACTCGGCATCAAGCAGAGACAATTTGTTTCATGTTTGAAAGAAATTTCAGACAATTTTATATTTATATAAAATCTATCCCTGATATTGAGCACTTTTACCCATAGATAAGGCATACCTTATATCTAAGTGTAATGTAGGTTAATACCAATGTCTAAACATTATATTTAAAATATATATATGTATATTATATATATATATATATATATATATATTATGAAATGGATAAAATTCCGACAATTATTTTAAGATATTTTTTATGTTTATACACTCTTTTTATAGATACAAATATCTAAGTAAATGCTCTGTTTATAATAAACAGTATTAACACATTTACCGGACTGAATGTCCAAGAAATTTTCATAGAAAATATGCACCCTCCGACAGGAATTGAACCTGTATCCTATACGGAACGTATTTTTACCGATTGAGCCACAGAGGAGCGTTTCGGTTAGCAAGGTCAATTTTACTGTTTTTAAACTACAATTCTCCAAAATGCTCCTCTGTGGCTCAATCGGTAAAAGTATATCAGGCTATATGACAGTTCCATTAAAAAAAAAATATATATATATATAATGGACTCTCCTGTCGGTTTCAATGTATGAGGATCTGCCAACTTAATTGATTCAGTTATGAAATTTTGTGCAATAATCTTAAGTGGCACTTAAGACCCACCAGTGATTTACAAAGGAGGCTGCATATGGAGCAAGAGTAAGGATTGTGGGAGGAGATCACTGTTAGATTGGCTGACCTTTTAGATCTTGCTCTCGCTCCTTGAAGATGATTCAGACAAGCTGATTGAAAACTGCTGAGTCCACTAAAACATGTTGATCTCCATTCTACCCACTCTGAGTCTAAGCGCTCGAGGGTGTTATGAAGTATATTGACAGCTGACAAGTTGCTCTTCAGCTTGTCTTTGTATCTTAGCCATGGGTGTCCTATATTCCTGTAGGTCTGATCTAACTGGTTGTACATTAGGATATATACATTTATTATATATATATATATATATATATATTAGATCACTTCAATTAATATCTGTATATATCTTTTAAGATCACTTCAATAAATATCTGTATATATCTTTTAAATATACAAAATTATATTTTTTTAGAGAATTTCAAAAACAAACAATCAAGAGCATATTGAAGAAGCCTTTAAGAATAATGTTGAAAGCTAATATAGAAAAATATATTAAATTTATTGGACATATTTGATAACATGGGAATAGAAGTGTTAACATGTTGATCAACAAGTATAATTATATGAACATATTTTTAGCATATTTTTCATTTGTAATGTTTCTATTTTGATGATAACAAGAGAAGCCATTTCTTCTTTCATGACCAACTCTCTTGAAATGCAATTGTAGGTGAAAGACTGTGATATTTTCTCTTGTATTTTATTAAATTGTTTCTTGATTTTTGCACATTCTCTCAGGAAATTTTTAGCCTTTCTGTAAACAAAAATATAAGCTTGTTTGAATAAGATGCACAAAAACATCTGAAGAAATAATGTCTTGAAGAATACAGAATTTAAGACTTAGAAGAATTCAAAATTATTTAAAAAAGTGTTGATGTAATTACAATTACTGCAGTTTTGGTACAGAACAAAACATATAAGATTTTCTCTTTTATTATACTTGTAGTTATCAGAAGGCTTATATTTTTACATTGTTTTTAATGGTTTATTAAAATGTGGCAAAATTTTTAATTCTTTTCAATTTTATAATGGAATTTTACCAAAAATAAAAATTGCTGAGAGAGAAAAGACTATTTTGAACCGATTTGAGTGAGAATCCACTGAAAATAAAATGAATCTAGTTTTATGACACTACAATATTACAGCTACCAGTCATGGGTAACTTGCAACTTGCCATGGCATAAGGCATTGTTTCTAAAACATTTTACTCCAGGGCACAGTTGTAGAATAACTAAAATTCTGGGGCGCACTTTACATTTTAATAAGGAAAAATTAGTCATGAAATTTGAAAATTGGAAAATAATAAAGATGTCTCCTGAAATAAGCATTTACTTTTACGTCATTACATTGTATATTTAAGCATGCTTGTGTGAAACCTGTGCTTGATGTGCTTTGGCAAATTTTAATATTCAGCTTTATATGTGATAAACATACTCTCATTAGCATTCCCAAAGAGGATTAGTGATACAGTTTGCATTTAAATGGATTTATGAAGAATCTGTTATTTTTTAGTGTTGTAGCATACCTACAGACGATAATGGGTATATCCACATTCACATAAATACAGTAGTAAATACTGTATGTTGGTCTGTAGTTGGAGATTCATTGTGGAATTCACTTGATTCACTTCTAGCAGTTGACTACTACTTCTATGCACTGCTGGCAAATCTTATATGTGTTATTCTCTGTCCTAAGTATTGTTGTTCATTACCAACCTTTGATTATTCTATTCAGTAACCTTCCCTAAGTTACAACATTTAGAGAGGCTGATAATGACAGATTTAAATGATTGTTCAATCATTCTTAAAGATTAAGGAATTTAGTGTCCAACTTAACATATCAAATAACAAAGAATTTACTTAGACATGGAAACCATGTGCTTGGTGCCTCTAGCTTTTTGAAAATAAAAAAATTTTTAAATATAAAAATAATTCATAAATTTCTCTTCTTTTCATTTAGGGCACACCAGACGCACCAGTTGAGAAATGCTGACATAAGGTTTAATAAATTAATTTAGTAGGTCAAATACTACTATGTAATGAGATTTTATCCTCATTTGGTACACAGTGCTTATGACTTTGTGGGAAATTTAACTAAATATCTTTAACTTGCAGCAATACCAGAGAAAAGTATGTTTTACCTAGAGTAGATCAAGGAATGTATAAAGTAAATTTAACATTTAAATTTAAGTATATTTCACTCACTCATTCTTTTCGTACTGGTCATAATTCTGAATAACTGTAAGAGATTTATTCTAACCAGCATCCCCAAAAGATACTTCAGAGAAATATTGAAAGAATAATAAAAATATATCATAACCTTAAAATAATGTCAAAAAACAAGCTCCATTTTCAGATGATTTTAATAATTTAGATTTGTATACTTTTTAAATTATTGGATGCAAGAAAATCATCAGACATACTTCAGTTTTACCATTTGAAACTTCTCTTCTCTTGCTGCCATTTTCAATTTAATCAATGACTAAACTGCATTGGCAACACATTCAAACTGATTGATCATGGGGCAAAGATCAATAACAGAAGGTTAATTTGGTCACTTGTTCAATAATTGCTGATCAAAAACTTTAGGGAGGAACGGTTATTCTCAATGATTACATTAATTTCCTTTATTTATCAGCAACGAATCCAACAAGGAGAACACATCATCTTGAAAGGAGAATGATTGGGTCTCTCAATGGACTGCAAATTATCAGCCACCACCAATTGCAGTCACAGAACCATGCAATATTGTCCCCATTGCTTTAATAATATTAAAATTATGCTCCATGTTCAAGGGTGATTTTACTTTGTGCTTTGACAATTTAAATTATATTACAGTTGCTATTTTAAAGCAAGTGTACCCTGGATAATGTGTTGAGACAATTCTTACAAACAACCTGCATGAAGAAGCAATTTCATTAATTTACTTTCTTCTTCAGACTACAAAACACTGACCTCAATGATTCTTCCACCCACCCACCCACTCCAGAAAAAGAAGAATTTTATCAGGTCAGAGACATATTGTTTTCTAAATATTTCCTTTACAAAACACCAACTCACTGGCTCCTACTTATTGAGACGTATAAGTACACCATTTTAAATCATATATTTTCATACATACAAATAAAGATGTGTGTGAATATAACTATAAACTTTATATAGATAGGTAGATAGGAGGGAGAAGATATTACACATAGACATGTATACATATACATAGATATGTATACATATACATAGCAATGTATACAACAAACTATCCATTAGCCTTCTAATATTTTAATCTATAATGGAAAGTTCTTGTTTAAAAGAATGAAAAGAAAGAGTTCTGCTTTCTAAATAATGAAGCTATATTTATAAGCACTGTAAACTTAAGTAGACCAGGGATGTAGATTCCTCCAAAAAGACTTACTGCTTATAAATGTCAGATAGAATAACCCTTCAGAGCAATTTCATAAGTTCAATTAATGTTATGCAAATGGAAGATAAGATTTATTTCATATGTTACTGATGTCATATGCAGAAACATTCTTGGCAAGATTACAAAAGAGTTTTTTTCTGGCTAAGAAAGTGCATATATTGTGTTACCGGTTCTCTTCTAGGATGGCATCTTTACTGCAAATCAAAGATTTAGGAATCATCAACTCAGAATGTCAGAAAGAATACATAAGTCTTTTGAAATCAATCCTGTTGACTTTGAATGTAGTTTAATATGATTTATTTCTAAAACCATCATCATATTCTTTGACAACTATTTCGAAAAAGTGTATTTTAATATGAGCAGAAAATGGTAAAATAACATTGTGGTAGACTGCAGTAAGAGTGATGCTAGCTATCAGTGGAAATCAATGTGCTGAATTGGAATTCCAGCCAAGTTCACTGCATTCACTCTTGCACAAATACCCTTGGGAAAGGTATGAATCTGTCACTTTTTCCACCCTTCCATTATGGGTTAAATAGGAGGGCAAACTCATTTCTCTATTCTTGGCTGGCAACCAGTCTAGGAGAAAGACAATTCTGAATTTAAAACTGGTTGGGCATAGTACTGGCATGTCTACTCCATAAAAATCCAAAAGCTGTGAATGTATTTTTAAAACATGGATAAAATCTTAGATATTAAACTAAGAAAAAAACATCTTTGATCTTTGGTTTAAGTGAGAAAAAGAATGTAGAATATAGAAAAGATTTATCTTCTGTTTTGTCAAAGGTTTAGTTTGATTGTAGCTATTGTGGGAAAATGAACTAAAATCAATAAATAAAACAATAATAAAAAATAAAAAAAGGAATACATTTTCCCATGACACTAGGATGGGTTTTTGATCATCTACACAATTTTATGATCTCACTTCTGGAAAGGACAAAAACCTTTCTCTTTCCATTTTCCAGCAAAAAGCATTTGGACAGGTTTTGCAGCTCCACACATAAAGTAAATAATTTAATCATTCGAATTCACTACAAAGCTGACTTGAGTTTGACCATTCTAACTATTCTTATCCTTACTTAACCAAACTTCTCGGTCAGAAAAAGAAAATGGACATACCCATGTGACATTGAAAACTGTTTCCCTACACTCACCATAAAAAAAATGAATAAACGGTCCATAGTAGAAACCCAAGTTTTTGTAGGCTTTTTTAATTGTTACATGTGAACATGCAGCCCCCTACAATACAGACCGAAAACAGCACGCAACCTTTAAATTCTGTAATATACTTTTTAAAAATAACTGAATCTAATAAAAATCACTTGTAAAAATTACTAAAATGAACTCAGTATTTTTTAAAAAATGTTTGTTCTGACATCAGACAATCTGTATGCTTAATCATGATCAATATTCACCCGTTAATTATTTTGTTGATTAGGTCTTGATAGGTTTTGTTTTGTAATGGTTTCATATTTAAATCATGTTTGGAGTTGACCAATTTTAATGGCAGCTTTGTTTTGTTTTTGGGGACAGGGATATTTTGTGTTGGAAGGATATATATATATATATATATATATATATATATATATATATGTGCAATTAAGATGAATAAAAATTTGTCACTTAGCTAATTGATGTTACTTTCAGCATCCTGACTCCAGAGTATATATGAGATAATGATGTATATTTTTATATATCAAGAACAATATTGGGGAAAAATGCTGACTTGAGTTTGACCATAAACAGAAGTTTTTCATTCTCTATCACTCCCAGTAGTCCCTTGCATCTTAGTGGCATTATTGGCTTGCTTAGGATAAATTAATTAAGAACACATATACATATAGATAGATAGATAGATAGATAGATAGATATTGGGGGAAAATATATGACAAGGTGGAAAAAGTTTTCTAGTGATATGTTTTGTCCTTTAGGATTTCATCGAACAAATGTTATATGTAAAATTGTTATATGTGACATAACAAATTTGTCCGATGAAGTCCTAAAGGACGAAATGTGTTACAAGAAAACTTTTTCCACCTTGTCATACATTTTCCCCCAATATCTATCTATCTATCTATCTGTCTGTATGTATATGTGTTCTTAATTAATTTACCCTAAGCAAGCCAATAATGCCACTAAGATGCAAGGGGCTACTGGGAGTGAAAGAGAATGAAAAACTTTAGTAGGTATTAGAAACCCAATCCTAAACAGGGAACAAGAGATAAACCCCTACACTTGATCAAAAGACCAAGGAGGAATGTGAACTGGGCGATAGGTGGATCTATCTGTTCCCATAATAGTTTGTTGTGCAGATAGAGTGATTATGGTTGCATGAGATTTTCTTTAAACAGAAGATAGTGTTGTGTGCTGTTTGTAACTCATGGTATTCTTGGGGTTTAAGAAACCCACCCCAGAGTTGCAAATGAGATGCATCTTGTTACTATGACATGCTAGGTTGAAGATGACAAGAAAAAGAAAGAGATTTTATATTTTCCTTTTCTTTTTTAAATCATTTCACCCCAAGCAAGGTGGGAATGCTACTAGTATGCAAGGGGCTACAGGGAATGAAATTGAGAGAAAATACTGAATATGGGGAGGATTGAGGAAAGGGCAAAAGATGAATGGGATTCAAGAAGATAGAAGATGGTGATTGACATTGCATTTAAATTTTTTAAGATTGTAGTTATCAGGGAAACAAGTAAACAGAAGGGAGTTCCACAGACAGGAAGTGCGAGAAAAGAAACTGTTGGAGTAGAAGTGTCAGTTGTATTTAACGATTTCAACGGTAAACAGGTGGGACCTAGATGCCAATCTAGTAGCAGACTTCAATTCATGTATGCTTTATATAACACCACCTAGCAAGCATTAATAGAGATCCCCTGGAATATTTATTTTCTCCATTTTTTTCTTTTTTTTTTGTCTTTTTAGTGCAAGGAAACTAGTTCACTCAAACTAAATTTAAATGAGTATTCAAAATTGATCTGCAGTTTCCTGCTCAAACCTTATTTCAATTGCAAGAAATCTTAACTAAAAATAAAAGCCCAGATTTAGTGAAGAGCTTCTCAACAGTAAACCAAGAAGTGTCACCCTTGTAGGAGGCAATAAGAACAAGGTTAGTTCCTTCACTTTGTTAGAAATGGCATCTAATTAAATTGTCACAATAAATTCAAGATGAACCTCTTGATGAATACTAAAGGGAAATCACTATTGATTTTTCCACTTTGACTTAATAAAAGAAACAAGTCAATTTTCTCTCAAATAAGATTAATGAAAATTAGGAAGTATTTGGGCTTTTTATTCCCTTTTATATCTATACACACAGACACACACACACATATATATACACACACACACATGTAAACATGCATATATATATATATGCATGTGTATATATATGTTTACATGCATGTATATATATATATACACACAGACACACACTATATACATATATATATATATATATATATATATATATATATATATATATATGCATGTGTATATATATGTTTACATGCATGTATATATATATATATATATATATATATATATATATACACACATACACACACACACACTATATATATATATATATATATATATATATTTCTGAGATGAGGTATTACAATTATTTACATTGTTCCGACTGTTGCCCTCATGTTTATTGGCATGTTATCTCTCAGTTATCTCAACTCTCCAAGTTTTTGTTGTTCACCACTGTAGCCAGGTCTTGAAATCACAAATCATTGAGTCAAGTCACTGGATCTAACCAACGTTTTTATCAACTTTGCCATGTATCCTTGAGGACATCAGTGTATGAATTTGGGACTTTTAAAATCAATGTCTCTTTTTTTCGTCTTTTTACCAGTGCTCATATTGCAATTTTGTTGTTATTATTACTTTTCTCTAGCACTCTGTATTACTAGTTCTGATATTGTATTCATTTTTCTGCTTGGCTGGCTCCTCCAACAATGAAGAAGAGACTTGAAGCAACAGAAATGTGGTTTTATAGAAGGATGATGATGATGATACCATGGACATAATGCAGGGGTTGGACAAAATAATTGGAACAGGTGCAAATTCCACTACTATATTTCAAAGACCTATTAACAACTTTAACTAAAACTTCGTAATTGCAGGTTATATCTATTGTAAATATGTTTATTTATCTAATTTACTGTCTTTGTCTTATTTATTTTTAAAATTTAGTAAAATTTAAGATAAATGCATGATCTCTCCAAGTGTGAAAAAGGGCAAATTGTTGAAGCTTGCATGGCAGGAGCCTCGATCACTTAGGTTGCTGAGCTGTTTCGTTTTTCAAGAGCTACCATATTAAGAACTATGATGCAATTCGAGAAACAGGGCAAAACCTCTAGCAACTGTAGCAATTTGGGCCGGACTTGCAAACTTACTGACAAGGACTGATGTGCATTGAAACACAATGTGGCAAAAAATCATCAGACTACTGTGGCCAAAGTGACTGCTGAGTTGAATAATCATCTGAATAGTCCAGTTTCTACTAAAACTGTTTGTCATGAGCTCCATAAAGCTGCATATCATGGAAGAGCTGCCATAAGGAAACCTCTTCTCTCCACTCGCAACATTCAGAAGAGGTTGAAGTGGTGCAGAGATCACAATGTCTGGCCTGCAGACTAATTGAAGCAAGTCATATTCTCAGACGAGTCCAGTTTTTCTCTTTTCCCAACTTCAGGGCGAGTTTATATGTGGAGGCAGCCCAAAGATGCTTACAACCCTGACTGCCTTCTTCCAACATTGAAGCATGGAGGTGGATCAGTGATAGTTTGGGCCGCCATATCATGGAAATGTCTCAGTTCAATAGTTGTCCTGGTAGAACCAATAGCAAAGATTACCTGAACATTTTGGGAGATCATATTCATCCAATGACCAAGACTTTATTCCCTGATGATGACTGCATCTTCCAAGACGATAATGCTCCAATACATACTGCTTGAGTGGTTAAGAATTGGTATGAAGAGCATGAAAGTGAGCTAGAACACATGGAGTGGCCTTCCCAATCAACAGATATCAATATTATTGAACATTTGTGGTGCATTTTGGAGCGACAAGTTAGGAGCCACTATCCTCCACCGTCGTGTCTTAAAGAGCTGGAGCAGGTGTTAATGGAAGAATGGCTGAAAATTCCTCCAGATGAAGTCAGGAAGCTGTATGATTCCATTCCTACATGTATTAAAGCTGTATGTGAGGCTAAAGGAGTACCAACTCCATATTAAATAAATTTTCTTTGAATTTAACAAGTGTTTCAATTCTTTTGTCCAACTTCTGTATGTGAGGAATTACAAAGTTTTAGAGATAATGGAAGCAAAAAGGACATTTATACTTAACATGAAGAAGAGACAGCTGAAATTTCTAGGACACATAATGAGGAAAGAGGGCTTGGAAAATTTGATACTCACAGGATAGATTGAAGGTAAGAAAGACAGAAGAAAACAAGACATAATATACTTAGTGAGCTTGAGTAAATGAATGGTGGAACAGGGTTTGGGAGAAATAACAAAAAAACAAAATTTAATAAGAGCTACAAGGAACAGAAAATTGTGGAGAGCAATGACTGCCTACATTCTGAAGGGACATAGTTTGTTCTGTCTAATTTATCTTGAGAGATTTGTGTCTTTTTGCTCATATTAAGACTTTTTTCATTCCTTAATTTATATTCCTAAATCTTTTTCACTCTCAGCTTTTGCATTAAAAAAAATCAAAGAAAAAAAAAAAACAAAGAAATAAAAAGGCTTTCTCTGCTTCTATTTTGGTTTTCTTTATCTGTTTCTTCTCTTAATTATTCTCCCAGTTTTATTCATACAATATTTCAGTCTCTTTCCTTTCTTGTTTGTTTTATTCCTCTATTCTTTCTTTGGTAACTTCTTTTTCCATGTTTACTCTCTTTAATATTCCTTCCTTTTTCCTATCCATGTCTTTATCTTTTCATTTCTATTTTCACTCTGCTATTTTCTTATCACTTCTAAATCATTTTATTTCATAAAACTATTTTGGAATTTTAATCATCGTTTCAGTCTTCAACTCATCGATCTTTATTATTCGTTTATTCCAAACAAAACATAATCAGTGCAAGATTTCTTTATTAATCTTTTTAATCTTCCATAACAGCAACTAAACCAATTTTAAAAACAAGAGTAAAGAAATAAAAAAAATTGTTGTAAGTGATCCACATATCTGAAGGATTAAAATAAGAATTTAAATTAGGGAATTAAAAACAGCAACATTTTTAATTCCACTGTTTAATCCCATCATATTTGCAGAGAGGAGAAATTACTACTGCTACTAATAATATCACAGAATTGCCTTTTCCTAAGGTTTTATTAGACATAAAAAGCCAGCTTGAATGCTTCCTTTTTTTTCCCATTTTTAAGCCTCAGTCTGAGTTCAAACAATAAAAGGGAGGTAACATAGCTCTAAGAAAAATATAAATCTAATTTCACAAGAGACATGGAAATCTTTGTCCATATTTCTGAGATGAGGTATTGTAACTATTCACACAATTTACATTATTTGGACTGTTATCCTCATCTTTGTTGTCATATTCACTATGTTTTGGCTGTTGTACACTCCAACCTTTGTCAGGTGATTGGAATTTTGAATTGAACCCTTTATTTTATCCACTGGAGTAGATTGTTCTTGTGCCATACCTGAAGAAGGCCAGAGCATACAACAGCTGAAGCATCATGAATATGACCAGAAAAATGAGGACAACAGTCTGAATAATGTAAATAATGAAGTTAAGCAACGTCGAAACTTTCAATACCAAGATGGGTAAGTGTATGTATAATGAAATCTTTGGTTAATGTTTTAGTCTCCTGATCAAATTTTACATTATTCCAAGAATGATTAATGCTAAATCATAGAAGTTAATCTGAATCTATTTGAATGAAATCAGTGGTATGACATATTTGTTTTGAGATTTGTTTGATTATGGGGAAAGATAAAATAATTCAGCAGGAATGTAAATTACAATAATGTATTTTTGGCTATAAATAAACTAAGAATAAAATAAATATTCTTTGAAGAATAGTTTACGATTTTCCAAAATAACTATTCCACTCCAAAATTCATGCAGCATTTTTGTCCATTTTAGTTCCTTACCACTCCAAGACTAACTGGAATAATGCTCTTAGACAACGACCTAATCGGTTTTCTCTAAAAGAATGTTGTTCCACGTGTTCCCAAATTGCACCGAGGCACTTTTCTGTCTCTTCTCCATCCTTCCAACTAGTCAATACAATCATGGGTGTCATCCTCCAGTACACTGCCAAAGTTCATCAGAATATCCAGCCAAAGTCTGAAGAACCATCCCTTTGTTTGTCTGACTTGATGTTCCTTCATATATAAATCTAATTCTGACACCTGTCTTTCACAAGTGAAATGTCCTCTCCAGCCAGATTATAACCAGTCTTTCCAATATGTCCTTTAATAGCTTACTCGCCTTGCTTCAACAGCAGCCACCCTCTTTAATCAATCAAATACATTATTTGCCAGATATTTTAGTTTTGACATTATTCATTATGTTGTCGAATCTAATACAATCATTTGTTCAATCCCCACTTGAAAATACCTGATAAGCCATCTAAACACAATCTATAACTCTCATATATATATATATATATATATATATATATATATATACACACACATATATATATATATATATATATATATATATATATATATATATATATATATGTATGTATATGTGTGTGTGTGTGTGTGTATGTGTATATATATATATATATATATATATATATAATCTGAAGATTGCATTCAAACATAAAACAGACTATTTCTGTTTGGTGTTGATCTCACTTTTATATTTATATACACTCTAACTCTGATACAGAGCACTTTTACCCATAAATATACCATACCTTAAAATTATATTTTTATCATGTGTATGTATATATATATATATATATATATATATATATATATATATATATATGTATATATGTATATGTATTAATATGCAAAAATGGATTGGAGAATGTAATTCAACAGAGTATTCCTTAGGCTCTGATATAAACCCATGAATCTTAAATGATAGCATCCCTTTCTTTGTCAAGGAGTCTATAATTTGTGCATCAGTTGATATGGTAAGAGACTTTTGCAATTTCTTTTCTGTCTTTCATTTCTCTTTAAATAGTCATCTCTATGCAAAGACTCTTATCCAAAATTTGTGTTGATGAATGTACCGTATCATAGAGACAGGCATTGTCAGTTTTATACATTTATACATTATCACTATTATCTTCAAGTTGCAACAGTTCTAATAAAAAGTTCCTATAAAAAAGGCATGCTTCTGCTGCATCAACCATGGTTAATGTTTCAGTTGCTAGAGTACTTTTGACAACAATTCTAATACATCTTGATTGCCAAACAATGGACATATATCTATTGTTACTTGCTACCAAAAGGAGTACATACCCTCTGCATCCTGGGTAAGACGTTAAACTCCGCCCAACAGCAATGGCACATAAAAGAAGAAGAAAAATCTGCTGCCAGGTCTCAGTTACTGTTGTTGTGGATATAGTGATTTATTAAGTGTAGCTTACTTGTAACACAAAACTGAAAGTACAGGGCACCCATTGAGGATCAACCTCACTGCTCAGTTGTAATTGATCTAACAAGACAAGCTTGCGAAGTACTACACCATGTCAAAATGCCCAACTACTGTTGTGGATATAGAGTCTTTCAAATTTCTGCCTGCTTCTACTGAGATATATTTTAACTTTTTTGCATATTCATTCTGTCCTAGTTTGATATTATCTCCATTTTTCTTGATGCTTAAGCTTATGTACTGGAATTTTGCAACTTCTTCAAATTTAACTTCAAATAGATGATGAAGTTTGTCTATAACTCTGGTCTGAAAGATCTCTGTTCCTGCAAAGCAGAAATCATCAACATAGGCAGCAATTATAACCTATATTATAATAGCATATAAATATTGCCTGATCATATTTTGAAACTCCTGCTCTTGATTTAATTAATTCATCCTTGAGTGTCTAACAGGATTATTATCACTTCAATCTACATATAGCATTGTGCAAAATCTATCATAAAAAATTAGTTTTTTTTATTTCTTGGTTACAAATTTTGTTGTTATCCATACAAAGAGAGCTTACACGGAATGATATTTAACATGGTTTGCATTTTGATGGTAAAGATTTAATAAATGTTTTCCTCAAATGACTTTGGTTTAATTTCAAAAAGGAATAATTCTTACTTTTAGAAATGTTGAATATTGCTAGATGTATTCATGAAAAAAAAAAAAAAAATATATATATATTTATATATGTGTGTGTGTATGTATCAGTATATATATATATATATGTGTGTGTGTGTGTATGTATCAGTATATATATATATATATATATATATATATATATATATATATATATATATATATATATATGATTAATAAGAGTAAAAGATTGTCATTTAGTTGATTGATGTTACATTCAGCATCTCAACTTTCATAGGCAGACCAATTGTAAGACATTTCAAACTAATGTCTTACCATTATTATGTAGGAGGTATTTCTGCCATACCCTACATACACACACATATATATATATATATATATATATATATATATATATATATATACACACACACACACACACACACACACACCCTTGTGCAAATTAATTGAAGCAAAATAAATAATTCTGTTATTATTTATTTTTTTTTGTATTTTTCCCATGAAACAACCCAGTGCACATGTTAATACTTTGTATGTCCATTCCATGAAGTTGTTCCTTGTAAATTGACCATAGATTCTCAATTGGATTTAAATCAGGAGAGTTTCCGGGCCAGTCTATAGTACTTTGATTTCTCACTGGTAATGCTGCAAGTGTATTCCTGCAGTGTTACAATTTTTGTACACTTCCTTGGTGTAACATCCATTGCAGACAATGACTGTAGGACAACTAATCAACAGTCAAGACAATAGTGTCTAGGCATGATGAAAATCTGATGCAATCATGGATGATGCAAAATTTTTCAAGGCCAAACAAATTTCATCATACACCCCAAAAATAGATTCATATTACTGCACACCACTGCAAATGACCTAATCTGAGAAAAAATACACCCTGTCACTCCAGTGAGTCTAAAACTGAACATATGGTGAAAGAAAGGAAACTAAAGTGATTGTTTCAATTAATTTGCACAAGAGTGTATATATACCTGGTATTCAAAAACAAAATAGCGTAAGAACTCTTAATCTTTATGGGTTGCTCCTCTTGGATACTCTCTTACCTAGAAAGGGATGTCCTGACTTGGAAGTGCTGAGCAGCCATTAACTTTTAGGGACACATATAGAGAACAAAGTAGTCATAATAAAGCATTCTTTCTCCATCACTTTTTCTGAGGTCATTAATTTAAATGTACATTTAATGCAAGTAAACACAAGAGCATCTGATAGGTAACACTTTCTCCTAAAGGTGAGAAGATAGCACAAATAACATATGGGACAATTTAGCAGGTGAAACTTTCACCAAAAGTAAATGACAAGAACAAAAGAATAATTGATTGAGTGATCGAGTTGTTTTTTTGTGGCTTATCAACCTTTTGCATGTTATTTAAAGCCAGAAAATATTTCTAGATTGTAAGAATTTTTTTAGGTAATAATGGTCTAGTGATACAAGTCTTATTAATTAACTCATAGCTTGGGGGTGGAGGAGAGGAAGTGGACTCATACCTTTCCCAAAAGTATTTGTATATAAGTGAATATAACAAATCTAGTGGGAATTGGAACTTGGCTCTCTGATAAACAATTCTGAACCATTATCCACTATAGCACCCATACATCCAAGCTTACAGCACCTGGTATTCCTAAATGGTCACCCATTTAGGTACTGACTGGGCATTGCTTAACTTCGGGAACTGGTGTTTCAATATGATGTGGCTGTGTGCACAAAAAATATGAGAACTAACAAGACAAAAGACATGCTCATCAACAGGATGCATAAAATCCAAAGACAGAACTCTGATAATAGAGAAAGAAAAAAATACTTCAGAGAATTTCCACAACAAAAGAGGACAACCCACAATACAAAGAAATATCAAATGACCAGAAATCTGAAAATCTGAAGTGAAATCAACACTGGTCAAATTGAACAGGAACAAAGCAGCAGGACCAAATGAAACTGTAATAGACATGCTGGCAGCCTTAGATGATTTCAGCATTGAAAAGTTACAGACATAATAAATCTAATATACAACAGTGGTGATATACTGAAAAACCTAAATTTTCATAGTGCTGCCTAAGAAGCCAGATGCAAATGAATACAAACTCCATCAAGCCGCAGCCTAATGAGCCATATAAGAAAACTTATCTGAATTCTGATTCACACAACAGAATTAGACTCAAAAAAGGACGAGAACAGTGCAATTTCATTAAAGATAATAGAACAAGGAATGCAATATTTATGATGAGAATGATATCAGAAAGAGTGATACAAATGCAGAAGGATGTATCGGGTGTAACAGCAGAATTGTCCAATTGTTAATTAAGTTTTGAACAATTGTATCTTAGAAATGATTACAGATATCATACTGGAATTCTCCTAGGTTTTTATAACACTATTGGACTCTCCTTTGAGCAATAAGAATGTATAATTACTCACCAAGATTAACAGAAGAATCGTTATGAAATCGATCATAAACGAAAATGACATTTTCGTCATTAACTAATCATTACTAAGGCTCAGAAGCTCATGAATGATTGAAATAAAGTTTATATATATATATATATATATATATATATTATTCCAGGATCATTTTCTAACTTATTCAAGATGATCTTCACCCTCTCTAACCTTCTAACTTTCTGTCCTAGAGTAACAAGGTCCCTCGCAGATTTTATGTATGATTTCATTTTCAAGTTTTTTTTTACTGTTCTTTGGACTGTCATAGCTAAAACTCCTTTCTCACATGCCAAACGTCTTATGGATTGAGTTGGATCTTTTCTAATTGATCGATTTAGCTCTAAGTTGAAATGATGATCCCTCTTCCAGTTGTGACTTCCTGATCCAGTTTTCCTCACTACTGTTCCCTGTTTTTTAAACTTATTCACCATTCTCTTGATTTTTGAATGGACTTTGAAGATGGAAAACAGAGTATGAATGTTGGTACCATTACTGATGACCTGGATTATTTTTTCCTCTCACCATTGCTCAGTTGAGAAGACAGTGGGGCTGACACAAAATGGTTTTAACCTGTTCTTTTTCTAGCGGAATAACTCAAAGGGCTTTTCAGTGATTCTTACATCAAATGGCATCAAGATGGCTAAATGACTTATCTGAAAACCTGGAAAAAAGAAACTCATTTAGTTTTGTGTTTTTTTTTTAGATATTAAACATTTTGTGGGATGGACAATTATAGTGTAAAATGGACGATTTTGCTATTATCCAGGTATACCTGTGTTTTATAGTAAAAAATCGTACATGAGTTATTTTTATAATTATAAATTGTCACACAAAATATAATTTTGTAGTAAATTATCTTGTAGTCTCTAATTGAAAAAAAGAAGAGTTATAACAATTCTATTTTTGAATATTACTCAAGTTTTTTTTCTGCTAGTTTTGATAAAAATTAATTCTGCCAAATCTTTCAAGTCATATTTGCAATATCACAAATCATTAAAAAAAGTCGCCAAAATGACATTCAACATTTCCATATCTATGAGAATGTGAAAGGTAACACTTCAGAAAAGTCTGGAGGCAAATATCTTGACAGTTTATTTTCCCAAAACTCAGACTCAATCAGAAATTGCTGTAGACTTCCGTTTACACAAAGAATCAAACTTATATAATTATAGTCTTCATTCAATAACAAAACTTTTCGGCTGATAGAAGTTAATACAGGAAACAAGAAATTATAAATATAAAACAAAATTCCATTATATACATATTTAACCAATATTTGCAGGTGGGTGTGCTAGCAGTAAATCTGATTTGGAATTTATCAGCATATTCACTGTAATTTCCAAGCCTCAATCTAAGACAGTTTTCAATTTTTGTTATAGGTTTTGTTTCTTGTATAATAAAGTGTTTCATGACCCAACACACCTTATGCTTCAGGGCTAGTATAAAAATAATAACTACTAATAGCTTATATCTCTAGTGACATACCAGGACAGTTCTGACCAACAAAGAATGTATGTATAGATAATCAGCAGAAGATACAAGTATTAGTAAATTTGATCAATAGAGAAAAAGAGTATTTAGACCAGATTTGCATTTTCTTAATGGAAGAAGGCAAGAAATTCAAAGAAAACAAATTGTAACCTGTAAAATTTTATGATGGAAACTAATTTCAAACATAATGAATGATAATATTAGCTGTTTCCCTATTAGGAAACATCTGCCATTCATTGACCGAGCAGCTAGTACTGCTTTCTGTTGAAATTTATAAAATCTCTCCCTTAAAACACTTTTTCAGGAAAACAGGTTTCTCAAGTCCAGTAACTTTTATTGCGCTTTCCAGTATTTTGGGTGGTTTTCTTCTGAACTTTCTATTTAAAGTGGTGTGGAATGTTAACATTTTGATTATGACATTATTTTCTCTATCAAGTTACATGTGCTATCCATTTTAGTTGTTGCTGCTGTTGGTAGTCCTTAAGTGACGTGGTTTCTGTTATTTGGTACAGTTCTTTCTTTGGGATTTTGTAGCACCAGTCTACAATGTTCACAAAAGGATGATCTTTGCCAAGACCCACTGACTTTACTTGCTCAAAGCCTTTTTGGACCATTGGTCTTAGGAAGCAGTTACATACAGCTGACAGTTTAGATATTTCTATGTTCAATTTCTTTTTCTTCTATACTTAATTTGTTATAGCTCAGTGGTTCTCAGCCTATTTTGCTTGACGCATTCTTTTTGCTATAAGTCAGGATGTCATCCCCCCACTTTTCAAGATTGTCCAACTCAAAAGGTGCATTCCAAATAATATGCATATACTATTAAAAACTTTCATTCTTTTTCCTATTGGTATGTATACATTATGTATACATGGGTTATTTTTGTAGTGGTAAAAAACACAAGAGCTAGGGGAAAGAAAACCCAGCATGACTTCTCAGTTTCATCAACCGATGCACATTGTGGGTTGTGCTCTCTTGGGAAGTTCAAAAGTTAACATTTTGAGTCTACCGATCTGTGGCCCCAGTTGACCCCATACTGAAACATAGAAATTCCTACCTAGCAGGGAATTCCCAATGGGTTGAGAACCCTTGTTATAGCTGATAGTGGGGTGAATTTTATTTCATCTCATACTAAAAACAGATGATTTTTTAAAAAAGATATTTGAATAATTTTTTAACTATTAATAAACAAAAATGAATTTTAGTTAAGTGTCAAAAAACAATTTCTGTCTGAATTTTGGGATGAGGACTCATCATTATTTACGTTTGGACTTTTTTCCTCATATTTGTTAATATTACAACATTTTGGCCAGTTTGCCCTTTGACTTTCATCCGTTGTTTGTTGATCCAGGCACCTAGACTGACAAGCACTTTATGAAAGTTAGTTTCCAGGTAAATCTTAAACTCCACCCTTAATCTAATGGAGGGTAGATTGTTCTCGTTCTGCTGGTCATGTCCTGGGATGTCTTGTCTAGTTCTTATTTATCAATGCACAGTTATTGCTCATCCCATTCGCATTGAGTTTAGAATACCCAGTCTAGGGATTGAACTCAGTTACTCTGTCACCAAATCCGGAAACTAACACTTTAATCCACTAAGCTATTGTAGTTCGAGTGTAAATAATGTAAATAATGAAAAGCCAAATTTGAAAATTACCAAATTTATTTTTAGTATTAATATTTAAAATTTTTTAAATTAAAATTAAAAATTGATTAAATTAAAAATTAAATTAAATTAAACTTAAAAATTAAGAGCTAAATTAAAAATTAATTAAATTAAAACTTAAATTAAAACTTTAAATTTTAAATTAATATTTAAAATTTTTAATATTTAATATTAATAATGTAAATAATGAAAAGCCAAATTTGAAATTTACCAAATATTTTTAATATTAATATTTAAAATTTTTTAAATTAAAATTAAAAATTAAATTAGACTTAAAAATTAAATTAAAACTTAAAACTCAAAAATTTTAAATTAAAATTAAAAATTTTTAATATTTAATATTAATAATGAAAAGCCAGATTTGAAATTTACCAAAATTTTTTTAATATTAGTATTTAAAATTTTTAAAATTAAAATTAAAATTAAAAATGAAATTAAAATTAAAAATTAAAAATGAAATTAAATTAAAAATTAAATTAAAAATTAAATTAAAACTTAAAACTTAAAATTTAAAATTAATATTTAAAATTTTTAATATTTGATATTAATAATGAAAATAATGAAAAGCCAAATTTGAAAATTATCAAAATTTTTTCATGCTCTCACTCAATTTTCTTACAATTAATTGTACTTAATATATCTTACAATAGTCATCTTGACAAATGATAAATAGCTTACCCTACTTTTGCTAGTTCAATCCTTTGATTCAAATAATCCTTATAGTTTTCATTTATTAAAGACAAATAAAGGTGGACAGATTATTGTTGATAATCTTTCATCCCAATAAGATTATGAAGGGCATTCTAATTTGAAAATCTAAATATAAAAAAAACAACATTAATTGATTTTATGATGTTTTCAGAATCATTTGTACCTTTTCTCTCATCAGATAAAATTCTTCACAGACAACTATCAACTAAACACAGGACACACATTATTTTTACTCATTTGTTTCATATTATGAAAATAATCAAGGTTTTGACTCAGCAATGTGAAAGAAATGCTGGTGCTGGCTTGTGCCTATTTCTTTTCCACTATTTAATTTTTGTTAATATTAATTTTTGTTATTATGATTTTTTACAATCTAAAAACTATATAGTATGTAATATATTTGTTGTTATAGAAATTCTAAATAGAGTTTTTTCAGTAATAGTAGTGTTAAGAGAAAAACCATCCTTTTTGTGGGTACATAGCCAAACTTTTAAAGAATTTTGACTGAGATAAAGAAAGACTAGTAAATCACATTCCAATCGTTAGAAAACCTAATCTACTTTAACAAGTTGTTTCCTTTTTTTTACCTTTAGACGATTCACCGTTCTATATATTCTATATATTTGATGTTTCCGAAAGTAGCAAATTCATTCATTAGTTTTGCAAAATTGATTCTGTTCATTTGTATATACATATTTCTGAAGATGACACAGAAGCTACATAACCAAACTAGAGAATCTGGTAATAGTATACCACATGAAAAATCAATATAAATTTTCTTCAATGTCATCTGGAACTTGTTTAGCATAAGGGATTTGAATTTGGGTCAGAAAAGGTATAGTAAGGTAGAAAGGATTTAAATATCAAAGCTTTCAAGACAAGTTAAAATTTTAAAAATATAATATTAATTATGCATGTAATACTTGCTGGGAAATAAGCATTAATAATATAGTAATTATATCATAGAGTATGAGTTAAAGATCAAATGTAGATCAGAATCCAACAGAATTATAAGATAAAAAACACAAAGAAACGTTTATCAATTTAACATGTTTCACTTTTATTAAAGCTTTGTCAGAGACTGAGAGAAAATAGACAAAAAGACAGAACTTTGGTATTTTTAACTTTGTTTGGATTGATTCTCATTAGTCAGTCATGTATCATGTACATTGCTGTCACCTCTGGGTATTGACTACAATATCCACTTATATATATATATATATATATATATATATATATATATATATATATATATATATATATATATATTATTCCATCGATAAAAACACTGTTTAACCTGAAAAAGTCCTTTTGGAGGATGAAATCTGTAAGAGGAAATTTTTTTTCCCATTTTGTCATGCAAATTTTTCATGGAAACATATGAAAAAAAGAAAAAAACATTCAAGTAAGGTTCATCCTGTACATGGCCTGAGGGCCACTCGATGTAGAGGGGTACATTAAGAGGTAGTTTATACAGATAGGAAAGGAAGATGATGGTTAACACTAGACATGAACAGGTTAATATATATAGATGCATATGTGTGCGTGTGTTTTCAATGAAAATGTATGAAAGAAAGGTTTCTGCCCGAATATATATATATATATATATATATATATATATATATATGTATGTATAGATGCCAGTTTCTTACTGTTTCCTACACTTTGGGGAAAATGCCATTTCCTAATATGGCAGAAACATTAGAAGTGAACAAATCAGAAAGCAAAAATTCCAGAACATTGATTTCCTTGCTAATTTAAAATTCATATCAATGCTCAGGATTTTCTTGCGTCTTTTCTTTAACAAATGCAACGATGAATGTCATTGTTTCTAATATGCATTCACAGAGATGAAATGAAAAAAAAGATTAAAATTAAGAAACAAAATTCACAATTTTACCATGAAATCATGGAACACAATTATTTTCAGACAAAAATGCCCTGGAAGCATATTTTCAAAAAAAAAAAAATGAAATTACTTTTAAATCCATACATTTGCAGTATTAAGTCAAATGATACTTGTCATATTTTGTTTTTTTTTGTTTCTACCAGTACCAAGTGCAAAAG
The DNA here is from genome assembly GCA_964036315.1 of Acanthosepion esculentum. NCBI lineage: Eukaryota > Metazoa > Mollusca > Cephalopoda > Sepiida > Sepiidae > Acanthosepion > Acanthosepion esculentum. The sequence goes on from OZ038487.1 coordinate 101,769,948, forward strand.
TTTTAGCAGTTTTTCCAGAATTTTGGCTGACTTATGCTAGTAGCCTTAATACAATATAGAATTATAAATTCAATACTATAAATATATAAATTATTTTCCATCTAGAAGATAGTCATGTCTATTTTTCCATTATATTTGATTTTTGTTAACAGTAAATCTAACTTATTCAATGAGAACAATATACTGTTACTATTTTTAGAATATGAATTTATTTTAAAATATTATTGGCAATCAGAAAGAAAATCATTATAGTCATTAGGTGGGACTTTTTACTTAGTTTATGTAAATAAAATCTAAGTCAAGAAATATTATAACTTTGCCTCATGTATATATATATATATATATATATATATATATATATATGTATATATATATATATATGTATATATATATGTATATATATATATATATGTATATATATATATATGTATATATATATATATATGTATATATATATGTATATATATATATATATGTATATATATATATATGTATATATATATGTATATATATATATATATGTATATATATATATGTATATATATATATATATGTATATATATATATATATATATATGTATATATATATATATATATGTATATATATATGTATATATATATATATATGTATATATATATATGTATATATATATATATATATGTATATATATATATATATATGTATATATATATATATATATGTATATATATATATATATATATGTATGTATATATATATATATATATATATATATATATATGTTTTATAAAACAGAGCATTTGCTTAAATACTTGTATCTATAAAAAAAAAAAAAAGAACGTTAAACATAATATAAATGTCTTTAAATATATATATGTATATATATATATATATATATATATATGTATATATATATATATGTATATATATATATATATGTGTATATATATATATATATGTATATATATATATATATATATATATATGTATGTATATATATATATATGTATATATATATATATATATATATATATATATATATATATATATATATATATATATATATATGTATGTATATATATATATATATGTATATATATATATATATATATATATATATGTATGTATATATATATATATGTATGTATATATATATATATATATATATATATATATATATATATATGTATGTATGTATGTATGTATGTATATATGTGAATAAATTTATAAGAATAAAATTGTCAAAGACACAAATGCAATTGCACACAATGCCCAATGTAAATTAAATTATAACATACAGAGTAATATACAATGAAAAATCCTTTTTAATTAGCTTTTGCTGTATCTGTAACTTGCAGTTTCATGTCCTCTTGCAATTTTAGGCAGTCACACAATCTTCAGGTAGTGGAAACTGCAAGTTAAGGATACAGAAAAAGGTAAGTAAAAAAAATATCTTTTTATATTATATATAAAGATACATACATAGTATGGCATCTGCTGGTCTCGAGTGACCATGGATCTGTGTCCGAAGAGTTATGTCCTTTACAGGGCACAGGACAGGGCAGGGTTTTATGAGAGATTGGCAGCTGCTCATACAGCATGTTTCCCCTCTCCACTCCACCAATGTTGTTCATGGGAATGGCAGAGGCCAATACAGCTTAGCACTGGCTTCATCGCAGAAGCTGACAGAACAAAACTGAACATTATATTGAACTGTCTTAGGGAATCTGGCCCCAGATTTTAATTCAGAATTGACCTTCTCCTAGTCTGGTTGCCAACAATGGCTACAGAGCCCAGACAGTCCTACTGTTTCCTCATAGTTGGAGGTTTTGAATTCAGAGTTTTTCCTTCTCCTAGACCGGTTGCCACCCAAGGCTATAAAACCCAGTCTGTCCTGCTATCTATTTACCCATAACTGGAAGAAGAGATGGATTCATAATTTTCTCAAGGGTATTAGCACATAAGTGAATCTAATGAACTTAAACTCAGCTCTCTGATTCCTCAATCTGAGGTCCAATCCATTACTCCACCATGCCTCCATACACACACACACATATATATATATATATATATATATATATATATATATATATATATATATATATATATATATATATAAAATGATGAAAATGGAGACTTTAGAAATCCATGGTAATATTTTATTTTGCAAGATCAATTAATTGTTCTCATTTCATCAGACCAAGCAGTTTATTGCTGTGAAACTGTTTGGTCTGATGAGATGAGATTGATTAATTGATCTTGTGAAATAAAATATTACCATGGATTTCTAAAGTCTCCGCTTTCATCATTATCATTTGCTCTGTTCTTACCTTGTGTTCTCCGTGAATTTATATCCTCTTTGGAATTATCCATATGAATTATCAAATAATATTATATATATATATATATATATATTCTAAATTTAAAAATCCCAGTGTTTCTTATTCTTACACATGTATAGTGGCATCAATATCACATGAAAACTTTTTCCACTTTGTCATACATCTTTCCTCCAAAATTGTTCTTGACATATAAAAATTTATATATCATTATTCCACACACACACACACACACATATATATATATATATATATATATTTCTAAAGAAAGAGATGGATTTTTTATTCATTAATCTGATAGATTTCATTGTTTTAATGTTATTATCCTGTTGGAGACCACATATTTTCTCTAATAAGATTTCTCAAATATTGTGGCCATTTGATGAAAAGAAATAAACAGACTGTTTAATAAAGAAACAAAGTGTCTACTCATTTATGAGTATCCACTAAAGATAAAATTTAAGTAATAAATATATATATATATATATATATATATATATATATATATATATATATATATATATATATATAAACTGACATAAACTTTGTGTCAAATTCTGATTAATTGGCTTTCAAATGTGATCCACACCAACCAATTTTATCCACACCAAATTAGCTAAATATGAATTTAGCTTTTATGCTTAAATTTATTTCTCATAGTTAATTGAAAATCTATAGTTCAGAGCCGGGGGAGACATTTATTATTGCTAGAGCTCTTTGGAATACTGAACATATTTTTGTGCTGTTTGTTTTTTAAAACTTTTTATTCTGAATATTGTATGACTATCTTTGAGAGTCCAAACAGTTCTTTATTTAGAAAAAAAAAGAAATAGAGAACAATTCAGCATATAAGAATATGTAACTGTCTGTATTACACACATTGATATGAATGTGTTGGTCGAGTCAATATATTTGTTTCTTTTGTTTGTTATCATTTTTTGGTTAGCATTGTTCCAGAAAAAAAAATGAAACTGTCCTCTTTTCAAATAGATTGTATACCTGAAGAAGTCAATAGAGTATAGTAGCTGAAAAATAGTCATACAACAAAATGAATGAATTAGGATTCAAATAATTCTTTCAGTGAAAACATAAAAAAATTATCTTATCTGATTACATACAAAGAAATGGTTAAAAATATATCCCAGGTGTTATATATGAAGCTAAATAGTAGAAGTCAGGTGAAGTGATATTGTTTTAATGTTTAAAATAATTAAGCTTTTTTAAAGCACCTTGTATATTAAAAAGTAATGTATAGTCTTCAAATACAATGAGAGTGCAGTTGTTTAACCTTATATCCAAGTGAGCAGTATTAAGATTATTTTTCTAAATTAACTGTTAGAAACAGAATTTATTAAAATAAAACTATTAAAACTATTAACATATTTGATAGTCTATAAAAAACACTTTTTCTTTCCTCAAAACAGCTTATAAATATATTCTGGGGCATATATCTGAAATTGAGGCATCTGGTAGGCAATATTTACCCATATACTGTAGACTACTAGTATTTGTACCTAGCCTAATTCAATTAATATTGCAATATTAAATATAGGATTTTGCCATCAAATATGGTTGTTAATCCTTTTTATAAACTTTATGATTAGTTAATTAATTGTATTATTTCAAACTAGTGAATCCATGCTGTTAAAAATGATTATAATTATTAGGAAGTTTCTAAGATGCAGTGAATCAAAAGACTTGAAATAATGTATCAAGATTCAATAAAGTGAAAATAAGGAATTTATAATGAAAATAGAAGCCAATGAACAATTTAATTAATCTGTTCCCTTTATATTTTTAGGCATTTAATGGTATCTATCATTCATTGGTATTACATAAATCACATTTTGCCCAATATCCTTTCATGTTAAAATTTTTATGTGTTTAATATAACAATAAAGTGGAAATATCTCTTGGAAGAAAAAGATTAGGAACAGGATGACAAAGACAGCTACAACAATGCTTATTTCAAGATCAAGTTGAAGCAAGATAATCACTTAATAGACAAACGTATCTGAGTGCCTCACATGAAAAGCTTGAATAAATAAGACTACAATGTAAGAAATGTTGGCGTAAACTGATTAATTAAATGGTTCATTTTGCTCTGGAACGAATTTTGTCTAAATGCAGATAAATATTTTATTTGTATAGATTATTAAAATGACTAAAGCAAGTAATCGCTCATAAATTTACTAACTTAAGTTGATTTATCTACCTTCCCACTACAGATTAGATAGAAAACATTGATAATTATTATATGGTTTGATAATTTATTTTTGAAATTGAGTTTTTCTGTGTATTTTGACAGTAATACAAAATTATATCTTAAACAGAACATGATCCAATGTGAATACATCTCATCTTGTACCAGATTTGTCAAAATTTCTGTTATTCAGGTGCCTACTGTGGAGGCAATGGAACAGAAGAACATCAATAGGAAGGAGATAATTATAGGAAGTAATATGCTGAAAGAGCGGATAACAAAATGATTGAATCCTGCTTCAGTTTCAATGGAAAGATTAAAGAAATTCAAATCTTACAAGTAGTCATAATATGGCTCAGAGGGTTTTCCTTCCATCTCAGCACAATGAAGATAATGAACTATAGAAAGCACATATTACTCATCGGTGCAGCCTTTATACCTACTAACTTGAAAGGTTGTTTATCTAGCTCTTTAGGAATAGAAATGTGACAGTATCTATGGAGTCTGGGAGATAAGTTAGATTATTGATGGTTTTATCTACAACTTGACATCCAGCTGAGATGAAATCTGTTAGCATCCATTATAGCTTAGTGGCACAGAATTCCCTTCAATTAAGACATGAGAGATAGGTTGCCTATTTTACTATGAATTATCATGAATTAATCATGATTTCACTATATACTTCTTTCATGCTGAAGCTTTGGTTGAATAATTAAACAACTTTCAAATAATGATAATGTTACTAATAATAGGAAAGAACATTTGTTAAATAGTCCAGGTTTAGACATTTTATCAGGTCATAGGTCAAAGTGGGAAGATAATGTTCAACACTGAGTTTTTGCTTAAAAATAGTATTATTATTATTTGTACTTTCAGACCTGGTGATCATTGCCAGGCAATAAGTGACTGTAAATCTCCTTAAATCTCTAGTACCCTTCCCTGTAATTTTAGTTGTATTTAGGCAGCAATGCTTCTAGGAACAGTTCCCAGTATTCCATTAATTATAAGCACAACCTTCACATTAATGTTCTATAATTTTTTACAGCTTTCAGGCAATGTGATGGTTGTGCTTATAATTGATGGAGTACTGGGAACTGGCAATGTGAAGGTTATGCTTATAAACAATGGAGTACTGGGAACTGTTCATAAAATCATTGCTGCATAAATACAACTAAAATTACAGGGAAGAGTACTAGAGATTTACAGTCACTTATTGCCTGACAATGATCACTGGGTCTGAAGGTACAAGTAATAATAATACTATTCCTAAGCAAAACTAAATATTTCCATGGTTTTGAATTCGGAGTTGTCCTTACAGACTGCCTGTGACTCAAGGCTAGAGAGCTATGTCTACTCTGCTATTTAACCCACAATTTGGTGGGAGGGAGGAAAATGGATTCATGCTTTTCTTAAGAGCAATAGTAGGAATTAACAGCAACAGAATAGTTTCAGAACTTGAACCTAGTTTATGAATTCCACTTTTTATACTGATAACCATTATGCTACTTCTATATTGAATTTGAAATTGCTGTATTTTATTAAACTTAACAAACAAGAGGCATACTAAGTTATAAAACCAACCTACTTACTAATCTGACCAAGTTACCAAACAGATATTTTTGGAGGAGGTCTTTTTGGTTGAGTTGAGAATTTATCAGTACTCCCTCATATAGTAATACTAATTTTTGAAAAACTGAAATTTTTAGAGTATTTTAAAAGCACAGTATTATAGACAAAGCACTGTGAAAAACATTATTATGGAAAAATAGATCCCTGCTATAATTTTTGATTACATTCTTTTCTATTTTCTCTTTATCTAGTTTAAAGAGATTACCTAATAAATTGATCTGCTCATGATTGTCATTAGGGTTGATAAAAATGGTTAGGCCATTTTCTATTTTACATAGCCTCATCAACATAACTAAACGAGTTAACCTTTTTATTGAAAGAGACACAGCATCTGATCTTCTCTGAAAAGTCTCATTAGCAAGAAAAGTACACTTTGTGAATAAGTATGGATAGAAGCCAAGTCATTCTCCTGGACTAACAACTGAACACTACAACAAGAACCTATTTTGTTAAAGGGGTTTACTAGAGACTTCAGGAGAAAATATAAAAAGCATGTGAAGATAATCAAAAGCTTCCTCAGGCATATCTGTGAAAGGAGCTATTTTGCTGATAGGAGAATCTTGTAAGTGCAGAAGATGGAATCTACATTGGAACTGGCAGTAATGGAAGCAGATACATTTGTTTGTTTTTATCAGTTACTGGGAAAGAGCATAGCAGGAAATGGTTTCTCTACTGACAAAACAAGACATACAAAGCAAGCAAGAAAATGCTATCAAGCCTTTTATTTTATTTTTTTTTTGTAGCTTATTGCTTTAAGAATAAAAGCAAGTATTACGATTGAAGGCCTTACTCATTAACTAATATGAATCATTGGGACTGGTTATAATAGTTCAGTGGTTGAAAATTTAAAAGAGGTTGTAAGACTTACTGTTCAATTTCCTGTATTGTGTAACTGCAGACTATTAACCAGGACACTGATGAAAATGAATTATTTGTCTTAAAATAAAGTAAGGCTTACTGTTTAGTATTTTATACAAACTAAAAGTACAAAACAGTGAAAATGATTTATATAAAATTATATAAAAACAGATTTTCTGGAAACAAAATTCAATAGTAAAATATATAAATCTACACCAGAATTGTAGAACAATAAATTGACTGTACAGAATGTATTGTATCATCTTGAGATAAAATAATCTGATTTCTGACCATTTTGTATGACATTTCTATTGTTTCAGGTGCCAGAAACCTTACTTAATGATTTTCTTATCAAAAGCCAACAATCATTGGCTTTCAAAAAGTTATTACAATCATGAAATTATTAAAATCATGCATTTCTCTGAGTTTTGTGCTGGGATCAAAGTGTAGTATCTGCCTTCAGCTGGAAAAAAAACTATTTTATCTCTCAGTTGTGTTTTTGTTTTCGAACAGAGCATAACTCAGTTGTGTCTGTCTTTGGGCAAAGTGCAACTGAAAATATTATTGAAAGGTGTCTGGTCTTAGGGAATACATGCCTGAAGCAGTACTTCCCTTATTGCACTAAAGAGGGGACATCAGTGGTAATACTCAGACACCCTACTTTAAACTGACCCTGTGTCACATCCTGCCAGTAGGGAGTGGCAAGTAAATACTAAGTGCAGTACCTGCTTTTAACCTTTAGACAAGATGTAGTGTTGTCTTTGGACGTGGAAAAAATTTAGGTGAGCTTGGTCCTGGAGATTCTACCTATGGAGCAGCACATCCTCATTGCGCAGAAGAGTTTTTGAAAATTATGCATGATGGAGATGGCAATTCTTGTTCTTGCACACATTTATGTGTCTATGCCCCATGTTAATCTGACCATGTGTCACATTCTGAGCTTGTTGGGAGGTAAATAAATATCGAGACCTTGGGAAATACAAATATTTTAGTAAAATTTTTGTTAGGGTGATAATATTTTGCTTAAACATGCCTTGACATTTGATTTATACAAAAATATGAGGTGTGACAGTTTAATTCCTGAAATGGCTCTGGGAAATAAAAGTTTGCTTACTTAGTCACTATTGGATATTGTCACCTTCAAGATACTCCCTTTTTGAACCTATACATTTTGTGAGATGACAGTGCCATCACTGGAAACATTCTTGGAAGTTGTTTCTGGAATATCTTTCAATAATGTAGTCACATGTCACTGGATGTCAGGAATGTCAGCAAATCATTGATCTTTTAGTGTATTTTTTAATTTTGGAAAGAGCCAAAGATCACATGGAGCTAAATCTGTTGAATAATGTGGATAGCCTATTTTTATTACTGCTCATCAGTCAAAATGACAGACATGATCTTTGAGGATTTTTTAAAATTCTCAAACATTCAGTTAGAATCTGTCATGCTGTTTCTCTATTCATTTTCATTTTCTTCTGCTATCACTTGCACAATCTTTGATCTGAGTGCCTCAAATTATCCACATTTTCATCTGTCCTTTATGTTTGAATCTGCCCACTTTTTGCGTCATCATGTACATCTCCCTTTTCTTTGAACCACCTGTGTTGCTCAAAAACACTCAATGTCTTCATAGCATGTTCAGCAGAAGCCATTTTAATAGGGCTAATGTTTCATGAGCATCTTTTGCCAATTGTCACACAAAATGTGATGTTAATCTGCAGCTTCTTTTCAGTCATCTTTTGCCAACAGTATAACATGAACATGTGCAACAACATGTAATGTTTGGCAACAAATAATTCATCTGGTTTGTGTCTCAAGAAAGTGGAAGTTCATTCATCTTTTGCCAACAGTTTAACATGAAGATGTATAACAATCTTGCTTGGCACCAAATGATTCACCTGATTTGTGTTTCAAGAAAGTGGAAGTTGTAATATGACCAGATGTGCTTGGGTACAGATTTCATCTGACTCATTACTCCATTGACATTCTGGGAACTAAACTATCATACTCCATGCACATTTATATCAGAAAAAAAAATATGAAAGACTTAAAATATATTTTAATTTCACCTTAGAAATTTCTGATATAAAATGAACAGATCTTTCAATTTCTATATATGTGTAAATTTTTAACAAACTTTGTAGTTTATTTTTATTATTATGTATACATTTATATTTGTAGATCAAGAAAGAGAAATGTATATCACTGCTGGGATTTAGCAAAGAGTCTGTCCATCATTTAATTGATAGTATGTAGGCATGCTGAGTTATATTTGTATAAAGATGTTTAAATATGCCTATGAGATGTGACCAAAAGGTTTGAATAGTGGAAACTAGGTCTGGAGCAGAGGTGGAAATAAGCACCAAGACTGTCAATCATCAAATGACAAAAAAAAAAAAAAATAATTTCTGAGTTGGATGATCCACACATCCTCCTGGTTAATAAACTAAGACTTTGAAAATTAATATTTAATATTTTTCAAACAATGGGTTGTGTTCCTGCAAACAATGAAAAACATGCTTTGTGATCCCTTTGAAGAATATATAAGCAAAGTCACCAGACCAGACAAGCCAGAAGTTTTTGGCAACAGACAGCAACAGTGCACGATGGTGTCTTCAAATAGATTCTCTTATTCATTCACCCGTCTTCCTCACCAAGCTACGTGACATTTACACTATCCTTCTCACTTTCTCGTTTACTTCTTTTTCTCACAAATACACATGAAGAAATCACATTTCTTTTCATCTTAATAAACAGTGACAAACAAGGAACTTTAACACTAAGAAAATTTCACTTGTAAAAACATGAAAATAAAAATATCTTATATTTAAAAACCTTGCTTGCCTTTTTCCTTTTTGTGGGTTGATTAAAATCTGCAACATAGGTGATAACTTTTCATGTTTAAATTTCTTGAATTTTTGTAAAGCATCTTGTACACAAATATGTATATGTAAAATATGGGCCCCAAAGACAAGTAAAAAGTGTAATTGTTTAACCCTTACATCAAAATGACCAATATTAAGGGCTTTCCTAAATAAATTCTTAAATAAAGAATTATTTAAAATACAAAAAAAAAAAAAGAATCACCATAATTGAAAGATCTATAAGATTGCCTTTTTTCCTCCCCAAAATGGCTAAAAATGTATATCCTGGGTCTTTCTAATATGTCAAGTTAAGATATCTAGTTGGCTAATGTTTATCGAGATGCTATTAACTACAAGTAACTAGCTCACCACCATAATACTGTAGTATTAAATGTAAACAGAACCATCTTATAGGCTACAAAATATGATAATATGGAAAAATACTTCATTATTTTTAAATTTGAATCAACCAGGGATTTTCCTTTTCCCAATGAAAATACTTTTAAAAGAATAGTAGAATGGTTAATAATTTTTTTCTAAGTTTAGAATTTTAATTTAATTCTTGCTTTTTTCAATTTTCATTTAATTGATTTTCATATTCTCTATCTCATCTTCAGGCTTTACACCAACTCTTCCAGTGGAAATGGGAGAATTAAGCAATATGCCTTCATTATGACATTGAACACTCCTAATCCCTATACACTCATCCTATCAACATATTTTTTCCCAAATTTTGATTAATGCCCCTTGCAGTGATTTGTGGTCAATGTTATTTTGCTTGGCTCCAAGCAGAACATCCTACACCAATATTTTATCAATTCAATTCTCTTGACTTGGAGAGAAAATATCCTTTTCTCTTTTTCTCATCTTCACAAAATGCTGTTAACATAATCCTATAACTAAGTTCAATGAAGCGTTTGAATTAATAATGTAAAGTAGGTTTTGATGTTGACGTGTTTCCAATGTGATTTTCACTCACGGTCAAAATGCAAATTCAATTTAATTAGCAAGTTGACAGCTATCATAGATAATTGGAAAATACGCATTTAAAAAAAATACAAAGTGTTAATTACTTCCTACATTTTTTTTAATAATATAATCAACAATTTTTCTATAATATAATCAACTATTTTTTCTATAATATAATCAACTATTTTTTCTATAATATAATCAACTATTTTAATTAAAAAAGCTTAGTGGAAATCAGGTTTTGATAAGCAAGTCTTTGTTTGTTTTTTCATTATTCGTAGACCATACAAATGGTTAATATTACCTGCAGATTTCTGCTTAACTATCTGAAAGAAGGTCTGTTTTTGGCACATATTTTCAATTCCAAAAATTATTTTGTGCCTTTAAAGTTTTCAATTACTGCAAAGCAATAAGATGAAAATCCAATGTTTCTCCTTCATTTAATTCTGAGGTGGTAATACTGACAGAAAATTTCAAGATATTGCTTTTCGATTTATCTTGATGATTGAAATTACCAACAAATGAGATAATAATGGGGAGACATCTGCGAATATTGATTTGAAAACAGATTTGTATTAAAAGATTGTTTAAAGGCAATATAAAAAAAATCATTGTTTTTTTTTTACACAAATACAAACAAATCCTGCAACAACTCTTCCAGTATTACAGCAGAAATGGTAGAATAAAATGAGTAACATTGGAAATGGTAGAATGAAACAACACTGGAAATGGTAGAATAAGAAAAGTAACACTGGAAATGGTAGAATGAAACAAGTAACACTGGACATGGTAGAATGAGACAAGAAACATTGGAAATGGTAGAATGAAACAAGTAACATTGGAAATAAGCTAGCTGACACAACTGTTTACTCCTGTCTTAGTATAGATCTGACAAAATAAAACTGGCAACTGCTCTCAAAAAGGATCTCCAATCAGTGGTTAACTGGGGCAAGGAATGGCTTGTAAATTTTAATGCCTCCAAAACAAAACTGCTTTCATTTAATCACTACAGAAATCTTTTTTGCACTTTCTTGGACACATTTTTTTGAGTGACATGAAGTAGAGTGATTATATTGAATTAGTTGCTGGGTCTGCTGCTAGGAAAGTTGATCCACTGCATCGTGCCAGACAATTGTTCTCCTGAGAATCCTTCTTGCACATTTATAAATCTACCATTCATCCATGCATTGAATACTCCTGCTGTATCTAGTCTGGTGTACCAACTATAGATCTCAAGATTCTTGACAAAATTCAAAGAAGGATTTGTAATGTTATCAATTTTGACCTGGAATCTTGTCTTCAGTCAGTTTCTCAAAGATGTAACATGGCTTCCTTCTGTCTTTTCTACAAATATTTTCATGGCAATTGTTCTGATGAACTGTTCTTAGTGCCTTGAAAGCATGAATTTAAGCATGCTGCTAGATTGGCAAATGGGTCTCACTGTTTTACTATTGAAATACCTAGATGCAACCATATGTTCTGTTCTAATAGTTTCTTTTCTCTCACTTCTGGACTGTGGAACTCCCTTCTGTTGTTTTGCTTCCCTACTACCGACAGTCTTCGAAAATGTAAATACAACATCAATCATCATCTAGCTTCCTTAATCCTGTTCCTGTTGTCTATTTCCTGACTTCTTCTCACTAAAAATTCTCTTTCACTCCCTGGAAACACTTGCATCCTAGTGGCATTATCACAACATTACTTGGGGAGAAATGATGAAAAAAATGGTAGATTGAAACAAATAACATTGGAAATGGTAGAATGAAACAAGTAACATGTTTTTTTTTTGCTTGTAAGAAAACAAACAATATCTTATAGCATATAAAACCACCCAACTTTCTCCTAAAAAGGTAAAAAAATATCCCCAAAGTCTTGTAAGTGAATTTGAGGTATCTGATAGGTTAACATTTACCCAGACACTGTAGACTGCAAGTACTTGTATCAATCTTCCCTCTGTAATAGTGTAATATCAAATGTAAAAGGAAAGCAGTTTTATATTTATATTCTATCAGAAATGTTATTTTCTCATTTTTTCTTTCTGGATGACTCAGAGTTAAAAGAGGAAAATAATTATCATTATTTGACAAAATCAAACAATTGTTACAATCATTGAAACCATAACCCCCCCCCCCCAGGATTTCCGTTAAAACAAATATATTTTGGTTTTAAATGATATACCATGCAACTGTTTTCAAGTGAACAAGCGGAAATTCAATATTTTTGGCAAGTTATAACCATTTCATGAACTCAATATTCTCAAAGAGAGATGTTATTGTTGAGATAAACTTTTTTTTAAATTTTCTACTGAAATTTGCTTCTTTTATAAGGAATTCTAAAAGACTCAACTAAATTAACAAAAATAAAAAAAATTGTTTTTATCATATTAAAATGAATAATATATTTCAAAATGTTTTAAAATTTATTTCCATCAAATTTAATTGAACTTAAACCTTTATTCTGATTGTAAAATAGTTTTTTTTAATACAATCAATTTATGTTAATTTCTTTTGAGTCATATAACAAGAGAAATCTCTAATCAAATTGATTAGAAATTGATTTTGGAGACTATTGATCACCAGGCAGATTTTCCTATCTCAAAAAAGGAAAAATTAAGTTGTAAAAGAAAAAAAAATTGATTTCTTTACCAGACATAAATATTACTATTTTCATTTAGGCTGAATAAAAATGTCTGGTTGCATATTTACAAAAAGCTGAAAACTTTTTTCAAAAATATTTTTTTTCCAATGACACAAAGCTGCAAAAGAAATTTTATATTAACAGACGGATATAACCTGGGAGGTCAACAAGATTTTATCATTACAACTGGCAGCAAACTTGGTTTTATATGGAAAGTTTGAATTCATTCAAAACAGATATATATTAATCAAGAAATACTATTAATAGTTTTAAAAAATGAGTTCTGTTTTTAGATTGCATCTAAGTACTTATATTAGAACTGAACAAGTGTCATAAAATGATAAAATATATTTAAGCTAAAATGGAAGAAGAAAAAAAAGCAATAGAGAGAAAAATAATATATTTTAAAATCATATGAGTTCATTGGTAAAAACCCTTTCTATACAGTCTGGCCATATCTGTCCAGATAAACATATGTTTACTTATATCTGAGTCTAATAATACCAAATGGTCGTAGAGAGATATATGCTGATGAATCAAGCTGAGCAACATGGTGGTGATATAATGATATGCCTTGAAATTCATTTATTTTATGATTTTTCATTGATAGATCATCGAACATTAATACCATGACAACCAGGCCATTATTGATTCTGATATTGAGTTAGAAGTAGGGGAATAGATGAATTTAGATGAATTTGACTTTAGGCCAAGTGCATGTATGTTGATGGCATTCAATTGCAATGGAAATGACCAAACCATTACCATATAACCCTAGCATAATCCTAATATATATATATATATATATATATATATATATATATACATATATATAAATTCAATAATAAGGTAGGCAATGACTGGTCACTGCTTTAAGTTTCATGAGTTTACACACAATCTTCAGGTAGTCAGTAATTTACAGTAATATGATGATTACCTTACATGCTACTGGACGAGTACAATTTGACAAGCAAACCAAATTCACACAGTGGGGAGGGTAGATCATCCAGCCAAGATTTAAAATGGCAAAAAAAAAAAAAAAAATTCAACCTGGAAAGGCTTGCTCTATCATTTTTATGGCATAGAGCACTTTTATGTCAGAAGACTAAGAGTTGGTTGGTCGGTTGTTTTTGTTTAGTGACATATCAACCTCTATGGTTTGTTTAATGCTGAAAATGTAATTATTTTATATGCAATGTAATCTGTAAATCTGATCAACCAGACAGCCTCAAACAAAGATTCCTTCAAGCCAGTGTAGAGGTGGTTTTAATGTCTGGTACCACTGCTTGGATATTAACTAAAACCTTAGAGTCTAAGCTTCATGGAACTTACTCTTGGATGCTGAGAGCTATACTTAACATTTCTTGGAGAGAACATTCAACTAAATCACAACTCTATGGACCCATTCCTGATATTCCTACAATCTTGCATGAACACAGAATGCATTTTTTAGGACACTGCTGGCAAGAAAAGCAAGAAGTTGCAAGTGATCTACTGCTTTTGACATCTAGCCATGGACTAAGATGCATTGGTTGCTCAGCAACCATCTACATTGACCAGCTATGTTATGACACAGAATGCCTCCTTAATGATCTTCTGATCTTGATGCTGGACTGTGATGGTTGGCATGATAGACTCATCAATGTCTGAGCTAGCTCAACTGAACAATAAATACTAATTAAGAATAATTAACCCATAGTGGGGAGGAGAAGAGGTGCATTCATAGCTTAACCAAGGGTATTTGTACACAAGTGAATATAAAAAAAAAAACCTAACTAGAATTGTAACTTGGCTCTCTGAATAACAATTCTGAACCAATATCTATTAGGCCATCTGCACTTCTAAGCTTACATCACCTGCTATTCAAAAGTGGTCACCCATCTATGTACTGACCAGCCTCGATGCTGCTTAAATTTGTTGATCATACAGGAACTGGTGTTTCAACATTAAACCCTCTGCACAATATATATATATATATATATATATATATATAGTATCATCATATGCTGAAAATTGCATTCAAGTAT
This sequence comes from Acanthosepion esculentum, assembly GCA_964036315.1. Classification (NCBI taxonomy): domain Eukaryota; kingdom Metazoa; phylum Mollusca; class Cephalopoda; order Sepiida; family Sepiidae; genus Acanthosepion; species Acanthosepion esculentum. The sequence goes on from OZ038487.1 coordinate 101,785,457, forward strand.
GTTGCTTGGTGTTGACCTCAGTGTCCACTTTTATATTTACATCCACTCTATTCCTGATTTGCATTTGAAGCACATTCAGTTAACTAGAACCTTACTTGACTGTAAATCTCTCCATTGTCAAGTGGTCAAAGCATGCTGGATTAGATGGTGGTTTCTCCTGCAAAGGGGGTACAGGTTCAAATCCTGCTGGAGGGTACATTTTTTTATTAAGTTTTTCTGATGTGCACAAGACAGTAGATGAAATAAGAACTATTTAAAAAAAAAAACCAGACCATTTATTCAATTATAGGTATGTACTAAAAATAATGCTTGAAGTAATAAAAATATATTGTATTAAAAAAATATAATCCAACAATTATTTAGACACACACACACACACACACACACACACACACACACACACACACGTTTTGAACAATAAAAAATATTGAAAAATTAAAATTTTCAGACACACTGAGTTTTATATTAATATTTTTTTTGTTTTATTATTTCAATTAAATTCCTAGATTAGTTTCAGGTATATATATATATATATATATATATATATATATATATATAGTACTAAGGGTTTAACTTGTGTGTGTAGATATCTCACAAAAGTAAATTCAGTCTTGAAAGGATTAAAAATCAAAGATCCATCTATAGTGATAATTTGAAAAAATGCATTCATGTTTAGTTTACTGATTTAATTTAACAAAAACAGGAAGTTACAGAGATCCATGATTGCCAATGTTCTGGAAAGACATGATGTAAAAAAGCAGAAGACACTGAAAAAAAAAAGAGAAATTATTGAATAATAATGACATAAGGAAGCCAATGGAAGCAAGATGGTCCTGTGATTGTAAAATTTGCAAAGTTATGTGAAATATTATGTAAAAAAGCTTAGGGCAATTATTTTCATTTTTATTTTTAAGCCATATTTTTCTGTTCATGTATTTATAATTGCTTTCTAAAATATTGGATACAAAATTAAATGATGTACTTGAAATATGGAGTCAAAGGAGACAAAGGGCAATATTTAATAAAATGGTTTTCATTTTACACAAAATGTTCTCTCATTATTTGATTTATCGGCAATGACAAGAAGGTCATTTGTATGATAGGACATCTTCCTTTTCTAAAGTTAAAAGAAAAATAATCCAACTATCATAAAAATAGGAAACAAATCAGTGTTTTCTTGAGCTGAATTTATTTCTAGAAAAGCTCTTCTTAATATTTTAAGAAATAAATTTTATTCAGTTTTTATTTTTAAAATTGGGAAAAAAAGCTAAACAGATTTATTTTTTTCTTGTAAGATCATCCTGGTCTGCTGAACAATTTAATCATCTCATATAAATTTTAAAAAATATGGCAAAAATAGCAAAAAGGATTCTAGAGAGTTCAATTTTGATTCAGCAACAATTAAACAAAAGGTGAATAGAATTCATGTCTGACTGACTTTGGAAAGATAGGAAAAATAAATTATGACAAAAGAGTAGAATTATAGGCTAGACTGGACAAAGGTTTTTTTCTTTCTTCAGTTTCTAATAATAATAAAAAATGCCATAATCAATAAAATCCTGATGTTAATTCTTATCTAACTGATCTGTATTAGCTCAGCACATATTTAGTTTTTCTTCTTCTTCTTTCATTTTTATTTACTCAGGTAATTCTTTGGCAGAATAAAAATTGGCCATGAAGATTCAGATATATAATTTCTTTCTGGAATCCTAAAAACACTTATATATATATATATATATATATATATATATATATATATATATATATATATATATATATAGTGTATATATATAGTGTGTATATATATATATATATATGTAGTGTGTGTATGTATATATATATATATATATATATATATATATATATATATATACTTTAAAAATCAGGAGGTCAGTTTTTTTATAAAAATCACCTGAGGATATTGTAAGGTTGAAACCAAGGTAGTGGATCCAACTCATCTCTTGATGTTTAAATTTAAAACTCTACATGTTATTTTTACTTTTATTTTATCTTTTTCTCATGTGTATTGAGCACATTTTAACACTATTGTTTCCTGGTCTGATTCAACTCTGACCATTAACCATTTATGTATTATATATATATATATTTTTTTTTTTTTGCACCCACACAGAGTATTCTGGAATGGCAATGGTGAAATTGTTTCTATACAAAATACATTCAGAATTCATTGACCAAACAGTTTGTGCTATTGTCAGTGGAAATTGTAAAATCTTTCTTTCAAAAAAGCTTTTCCAGAAAATAGGTTTCTCATGTCTACTAACTTCTATTGCTCTTTCTAATATTGATGTGTTTTTCCTTCAAAAGATTGTTTTCTTTAAGACCTAAAAGAATTTTTACTTGAAGCCATTTTTAGTCATTGATCTGAGAAAATTGTTGTATATAGATGATAGTTTAGACATTCTTGAACAAGTTGGACACCATCCATGGCATCAATATGGGAGAATTTGTTTTGCAACATATTTTAATAGTTTTAATGAAACAGTGATGGCATAAACTCCAAAATTTGCCAAACTGAAAACACAGCAACCAAAACTGTCAAGTTGTTTTACTCTAAGTTAATTAGTGATTGAATGGCACATTTTTGTGATTTTATGTGTAGGAATAAGTAATTTTATTTTTGTTTTAGTTAAGTGAAAACTTAGACATTTCTTTACAGAAACATTTGTGTATAAACATTTCATATCTAAACTAGTCCTATATTTGTTTCTAATGTCTATGTTTTTTTTTAAATTCATTTAAAAGATCACCTACACTTTGATCCTAGACATCTGGCTGCAGAATAATATTTTTCTTTACTTTGAGGCCTTTTTATATCCTGGATCAGATTTACAATGATGCAGTTTAGGAAGCTTTTTCTTTTGGTTGTTTTTAAAAAAAAATGTGGGAGTGCTAACAGGATATGACAGTATTAATGATTTTAGTAATTATTAATTTTATCAATGATTATTAATTATCACTTCATAATTACATGATTATGCATAATTATTAAATCCTATTAATGATTATATAGATAATTAATTATATTGTTTTTTTACAAAAAAATTCTTTTTATACATTTTTATAAGCTTTATGAATTAGTCAAAGCTCAAAGCCATCATTATTGTACATGTTAATAGATTTTACAAAATAAAGCTAGAAATATATATTTTTAATGAATGATGATGGAAAATATGCCAGGGATTGTGAAGGATGTTCCCCAGAGGCTAAAACAAAGTATTAAGAAGCAGAAAAATTTCATTTGGAACAAAGAAAAGAGTTCTGAACTGCTACATATATCTATTCTCCTATATGGCTGTGAATGCTGAACAATTTTCTTACAGATGAAGATAAGATTTGAAGTGACAGAGATGAAGTTCTACAGAAGGATGCTGATAAAACCATGGATAGAACATGTGAGTAACAGAGAAGTTATAAGGATAATAGGAATGAAAATGACACTTCTACATAGAATCAGAGAGAGAGAGAATTGAAATTTTTGGGACACATAACAAGGAAAGAAGACTTTGAGAATTTAAACACATAGGACACACTGAAGTCAAGAGGGGGACAGTGAGTAACTTACCTAATTAATTTATATAAATTAATAGTAGAACAGGGTCTGGGATAGATAGTAAAAAGACAAATCTTGCTTAGTGCAACAAAGGACAAGAGGCTGTAGAGAGCCATAATCACACACATTCTGAAAGGAGAGAACATATAAAAGAAATTGATGGTTTTGAAAACAGGCTTATCATGTTTAATTATTGCTTTTTAACTGCAACTTGCACTGAAATTTAGGTGAGGAAGATGAGTTTAGGGGTTTAGTATTATTAATTGAAATAGAAAACTCAGTGGATATTATTGACTGTTTAAATACTATGAATTTTTTTTTTTCAATCTGCCTTTAAAGTGGATATTAGACAAAGCATTTTTTAAAAATTTGATAAAATTTCATCTTTTGTTACTTTTTATATAAAAAGTATTTTTTTAAGACATGGCATATAGAAGAAGAAATTGTTGCTGTGATGCTCTTTCTCTCATCCACTGATTCAAAATATCTGACATTTTGTATTAGCTTCACCCAGGAATTAAATTCATTACCACCAGGTAACTAGATCTTCTGAACCAACACTTATCCAATAGGCCATTTGGTGAAAATTAGGAAATTTAAACCTAAAGTCACTTGTCTGCCTCTTCCTCTGAACTAGTTTAAATAGAATTTCTTGTCTCAAATATTCAGATAAAAAGTATTTATATTGTTTGATATTTTTTATAATTGCAGACCAGTAGCCTACAAGCCACCATTAACCAGTATCCTCCAACCATCCTTCAACCAATATCTTCGAACCAGGCTTCAACCAGTATCCTCCAACCAGCTATTAACCAGTATCCTCCGGCATTCTCCAGGCAGTGTAGTATTTGTTCTCTCAACAGAAATATTATCTTCAAGACAGACATTTTGGAAATTTGTTAGACTAAGTCATAGGTTATTCAATTCTTGATATATGCTTAAAGAAAGAAGTGCTTTCAAGGGAAATAATTCCCAAGTGAAATGTAATTGGATTTACTCAATGGAAAATCTTAATTTTCTTTCACCAGTTAATTTCCTGAAGATATAGTTGCCAAATTCAGCTAGTCCATTAGCTTGTAACTTTCATTTATAACTACTGACACCAAATGTTATCTACCTTGTGAGACAGAAGTGGCAAGAAATATGAATAATTTAACAGAAACTCCAACCATATATAGTCTATTAGTAATGACCATTTGGAGAGGATGATTGTTTCTCCCAAAAGCACAGGAACTAAAAATTGTATACAAGCAAACTCTCAGTACTCAAAGCAATAAGAGATAAGTATCATAGCTCATCAGGTAAAGAGAATGTGAAATTATTTTGGCTTTAAACTAAACTGAACTGTTACATAATGTAAGTCCTCCTACATGGCAATAATTGATGGACAATCTCTTCACAGATGAAGAAGAGAGTTGAAGCAATGGAAATGGGGTTCTACAGAAAGATACTGAGAAGATCATGAACGGAAAATGTAAGCAATGACAAAGTTTTAGAGAAAATACAAACAAAACGGATACTTATACATAACATCAGAAGGGCACCTCAACGTGGTGTAATGGTTAGCAAGCTTGTCTTGCTAGATTAGTTATGACTGAAAAGTGAGTTTGATCCTCACTAGGTGCCCCATACTTTCAGCCTAGGGCCACATCTAAGCTATGCTTAGAAAATAATAGGGCACCTCAAGGTGGTGTAATGGTTAGCAAGCTTGTCTCGCTAGAACAATTACGACTGAGTAGTGAGTTCGATCCTCACTGAGTGTTCCACACTTTTGGCCTTGTGCCACATCTAAGCTATGCTTAGAAAATCATTGGGCACCTCGATGTGGTGTAATGGTTAGCAAGCTGGTCTCTTTAGAACAATTACGACTGAGTAGTGAGTTCGATCCTCACTGAGTGTTCCACACTTTTGGCCTTGTGCCACATCTAAGCTATGCTTAGAAAATCATTGGGCACCTCGATGTGGTGTAATGGTTAGCAAGCTGGTCTTGTTAGAACAATTACGACTGAGTAGTGAGTTCAATACTCACTGGGTGCCCCTTACTTTCGGCCTTGTGCCCCATCAAAGCTACACTTGGAAAATCACTATACTTAACATCAGAAAGAGATGGTTGAATTTTCTGGAGCACATAATGAAGAAAGGAGGCTTGAAAAATTTGATACCAACAGGACAGATTGAAGGCAAGAGAGCCAAAGGAAGCAGCCCAAAACAAGTTTGTGTAAATGAATAGAAAAATACGGTTTAGCATAAATAGCAATAAGATAAAATTTATTAAGAGCTACAAAGGTTAGCTATGATTACTAACATTCTAGAGGGACACGGCACATAGATGAAGAAGAGGAATGTGCCTATATATATGTGTGTGTTTTGTGTAGAAATTTATTGCAAAACAAAATTTATTTTACAAAAATGTGAATGAACATATTCAAACCCCAAAATCATAAAAGCTTATTTTAGGATATTCTTGAATTAATAATGAAATAGTATGTTCTTTTTTAGTCAATAAAAAGAGTTCTGTTCAAAGAAGGTTAATGTTAGCAGAGGTTCTTTGAATAAACATTTTTATCCTTTAGCCTATAGAACAGGAGTAAGAAAATTCCAAATGAATAACCTATTTCAGGTCAGCTAGTCACTGAGCATTGAAAAATGGTTAGAATCCATACTTACTTCATGTCTGGCTTCATAAGTTCACAGAACTCATTCACTAATGTCTGATCCCAGCAAAAGATGAGTCATAATTCTTAATTTAGTGAATTCATATTTTCTCTGCAATTTCCACAACTATATGTGGAAATTTCATTATTGTATTGTTAAATATTTATAATTAACAACTTTAACATAATATTGCAATAAAAATCATAATTATGAATGCAGGTCATTATTTAAAGAAGTAGGAGGGTACAAATGAAAAGATTAGAAATTTACAAAGTTTTTCATTTTTCAAAGAAAATATAGCAGAACAGTTAATTTTCAATATTTGTAGTGAAATCCAACTCACTTAAATTTTAATATAATTTTTATTTAGTTGTAAATTTAAACTTTCAATAAAAGAAGCAGATAATTTAAAACAATTTAAAATATTTCTATAAGTGGAATCCAGTTTGCCTCCTTATTTGCTTCCTTTGAAGTTTACTGCATATTTAGTGGAAACAGGAGAATTAATCCTGTTAAATTTGAACTTATATAGAATGCCATGACATTAATAGGAGTATAGACATTCTATTCTTGAAACAGTAATCAAATGGAAAATAATGGGATTGCTAATATGCACAAAGATTTTGCCATTTGGGCTTCAATCACTTTGCCACTATTGTAATGTAGCTTCTCTGTGGCATTTGTAATGTAGCTTCTCTGTGGCATTTTATATATATTTCCATGGCAATTGTTCTGATGAACTTAACTCTTTTGGTACACTGACATTGTGAATCTTAGCATAATTCTAAATTGGCAGTTACTTTTACTGTTGAAATAGCTAGATATAACCATATGCTCTGTTCTAATAGTTTTTTTTATTTTGAACTTCTTGTTTGTGGGAATCTCTTCTGGCTTCTTGATTTGCTGTCAACTACGATCTTAAAAATCTGTCTTCTTGAATCCTGTCCTATTATTGCTCTTTCTCCTCAATAATGTTTTCTAGATTTCCCTTGCTCACAAGAACCAATTGTGGCTTTATCACCTTGCATTGAGGTAAAATGATTAAAAACAAAAAAGAAAAGAAAAAAATTGGCTTGACTATCCTATTGCAGGCTGCTGGTTCCATGTGCCATGTCTAATGGATGTCAGTTATCAGTTATCTCCTGTTAATTCCCCTCTCCAAGTTCTCCTCTGCCTTAATCAGGTATTGAACTCACATTCTTTGGGTCTTGTCACTGGGTCTAACTAACACCTTTATCCACTGTACCATGTGTCCTTGAAGAAAACCAGAGTGTACAATGGTCAAAATGTTGTGATAAATATGGCAACAAAGATGAGGATGATAGTCCGAACAATGTAAATAGTGTACATAATACCTCATCTCAGAAATATAGATAGATACTTAATATTACGTTTACAAATTTCATGTGAACTATTAGTTGAATGTAGTTGCACTTCAGAGATTGTAAATCTTTTTATTTCATGCTACAATTTCTTTTATTAAATGCCATGCCCTGTCAACACATAGGGGACCATGTCTCTTCACATTTTCCTTTTCTTTATTAATTGTGAATTACAATGACTTATTGCAACAGATATTGGAGTGGTTTTCCCATTGTTTTCTACATAGTTTTGAATTTACAGTTGTCTTCTGAGATTAGCAAGTCTAGAGAACCTAGTATACACTTCTTTTTAAACCATAGCTGATGGGATTAGAAATGAATTCAAACTTTTGCCTAGAACATCAATGCAAATTGAATGTAACAGACTAATCTGGAATCTGATCTCAGCCCACCAATTCCTCTTTTCATGCTTGCAACTGTTATGCTACTTGAACATTACTACATAATTCTAAATCTGACAATAGTGATGATGAAAGTATCACCAACAGATTAAAATAAATGACACCTAAAAGAATAGGCAAGAACAATTAATTATTTCCAGTTGAATAATTGAAACTATACATTCAAAACTTTTCATAACAATCTTATAAAACAATATCTTGAAAATTATTAGTGAAGGGTTTTTAGAAATTCAAATTTCAGAATAAATGTTGAGTCTGAACACAAAAATTTAGGCTTCTGAGAATTGTTTGCTGAAAATGAATGTGTTAAATGCTGTAAATATAGCTTTATATATTTTCAATCACTTTTTTATCCAGAAGGAAGCATATATGTACCATTTGATTATTATATTTTATGAATGTGTATGTTCACATCAGATGTCTGGTGGTTTTTACTCAAACACATTTCTCAGTATCCTTACAGACCAGCACTTCTTTAGTCTGGACAGTCAGTGTTTTCTTAACTCTCCAATCTTGGCTTGTGTATTTTTGTAAAAGTTCTAAGTGTACCCCTCTTATGAGTATGAAAAACATTCATATTTGGTTGCTTCCTCAGCTCCTGGGCAAGGTTCTGGTAGTTTTCCAAATTTTCACATTTTTTTTTTTTGTTTTCATCCCTTTTTTCAGTGGTATACCAGTATGTCCATAATTTGTCAGATTGTTTTTCCTTTCTTCACAACAACCAGATCTTTGGATTTTGCTTGATGGTAACAGAGGTTAGCACGGATCTTAAGGTCCTAGAATGTTTTACTCTTTAATTTCTAAAACAGTGTAGCATGGGTGCTGCAAGAGAGGTGATTACCACAGCACTAAATTTTTAGGGGCACAAAAAAATTTAATTAAGTTGAGAAAGGAGGAGGGGCAATAATTTAAATTGCCTCAGGTGCTCAAAACCTGCTTTATGCCCCTCATTAGGATGATACATTCCTTATTACAATTTTTTTTCCAAAACAGAAATTACTTACAATTCAACCTAATAAATGGAATTTTGCAGTAAAAATGATTTTTAATAGAATTATTTTAAAATGTGAATGTATGGAGAAGAACACATAATAAATTCTTTCAGACAGTCTTAAAGATACTGAATTTTAAGTTTATAAGTTGAAAGATGTAGATGATAAAAGTGTCAAACTTCAGAAGCCTGTTATGATTAGAATAAATATTTTACCTTGAGTCAATTCAATATTTTACCTAAAAGACCCCACCCCACAAAAAAAATTTCCAAAACACCATCATTGAGTTAAACCTCTCCAAGAGGAAAATAAAAAAAAGGAAAAGAAAATAATAACTGAAGTTTTTATATTAACGACAATAGCAGCACTTAGAGAATAAAATTTCATTTATTATCTTATGATAACTACAACATCTAATCAAATCATCTAAATATTCAATCTTTGAAAGACACTGTATTGGTATTGATCAGCTTTTTGATGTCCTAACATTTATATTAGTCTCTCTGATTACAGGCTTTTAACACTGATTTACATTTAATATACAATTGATACCTTTACTGTAGAGAAATGTTTAGCAAAATTATTTCCTTATATGCTGTATATTCTCTATCCCAAAGCAACAGTGCAAATTTCCTTGGTTAAAAGTCTCAAATTATATTCTCCAAATGAGGTTACATTTACTTAATGATTTTATGCAAATAACTTCTTTGTGAAAGTGAGAATCTATGGAAGATGCAGTTTCATTTCTTGTTAGTTATTGTGTCAGCTTTATGATTAAAGCTGACAAGATTTTCATCTTCAATTTGCTGACTGAAAAGTACTTAGCATATACAAAAGAAACTTATAAATAAAATGAGAAAACTCTATTGTGCTAAATATCCTATAAAGCATTTTATGAATGGGTTAAATGCTTATGAATTATAGCATTAATCATTTACAGCAATCCATAGTCTTTTTACTCTGCGGAGGTGGGATGTCAAAGCTTTACCTGTTTTGTCCATTGATTCATAAAAACCGATAAAAGAACAAAATGTCATCGATAGAAAATGAAACACTGGCAATGAAAAGAATGTTACTTAGTAACAAATGACTCATGTTAATATCACACACTGAATAATTATAATAATAATAATAATAATAATAACAGCAATAATGATGATAATAATAAATTATTAGTGTTAGCAGCAGCTGCCCCTATCAAAGTTCATTGTCAGGATAACAGCCTTTTAGAACTACTAACTGGGTAGGTGAAGTAGTTGTAGGAGAGTGGTTTAGCCAAGAGCTCATTCACACACATTCTTTTCCATTAAACAATCTTGCATGTCAGTTGTTCTAAGGCTCTTTGTGTCGAGTAAATTATACACACTTTGTTGATGTACATTATCCATCTTGCACTCCACTTCAATTCTCTTTTTAGCTTTCTTTCTTCCTATATAAATAATCAAGCAAACATTCCCTGGCCTGATGATTGTGTTTAAGCATGAAACAGACTGTCATCACTGGGTGTTGACCTCCATGTCCACTTTTATATTTACATATGCCTTATCCCTGATAATGAGCACTTAAACCTATAAATACATCAGACTGTAAAATTATATTTTGCACATATATTTCCAGGATATATATATATATATATATATATATGAAGAAATATAGTCTTAAAGTGTGCTATATTTATGGGATAAAGTGCTCAATATCAGAGATAGAGCATGTGTAAATATATAAAGTGAACATAGAAGTCAACACTTAGAGGTGACAGTCTGTTTCATGCTAGATGCAAGTGGCCTGATGATTGCATCTAGCATGAAACAGACTGTCGCCTCTAGGTGTTGACTTCTACGTTCACTTTTATATATATATATATATATATACATATATATATACATATATATATACATATACATATATATACATATACATATATATACATATACATATATACATATACAAACATATTATTCCTCATCAGCAGCATGACTTGGAGTTCCATGTGCAACACAATCATCAGGTGTTGAGTAGAGACTGACTGTTAGATAATTTGAGTCTTCATATCTGATCAATGCAATGCTGGTGCAGTCCATATATATTATGGGGATTCCTGGTTATAAAAAAATCTATTTGTCTAGACCACACTCTACACGCTTTCCTTCCAAGTACTGCTATAAACAATAGATATGAACAAGAATTTTATAACATAGTGTGCATGCGCAACAGAGTTCAGGTTAATCTGTGCCAAGCAGCTTCAGTCTGAATACTTTAACTCTGTTACCATAGCAATGTTTTGATCAGACCTTGTTATTACTTCAAATATTATTTTTAGTGGATACTCTTATTTGAGTAGATGTTCTGTTTTCTTCATTTTCAGGCCAGTAGATGAAATAAATGAAGAATATATATATATATATATATATATATATATATATATATATATATATATATATTTCTAAAGAAATATATATATATTTATAAAGAATTGAGTGCTCAGGCCAGTAGATGAAATAAATGAAGAAAACAGAACATCTACTCAAATAAATCTTAAAATACATGTATATATATTTATATATGTATCTATGAATGTATGAGAATTAAAATTTACATGATAAGTAAATATTTTCTTTCATCTCCAGAATCCCCAAAAAATAAATATCATATACCCAGCCCCAGGAAGATATGCTCCCAGGCACCATCTCTCTAACTCAAGCAATAGAGCTAGGATCATTCCCTAATGCTTAAGCTATACCAAAAAGAATGTCTAAGCAATTTTTGTTATTAATTTTGTGTATATATAGGATTCCCATTTTAAATATGATCTTGTGTTATATTCTGTTTGAGTCACAATTTGGATAAATATTCTTAATGTGTAAAATTTCTCTTTTTTTCTAAAGTTTGTACTTTTTTCAGCAAGAAATTTACTAATTGAAATTTCTTTTTAGCTTTCAATCTTTCTCATATTCTGTTTAATGCACAAATATACCCTAATTTAAATATGTTGCTAATAGCAACCTTTTTATAGATGTAGAAATGACTTTGTTAATATCATAATTTGATCATCATAGAACATTAGAGATGAAATCAGAGTCGACTGGGTCATCTGATTTATTTGAAAATAAATGATAATATTACAGTTGATAGAAGAATGCAAAGAGCCAAGAAAGGTATTGGCAATAGAAGCATCGTGCATCATAACATCTACAGACATAAGATAATCCTCTTGGAATATTTCCAGCATAGCAAGTTGCTGGTTAATTGTATGCTATGCTTGACTTATAGGGTGACTGAATATTGGCAAGTTTCATCTTCCTCAAATGATTATATATAGGTTGTCAAGAACACTTAATAATCTATGGTCAGAATTAAATATAGTTTAAATTAAGTAAATCATAATCTTCTAATATGCCAACAGCTGAATTATATACTTTTTAGATACAAGTTTTGTTATAATTTCATATTTTCTGATAGGTCATATAAAGCAAATAATATTTGTAAGTTTTAAGATTTTCCCATTTGGTATCTTCATTTAAGATGAATACAAAGTTGAAATAAGTATTTTTTATCTATGTAATAAAATCAGGTATTTAACACAGTAATTTTGATTGTGATGAATATTTTAACCAAAGTAATATGTATATATATATATATATATGTTTGTATGTATGTATGTATGGATGTATATTTAGGTAGCATATCTTCATTCAAGCATATTTAGTTGAATAATCTAGACATATTATGACTATGTATTTTTATTTTAATCCTCTCAAATTCATGGACCAATTTCTTAGTGCTGTTACAAAACTAAGTAAGAAAGATGGCGTAGTTTTGGTTATTTCTTTTATTTTCCCAAATACTTTCCATCTCATCCAAGATCATGAATTGCTAGGACAAGAATTAGTGTAATTAATTGTGATTTTTTTAAAAAATGAGCATGCATGCACTCTTTTATAGTTATACATTAAGGATATGTAAGGGAGGTAACTTAGTTGAAATTATTTATTACTAATGTTTTAAAAATAGCCAACCTGCAATTTGGTGGATTATTCAACCAATATATATATATATATATATATATATATATATATATATATATATATATATATATATGTATGTATGTACAGAGTGTTCCTAAAGTCTGAATACATAGGAATATCTCATTAACTATATTAAACATGGTTTTGTAGAAAGAAGAAAAAACTGACTTCTTTTTCTAGGATATACTGAAGAAAATCACAGATGCAACACACTTGATTGAATGCATAAAGATTGAATGTGCTAAAATTGACAGCAATGTGGAGTTATTGAATCAAGTTCACGTGTATCTTGCAATGCACATCAACTTTTGCATCACAAATGATGGAAATTATATTGAAGATGTTATTTGTTATTATTCCAATTCAATAAAATGTTGAAAATTTAACTTCTTGAAAATATGCATTTTTGCCTATGTGACCAGACTTCAGGGACACCGTGTATATATTCAATAAATTAAGAAAAGTTGAAGTGATTTATCTGGCGAACTGAATCAAGAGTTTTGCATTTAAACCTACTTCAGAGTCAGATGCAGTCATATACAGAGGTTTGGTATTGCCCAGGGCTAACTCCTTGATTGTATGCCCCTAAGATTCAAGTAGATGGGCCTACTCTGGTCTCGCTTATCAAAACACGAACTCACATTCATACCAGCTTGTAGAACTGTAGGGCATTTGTAGAACAAAATTAACAGAGGCAATTTAAAATTTCTTAAACTATTTTTTTTATTTTGCTCTTTGATTGGAAGCTGTTCTGATATGGTAGCCCAGGGCTATCACACCCTCTGCCCCACTTCTGCATGCTACTGGCCAGATGTTTGATAAATCTATTTCAAATAAATGTACAGTATATTAATATGGACCATTGATACACACCTTATTTTGGAACCTGTACATGTACACTTTCAGACAGATCAATATTATAGCTGTACTTTTCTATTGAACACTTTTTGGCAGAAGTTCAGCTAACCTGAATTCTCTCACTTGTAATATATATATATATATATATATATATATATATATATATATATATTTAGTTGGATTGATGTGAGTTTGTGACTCTGGGTTTCATGTTATTTGTGAAAATCGTAAATAGCATGAAACCCAGGGTCACAAACTCTCATCAATCCAACTAAATATGTTAGCTCTATCACTGATAGTGAGTGCTTTCCAATAAGTATTGTGCATATATAATGCATATATATATTATATATAAAAATTGCATTTTACATATATATATATATATATATATATATATATATATATATATATATATATATATATATGCATGAATATTGTGTATTTTGGCAACAACCTTTCTTTTGTACATGTTTCACTGACTGTGATAGACAAGGTGAATCTTATAAGTTTTTATAATGTTTTTTTTTCAGTTTTCCTTTTTTAAGAGGCTAGGAGAGTGTAGAAGGTATCTGTAATGATTATTGCCCCTCACGGCTTTTGGGCAATTCATTAGGCTTTTTCAAGCAATTTGTTGTTAATATGTTTTCAATGTTTGTTTTCTAATGTGTAGGTGCTTGACATTTATTAACTGAATTTTGATCGGAAATTCTCTTGATATAATGTTGTTGGATCTATGTGAAGACATGTTGATGAGAGTGGAAATTACGATAAAATATTTCTTTTAGTTTTAAATTAATGGATATTTTCATCAATAGTCTTGCGATTTCTGTATTAGGTGCTGAAAAGTTCTTGGACAACTCACTTAAAAAATTCTAACAAAATGACCTGACATCAAATTTTGTTTTTAGGAAGGGCTTTTTGGTCAGGTAATAACTTTTCGGTACCTTTTTGGATGTGTGTATATATTAGTAGTGTGCAAAAATTACCAGTGCTCTTTTTGGAGATTTTTTATATATATATATTTTTTGTTTATACGTTATTTTTGTAGATATAAATTATTTAAGAAAATACTCCATTTTTTAATTAAACAGTATTAATTACATTTACTGGCCTGAATGTTTGAAAAAATTTGTAGAAAATATGAACTTTCTGACATGAATTGAACCTGTAACTCTAATGGAAACCATCATTTGATCTAATGTGTTGTTAACCATTCAGCCACAAAAGAAGTGTTTGGTTATATATATATATATATATATATATATATATATATATATATATATATATATATATATTTGTGTATTTGGACAGCAATCTCTCTTTTATACATGCTCCATTAAATAAGTCAGACAAGGTACTGCAGTTAAGTTTTAATTTTTCTTGTGCTCTTATAATTTTCTTTGTTTCTGGACACAATACAAAACATTTGGACAATTTCTACACTGCAGTACCTTGTCAGTTGTATTTAATCAAACTTATATATTGTTAAAGAACAAATAGGAAATATTTATCAATCTAACATGTTTCACTTTTATTAATGCTTTGTCCAAGGCTGAGAAATGGTGAAAAAGAGAGAAAATTGTGGGATTTTCAATTTTGCATTGTTTGATACCAGATTGCCTGTCCTTTTCTCTGTTTCTCAGTCTCCAACGAAACTTTAATAAAAATGAAACATGTTAGATTGAGAAGCATTTCCTATTTGTTCTTTATCTTATCATCTTGTTAGATTTCAATCCATATTTGATCTGTATTTGATCCTGACTTATATATGAAATTATATAAAATAAAATTGCAAAAACCTGAAGAATGATACTGATTCTGACCAGCTTACAGTATGTGTATGTTAAAGTGCAATAAATATTCTGATGAAATTTTCTTTGTTCATCTTGTAACAAACATACATAGCATTTGCATCTGTGTTTTAAACTGTGATGCATCCAACAATAAGTTTCAGTGTTCTAAAAAAGTTCAATACCAGCCTCTGTAATGCAGAATAATACGTAGTGCTACTTTTGTTGTTCAATTAGATCTTGTTTAGAGAGGGCGGGACATTGTGAGGCTGGGTGATCAATTTTTGGGCATCATTGGTGCTTTGATGTTAGCAACAGTAGACAAATGAACATTCCTACCCCCATAGACCAGGTTCTGGACAGATACATTGCAGACACAAGTCAATACACAGTATAGCAGTAGAGGCATGGTGTCCACAGCACATATCAAAGCAAATGTGTCATTAGAATTGTTTACTTGTGACAAGACTATGGGTTTGCATACCTCTATCCAGAGTTCCACTTATGTCTCATATCATCATGCCTATCTCTCATGGTGTCATGAGAGGGTCGCTTGGAGGAGTGAATAGTGACCTGTAATGTTCAGTGAAAAGAGCATGCACTGCCTTGTTTGCATGTATCATGTAGGTCTGTGGAGCAACTTCTACAGTGTATTTGCCCATGACAAACAGGCCCAAAGCTTGGTATCATGACATAGTGGGTGCTATAATTTACAATTTTTGCTCCATTTTTGTCTTTGTGGAGGAAATGTTTAACAGCACCATGTATTTTCAGAAAATTGTTCAACTCATTCTGTTACCATTTCTGCAACAGGATGGCAAGGTGCTGTTTCACAGGATAATAACTGTCCACATGATTCCTGTTCTATTCACCTTTCAGTAACTTCCTTGGCTGGCATGATTACCAGACTTGTTTCTCATTCAGTATGTATGAAACATGATGGGACAATGCCTGACTTGTTCAGTTAACCCACCTACAACTTTTGCTATATTATATCATCAGGTGGGACAAGCATAGAATAATTGTGTTGCAAAATGGTATTTGCAAGATAGTATGAAAACAGGCTTGTATTAATGCCTGAAGAGGATATACAGTATATAAACGTGGGTTCTGAGTATTGCTGATACATACCTTATTTTAGAACCTGTGCATGTGCACTTGAATTTTGAATAAATGGGGTGACTAAAATAAAAGGGGTGGCTGGAATATTTTATAATTAAACATTAAAAAAAAACAAATTTTCAGTAATGAAATGCTTTGTCCGAGAATGCTCAGATCTTAAATTAAGGGTTGGGAGGAAATTTCTTGAATATTTAATAAAAGGGGAGGTTAGAATAAGGATGTCCCAGATGGAGTTTACTCAAAAAAAGAATAATTGTCTGAGCAATCCATTTAAAGTTTAAAGGAATTGATCTGTATATGAAATCATTTGTTCAAATCCAGTTAAAAGCCAGTATTTTGAATGCTGATTTTCAAGGTAGCATGTTCTTTCCAGTTGGAAAATTTGCAAGAAATACTGAGCCAGTAATACTTAGGGCAGCAAAGGGCAATTATAAAGATGTGACATATCTCCAAATATTAATCATCTGATCTATTTTTAAAAAATACAGTCTGTCAGGTGACAGCATTTTATGGATTGAAATAAAAAAAAATAAGTTGCATATTTTAAATTCAAATATCTTTGCAGGGAGTTAAAGCAGTTTTATAATCTGCTTACACAGATAATCTAGCTTCAGGTCTTTGACAAGCCATGGTTTCAGTCTGACTCAGATGTTTCATAAAGTTTTGATAAATATTCAATAATTTGTTTCACTACTTGTTCAACTAGTTAAACATGGCATAACTCAGTAATCCATTAAGGTAATCCAAACAAATTCAATCATTGTCACAAAGTGCTGCCTTAATAATGTGTATAAAAATGCATTAGAATAATGTCTGTTTCACTAATAGCTTAATAATGAAGAGAAAAAAATACCCTTTCTAAATCCATTTTTTTGTGAAATGATGCATACAAATACCTTTAATGTTGACCTTCAAAAATTGCTTAACCTTTGCTTGCATTCTTTCTCATAGGACTTCATCCATAAGAATAGAGAGAAATGTAACTTATTTTGGGGACTAAAGAATTCATTTTGATTGGCATCTGAACTTACTACTTGGGTACCAGCCAATCTTGCAGAAGGACCATTCTGAATTCAAAACCATGGAGAAGGCAATGAGAATCAGAACCATTACTTAATGAACGTCATTCATGCACATATGGGTAGACTTTTTCATTACAAGGCATAAGAGTCAAACAATTCAGTTCTTAGAACTGAAACTCCAGACTATCCATACATGATTTCATTAGAGTGGTGAAATATTGTACAGAACCAACCAGCCACACATTTCACACAATCTAATAACAGAATACTGGTGAACCGTATGCCACAAAGTCTTCAAACAGCCTTCATCAGTTTTATTAATTCAGTTGTCCTTCTCCTAGGTTGATTGTCAACCAAAGCTAGATAGCTAAGTTTACTCTGCTATTTTAACCCATAGCTGGTGGGAGCAGCGATGGTTTCATATTTTTCCCAAGGGTATTTGTGCAAAAGTAAATGTAACAAACTCAACCAGTTTACCAAGTTCTCTTTCTGAGCCACTAACCATTACACTACTCACACATATGTATGTGTGTGTGTGTGTGTGTGCATGTGTGTCTGTTGGAATTAAGTAGTACAGACAGAAAGTCTGGTCCATCCTTCTAATCAAAATTATGATTTTCCTCTCTCATCATATATATATATATATATAACTCATTCTCTCTCTATATATATTATTCGGACACATACACACATATGAGAGTGTTACACACACACACACATACATACATACATACATACATACATATATATATATATATATATATATATATATATATATATATATTAGTGTATAATATTTTAAAGAGTGGTAGAGAAGCTCGCCGATAGGCAGTTTCTATTTATTCTATTTAATTATGATCAATGTCTTTCTTATTTTCTTTATACACTGTCATTCACAAAACTGTTTTCATCCACATTGTTGCCATTGGCAAATGTGCATTTATTTTCTTTCAATATGATTATATTATTAATTATAATAATCAATAATTTTATTTGTCAGGATTTCTTATTGAATGCCTCTTTGATGTTGGCAATAATGAACAGTAGAATGCATAACTGACAAAGCCTCAGGGACATGACAAAATGAAAAGAAATCATGAAAGCTTAAAAGTTAAGAGCAAATAATCTAATTATTGGCATTAACTTGTGATTTTTCAATACAGCTTTGCTCATCTTTGCAAGAATGAATTTCCACAAATCGATTCATTGTCAGTTATCTTCAGATTTTAATTCTATCAAGGAGAATGTAGATTTATGTAGAACTATTTTTGAAACTTTATCAACCAAAAGCAAAAATAAGGGTAGAAGAGATTGAAAATATTAAAGTATTAAAATTTATGATAATAAGCATCAGAATAACTTAAATGTGTAAAATACTAAATAAGAAAAAATATACTTAATACATAGTAATTGTAACTTGTACAGTAATTGTGAATTTAATACATAGTAATTGTTAACCAGGCACTACAGACTTGGGATAAAATAATAAGAGAAGATATCCCTACATACAAACAGTAGAATGAACACAATCTATTTCTGGAGATTAAAAAAAAAGGGTTCAGCCTGAAATTGTCTGAAGGTTACCTGAAGGAAATGAATGAATGATTGATTGAGTTGTTTTTTATGACTTATCAACCTTTTCCAGTTTATTTAAAGCCAGAAAACATATGTTTAGATTGTGAGAATTTTTTGAGGTAATAATGATTTACTGATACAAGTCATGTTATTTAACCCATAGTTGAGAGGATAAGAGGTTGATTCATACCTTTCCCAAGGACATTTGCATATAATTGAATACAATGAACCCAACTGGAAATTTAACTCTGCTCTATGAGTTTTGATTCTGTTCATTATCTATTACACCACCCTCACATCTAAGTTTACAGCAAGCAGTCCCCATCTAGGTACTGACCTGGCTCAATGTTACTTAACTTCAGTGATTGTAGAAAAACCGGCAGTGTTTCAACATAATATGGCCATAAACGACCTGGAATGAAGGACATCTGAAGAAGGCCAGACAGAATAATGGCTGAAACGTTGTGAAAATAACAATAAAGATAAGGATAGTAGTTTGAATTTAAATTAAAGTAAATAAATAAATTTTTAATTTTTTAAATGATAAAAATGTTTAGTGATTGTTAAATATATCAACTCTGAAGTACACTAGAATTGAACATTCTTTAAGTATGCAATTATTTTGGAGCTGTAAATGAAATAAGAGAAACCCTTATCGAAGCTCTCAATGTAAAACAGGATTTTTTCTTTAGCATTTGCTTCAAGACAAAGCTCTGGACTGGAATAGCCCAATCAAAATCACAAATAGATTTATACACAAAAACATGATGTCAAAAATACTCAAGTTTCTTTGAGATTCTAACATCAAGTATTTTTTATTATTCCATATATTTATTTTTGTGTACTTTCTTCATAGTTTTGCAGCAATTTAACAACCAAAGAAGAGATTTGCTAAAAATGAGATAAAAAAGCATTGAAAAGACGAAGAATTAAGATGTCAAAAATAAGTAGAATAATGAAATATCCTTCATCTCAGAATCTGAAAACAACTTGAAGAATTATTACAACTACTGCTACAATGTCAAGGTAATCAACAAAACATCTTTGTGTAAAGTTAATGTGAGAAAAGAATTAAAGATAAAGAATCATGATTTATCATAATGACTTCAGTGGCAACTAGTTGTTATATTACAGGACAAATTTCCATGGTGCAAGATGTGAGTTCAAGTCTCACCAGAAGCAATTTAGTATTAAAAAAAAAACATTTAATGGTTTATTTATTCAGTAATGGTTAAGTAAAAAAATAAAAAAAATTGTAGGTAGATTTATTATTTTGTTCGCCTGTCTCCTGCCATCATTCAGGCAACTTTGTAATTTTACACTCTCACCAAACTTTTTATTTTTCTCAGCAAAGAACTATGCAAAATGCCTTTTACTGTCTTCCAGAGAACCAAAAGTTTTCACTGATAGAATTCTATAAAGACAAGAACAAATGGTAATTTAAAAGAAACAATGTCTGCCAAATATGATATATGAGAGAAAACTTTCCAGTCTAGCTGTAACTATTTTTGCTTGGTCGCCAAAGAAACTTATGATCTAGCATTATCTTGATGCAATATTACACTTTTTCTCTTCTGGACACTTGTGAATTGTTGCTGAAGTTTGTCTAATTGCAAATAGTACTTGTTCAATTATCTGGTTTTCTGGAAAAAGTCCATAGTAGAGGAATCCTTTTCAATTCCACTATATACGCAATATTAACTTCTTTAGATTAAGACTAGCCTTTAGTACAATTAGCAGTGGTTCATTTTGTATACCATTTGATTCAGTGCATTTGAAACTATTGTACAATATACACTTTTTACCATCCATAACAATTTGTTTGAAAATCAGAACAGTTTCATAATGTTTTGTAGTGAAGTGAATTAGAATACGATCCAGTATTTTTGCATAACTTATGTGCATGCTACACATCAAAGCAACTAACATAACCAAGCAGTTGCAAATGATTTTCAATGCTAGATATTTGAGTATATTTCATATAGTATAACACTGATTGTTAAGTAATATCTTGATTGTTATCAACTTCAACTGATCTGCCTGACTGTGAAGAATTGTTCAGCACAAAACTTTCATCAGGAAACTTTTGCAAATACTCTTAACACATTCAATCAGACACATTACCTTCTCCTTAAATTGCATATTTTTTCAGTTTTAGGCAGATTTTTACCTTTCTTAAAATTAAAAAAAAACATAATAAGCCAAAGATGTTGCTTTTTGTTTCAACCACCAATTTTGGGACAATATAACAATTTCTCATAAAATTTAAAGATTAGATATGTGCTGACATGGAAGCACTTATAATCCAATAAAAATAGCAATCTTTTTTAATATTGGTAGCTAAAACTAAACACTTATTATATAATCAAAACAAAATAAAAACAGGATGAAGAATAAACTTTGGATTGTCCAATGCTTCGTCATTCCAGATTCTTGTAATTTAACAGCTGAAAAATAAAGGACAAAAGCAACAAAATAAAGAAAGCAGGCAAAAATAAAAATACAAGGAACTGATATTCATCTCAAATCTAAGTGATAAATGTTATAATAATACAAACCTGTAATAATAACAGTTCTGTAAATTCAAATACAAGTGGGTGCTGAAAAGTTCTCAGCCCAACTAACTTCCCAAAATCAGAACAAACATTAGAATTTTTTTTGAAGGGCTTCAAGGTCAGGTTGAAAACTTCAGTGTTCCTTTATTCAATAAATTGCAGAAATATTATAAAATTTTAATGGTAAGTAGTTGTATTGTACCAACAGGCAACCACTGAAAAAACAGACTAATATTTCAGTATATATTACAATTATAATTTTCTAATTAGTTGATAACACAACAAATCTGGTTGAAAAGCATTTTATGTTTGGAGTACATAAAGGCAATGAAGATATGAACAATGAACACTTTCTTATTTTAAATGCTGTGATGCTTGAATTTCATTGATGATGACAGAAAAATAACATAGAAGACAATAGAGTCAGGATTAGTGGTTTCAGGAGTAGATTGATAATTTGAAGTTTAGAACCAAAAAGAAAATTTTCAGCAACCTAAAGGTATAATCTTTCTTTATCATAATAATTTACTTGCCTAAATTTATAATAATGGCTTGCCTAAAGTTATGTTTCTAATAATAATAATTTACTTGCCTAATTTTGTCTAACTTTTGCCCATAATAAAACAAATAGATGTAAAATAAGTGAATCTTAACTGAATTAGAATGTCTGATCTGGAGGAAACTTGGTAAATGATATATTCAATATAAACTAGCATTTTTCAGCTTTTTGATTGATTGATTTATTTTTATGGATTATCAACCCTTTGCAGGTTATTTAAAGCCAAAATATATTTTCAAATTGTAAGAATTTCTTTTTTTTGAGATAATAATGGTTTAGTGATATAAGTCTTACCAATTAACCCATAGCTGGAGGGAGAAGAGGTGGATTCATACCTAATCAGAATTTGATAAACAAGCAAGGAATTATGGCATGGTTATAAAGTGGGGGATCAATTCTATATCACAATTAACATATAAATTGACCCCTCACTTTTTGGCCGCGGTAGTTTCTGTACAGTTATATATGAGAGAATGTAAAAAAATCTGAAAGACATATCTGTGTAGCTAATCAGTATTTGATTGATTGGCTGATTTGTTTTTCTATGGCTTATCAACTCTTTGCAGGTTATTTAAAGCCGGAACATATTTTCAGATTGTAAGAATTTTTTTTTGAGATAATAATGGTTTAGTAATATAAGTTTTACTAATTAATCCATAGCTGGGGGGTGGTGGATTCATACCTTTCCCAATGTTATTTGCATGTAAGTAAATATAAAAACCCAATGACAATTGGAACTTGGCTCTCCGATTAACAATTCCAAACCATTATCAATTACACCATCTGCAGATACAGCACCTGGTATTCACAGGTGGTCACCCATCTAGGTACTGACCAGACTCGATGTTGCTTAACTTTGGTGATTGTATGGTAACCAATGTTTCAGTGTGATGTGGTTATAAGCCAATTTTTCTACTTGAGCAATATGGTAGAATTAACTTGTATGCTAAGTTAGGTAAAGAGCACAGACACTGATCCTAGGCAGAAGTAATGATTCACATATAAATAAACATTTCATTCTTAACTCAAATGTGAAAACCTAATCCTAGTAAAGATTTAACAAAATAAGACATTAGGCTTGATGGTATGTATAAACTTCTTTTATGTGCCATATCCCTTTAGAACATCATGGCTCTCCACAGCTTCCTATTCTTTGAATATCTAAGTTATGCTTGTTTCTTTACTCTCACTCATAGTCCCTGTTCTGCCATCCATTTACACAAGCTTCTTAGCAAGTTTACTTGCTGTTTCTATCTGCAACTCACTGACTTCATTATGTCTTGTGAGTATCAAATTCTCCAAGCCCACTTTTCTTCCTCATTGCTTAAATGATCTGTTCATAGTATTCTTAGCATTCTTCTGTAGAATCATATCACTATTGTCTCAAATTATCTCTTCATCTATGAGGAATTGTCCAGCATACATTGCCATAGGAGGAATGAGGTCACATAGTAGTTCAGGAATCTTTGTTTCTTTGTTCCTAATGAAATTTCTTAATACTTTGTTTAGTGTTTGGAAGGCATCTCTAACTATTTCAATAAAACTTCAGATTTCTGTGTCAGATTTTCTGTCAACTGTTAAAACACTTTCTATCAGATCACTACTATATATATTTTAATTCATAATGTGACAATTATATAAAATCTCCCTATATTGGAGTGTATCTAAATGTTTCTACAATTATAGGGAATTATAGGGAAACTAATGCATATTTGAAATTTTGATAGGTATTTTAAAAATGATGTATCCTGCTTAATTTCACTTTATTTTATTCTATTATGGTAGAGCATTACTGTTTATTCTAAAGAACATCTTGTGTCAGTAAATTCTTCCTAGTTAAAATTAATATCTTTGAATAAAGATTTCAGTTCAAAATTTCCCCCAAAATGTTCAACAAAGGCACAATTAAAGGATTGAGATTACACTGGATAGGATGTTGTAACTATGGCCATCAATATGAGGACATTTGTTTGAACAGATTAATGTATAATAACAATAATTCCCCATCTCAGAAACTAATATTGAATTTCAAATTACATGACCTTTATTCCATCCTATATCCTAAGTTTTAGCTACGAGTATTTTTAAACTTCAGTAGTAAGAAACATACTAAGAGCTACAAAAGAAAGGAAGTTGTGTATATTGATGATCTCCCACGTCCCGAAAGGACAGGGCACACAGAAGAAGGATTTATATATCTATGGATGCAATCAACACAAGGTCTTCTTAAGAGTCTATCTTTAGCATACAAAAATTACAATATTCAGATCTTGTCTTTAGGTATAGATTTATTATGCCTCTTGGAAAGACAATGCAAAGAGTATTTTTAAACAATTGTAAGGTTCTTGGTTTGGGCTTTTTTCCAATGTACTGATTTATAGCTAATGGTAACTTTTTTTCTTTGTTTTGAATATAAAGAAGTGATTTGTTTTATGTCATGTTAATGACATTTATATATTTTTTTCAAAATATTTTATTTTTTTAAAAGTTATTTTCAGATTCCATAGGATAATTGTCACATTTTCTTTATCAGATTTGAAGCCAGTTTTCTTGATCATGTAGGTATATGCATTTACTATTTTCTTCATGAACAAAGTTTTAGGTGGATAACCTTACTGAAACTGTGTTTTTATTATTTAAATACTAAAATATTCAAGATTTATTTGAAAACATAAAATTGTGTTAAGCATCCATTTTCTAGTAAAAAGATTTTTTACCTTAAAAATACAAATCATAATCAGTTGATGGAAATAAAGATATGCATGTCAATTGTAATTAAGCCTTAAATTTTAATAAACATTTTGCTAAGAGACAGGACATAAAATTTTGAAAACCCATGATCAACCATGTCCTGAAGGGATAGGTTACATAAAAGAAGAAACTGACCCAACATAAAATATATATTTTTTAAAACTCTTTATTGTCATTTTTGATTTGTGATAAAAAGCAACTCTTAATTTATAAAAGATGAATTTCTTATCATGTCATAGATTTATATAATATAAGTACTATCTTATGGCATATAAATTAATGAAATCAATACACATTCTTTCAGATATAGAAACACTTTCTTGCAATTTCTAACAAATTTAAATTAGCTTGCATTTATATGCTTATGAATTTCAGATATGAATAATTTAGGTTATAGTGTAATTTTTGTAACATATACTGCCCAAACATATTTTCTGTTTTACTATTATCATTATTAAAAAACATCTTTAAAATTTAATTCTTTTATTTATATATTTTTTTTTATAAATCTAAATTTTGGGGACTGAATTTCCCCATTTTCTTCTTATTTATTATATTATATTACATTACATTACATTATATTATATATTGAGCAATTTTACCCCATGAATATAGCACAGCTTAAAACTATATTTCATCATTAATGAAACTTGTATAAAAGATGGATTGCTGCCCAAATACACAATATATATATATATATATATATATATATATATATATATATATATATATATATATATATATATAATATTAGTGGTAAATATACACATACATATGCAATCATATATCTACAGTCATATATCGTATTTATGATTCGAATGGAATAAATTATGACCATGGAATATTAGCGTTTAAGTCTTTTTATTATATATATATATATATATATATATATATATATATATATATGTATATATATATATATATGTTGTTTCTTTGAAATTTATTGTCAAGCAGAATGCCTTCCAATCAACATTCTCACTGATACATTTACCAAATTCACCTGTCTCCATAAATTGAAAGCTGAAAGTTAGCAATCTAACAGCAAAAGACATTTTTTCTTCTTTTACCTTGTGAATATAATATTTCAGATCCTCTGGTAAAGGAATATGATATTGATTTCAAATGCTTCTTTTCTCAAATCCAACTGAAAAACATACACAGTGAAAAATAATGGCTTGCCATTTAAATTGAAAGAAACTTGATTCCATCTTCAAAGTATACAGGTAGAAAATCTGCTTATATAACAAAATCAATATTTATTCATACCATGTAAAAATATTCTTAGTAGCTGTGTTATTGCTGAACGACTATAAATAAAATAGTTTTTCTTATATATTTTTTTACACATCAAATTGTATGAAAATATGAAGACCAATCACTAGAGAATATAGACTCTAAAACCTGTTGATTTTTTTTTCCATTAATGTGCTGACAAGATCATGTCATTTTTCCAGATATTAATACCTCTCTAAATTTTTATATTAGTATCTGTGTTTATCTCCTTTACAAGGAAATAACTCAGTAGATCTTCAACTCTTTAAGAAAAGCTACATCATTTTAATGGCTTCTGATATGGATATATTTTATAATATACATAAAAAAATATTTTTTCTTTTGTCCACATGTAATGCTAAAAGCTACAAAAATTACCAGGATTTAAAACATTTTTTAAGAGATTGTATATTTAAACTTACTGATGTATTCTGTTGGAAGTTGTATTTTTTCAATTAGATTTTAAGCTTCTGAAGTAAGAAAAATAATGTAGACAATTCTTTGTTACTTTTAGTTGCTAGAAATTTTTGAAAAAATAAAGAAAAAAGATAAGATGAAGAAAGATAAGATGAAAAAAGATAAGATGAAAAAAGATAAGATAAAAAAATCTAATGCCTTAAAAACTAAACTGACGAGGAAATAATAATAGTGTAAAAACATTTTTCATTTTATGTTTTATTTTGAAAAGAATAATTATAACTTTTTCTTGAAATTTTAAATTTTATTTGATCAAAAATAAGTCTAATTTGTAATTCCATAGTTTTATGAAGTATGAGGGTGTTCTGAAATATTGACAACCTGGCCAAGAATGTCCCCACTCCACTCCAAAAAAAAAAATATCTGATGTTTGGTCATTTTGTCAGATGTTAGAGATTTGGTCAGACTGAGAACTTGTCAGTACCCTGTCATATTAATGACATCTTCAATATTATAATTAGTCCTTGCAATATGTCTACTCATTATTAATTCTGACAAATTATTTGCAACTAAACTTTTAATTTGTTTTCAAATTAAAAAATTAATTAATAATTTTGTGTTATTGGATGTTGTGTTTATGTTTGTTGTCATTAAGCAGTATTCTTCATTTGTATTGTGATTTGACAAACACACTGAAAGCATTATCATATAAAAATTAATTTTAGCAATTTCAGTTAAAATACTGTGAAACATTTTGGAGAATACTTTTGAAAAATTTACTTTTATAATATTGCAGCTGTAGAGATGCAGAATATGATTATTTTACTTTTTACGAGACAAATTTACTGATGTCCAAATGAGCCTAGACAGTCATGTGACAACCCATTGGTGAGGATAGTTCAGTTGTAACTTAGACCTTTGGAGAGACTGATGTGGGAGCCAGCAGCAGCTTGGTAAACAAGCAAATGTCACATGCCCTAAATAAGAACGTGAAAAGATATCCCCAGGGCTGTGCTGTGTCCCACCTAGAAACATTGTGTGTAAAACCTATTTATTTGTCCCTTTGCATACTGCTTGCTTTTTTCTTATGCATTTTCAATAGCAATTGAATTATTGTGTATTTAGGCAGCATTCCCTCTTTTATACAAGTTTCATTAAAGCTGATTGACAAGGTATTGCGAATAAGTTTTTGATTCAATTTTTCTTGTGTTCATATACATGTTTTTTTTTTTCTGGACTTAAAATATGTAAAAACTGTCCAAATGTTCTATATATCTGAGCACTTTTGCCTATTCTATTAGCAATTATCAAAAAGCCCTTGATAATAGCTGACAGAACAACTGCATGTGCTCAGATATATAAAACATTTGGACAGTTTTTATATATTTTATGTCCAGAAAAGAAAACACTTATATGAACACAAGAAAAATTGAATAAAAAGTTTAATTGCAGTACCTTATCAGTTGTTTTTAATGAAACTTGTATAGCCTAGTCACTCAGGTTTTGATCCCATCTTTGGATGTCTAGCCACACTGAAAAGCTGTGATACAGAGAAACAGTCTGTTTGTGGATGACAATATATATATATATATATATATATATATATATATATATATAAATATATATATTTGTATATACACACATTTGTATTGCATTTTGTATATATGTATGTTGTATATAAAATATTTTCAGGCATCATCAAATTTGGGAATTAATTTCTTTAAGTTATTCTTGTGCTTCTTTCCTTTGATTGTATTACGCTCTTAGTATGTCATGGAACTAATGTGATTTGTGGAAAGTGGAAGCAATGAAGATATTACTTTTCTTTTTTCAAACACCCCATTCCAACATTTTTGAATATTACAACAAAAGAATAATACCTTTGGTCACACATACCTTGGCCAACTGAAGCTAAAAGAAACAATAATAAGTACAACTCCTGCAAGTGGAACTCATTTGTCAAGTGTGTGAAATAAGAAATACCTGTTTCTGAATATGAATAAATATCTATGATCTGGTGTTACATCTTAATTATGAATCTAAAAACAAAAAGGATATACAAAATGGATATAGATAACAGTGAAAATAGGAACATGTTTGAACATGAATTCAGTGAGATACAAATTTCTGTTCAAACGTGCTAAGTGTCAGTTCATTGTGTGATACTAATGAGCAATAATATTCATTAGTCATGAGTACTACAGCTAAGTTATTTATAAAGCTATGATCGGTGATAGAAATTTTAGCACTAGAACATTGCACAACAATCAAAATTCACAGACATTGGAACAGTGAAACCTTGCAAGCACTCAATACATTCACAGGCCAAGGCCTGAAAAGAGAATTTACTTTTGTGTTATAGCAATACAAGGACACACTGCAGTTAACAAATAGCACAAATAATAAGAAGCCTAACGTTTACTATTGCTGTACAGACTCAATTTGGCACACTCAGACTCCCAAAATTGACAGAGGGTTTGAAAGGTTAAAATGGTCATTTGATGCAGCTGTTGAAGTTAGGTTAAAAATAAACCAGAAACAATTTCCATGGATGGAATGAAAACATGGATAGAACATTTAGAATAATATATTGCATAACTAAATGATGATTATATTTAAAAAAATTTTTGTAATTTTGAATAAAAAATTATTTTGTTTTGTTGTGTCATGTAAAGTTCTCACAAGTATGCAGTGTAGTCAAAGAAAGATAACTCACTCCCAAGTGTAGAAATCTTCCCATTTATATACAATCTAATTTCCACATCTCCAAGAACCTTATAGGCTTTATGCTCTTGGTAGATGTGCTACTTCTATAAACCATTCCAGGAGGTGTACTGCATGTCTCATGGTGATTGCCTAGATTTCACTTTATGGGGGATCTCAGTCTTTCTGGATTTTCTTCATTTGAACCTTCTTCATGTTCCTCATTATAACTAGACACACCCATTCTTTCCTCTCCTTCATTCTCAAATTCTTGGTGATCATCCTGACCCTTCTCTTCTGCACCAGGTTCTTTCTCCATTTCAATATCTTCACAATCTAAATGGGTGTTCATGAGCTAACACACCCTGTCCATTTTTTGTTAATATTGCTGTATTAAATTCTTTTTGCACTACAAATTGTGCTTTCTCAGGATTTGAATCCTTATTCCTTTTGTACTATACATTCTCATTTGTTGAAAAGGGCATGGTTAGTGGGGCTCTAATTCACCTCCCCATAAGTGCTGAGGAGCTTTGTGCTCTGCCTGTATGCAAGATGGTCCTGTAACTTAAAAGAAATCTTGGTAGATAACATTCTAGTCTGCAATTCACTGGAGAGAATGCTTTCAATCCAATTTTTATCATTTTGACCACTCTCTCCACAATTCCATTTGACTGAGGATGGTATGGGGGAGTTTTGTATGGTATACATCCAATTTGTGTTAACCATGTACATAAGCCTTTCTTCAGCAAACTCTGGTGCATTATGTGACACCAATGTCTTAGGTATTCCCTTCCTTGAAATAATAATAGAATAATTTTATTACATCCAAAAATATGTTTAAACTACAAAGAAAATTAATCATTAGAATATCACAGAAAAGCATTTTTTAACACAGAGGTAGGTGTTTTTATGACTTTTTGAGAGATTTATTGATAACTTAATGTTTGTAAAGGGCCTATAACTTTATAAATTACTTGAATACAATATAAACACCTTTTTATATAACTTTTTAACTACCAAGTAATCTTAAAAGTTTATGAAAAAAATTACAAGTAATCTAATAGTTTATTGAATTTTAGATTCTTTGGTTTTATAGATTCTGAAGATGCATGTTATAAAATTACCCATAAATTTTAAATCTACTAAAGTTACTGCTATTATTTTCTGATAAGGTTGTGTATGAACGTCCATATCTACAAAAATTGTCATGTTTATACACACACAAAAAAATTCAAAATTCTTTTCAAAACATTGGAAGTCACTGAATTGTAGTAAATATAGATTTTACTTAATAACAATATCACCTAACTGCTACAAATTAATACTGAATTCTAAAAGATTTAAAACTTTATAAATTATTCTAATTAAAATTAAAAAAAAAATGAAAACAGTTCTTGTAAAAATTCATTATTCATCAAAAAATATTTTTTTAAGACAATATTGTCCATAATATATCTTATTAGTAAAAGAAATTAAAAGCTTTTCTAATTAAATAATGTCTTGGTTTTATTGGATTTTTTATTTTATGATTTATAGTAGATACTTGTAACTGGGGATCCTGTTTGACAAAATGATTTAAATTCTCGCGGACTTGAGGAGTTTAATGTTTATATTAGAGTTAATGTTTATATCATATAATATTTATAATAGAGGACTTGAGGAGCTTGTTTAGTCATACTAATATAAACATTAAGCTCTACAAAAATGAATTTCTTGAAATTTCATAAAATTAAATATAGAGTGAGCAACAGATGTAAAAAAATATTTTTACCAAGGTTTTCTAAAAAAGAAACATTTCTAAAATAATTTAATTTCTTTGTAAATAAGTCATGAAAGTTTCATTAAAATTTGATGATTATCTGATTTTTGCAAGAATTTCTAAATTATTTTTACTGCAAAAGACGTTTAAATTTCCCAGACTAATTTATGGTCATTTTCTGATGCATGAAAAATAAAAATTTAAACAAAACTTCAAAGGTTCTAAGTTGGTTCAAAAATATCATTTTATAATTAAAAAATCCTTTGATCTTTCCTCTTAATAATAACATAAAGATGCTGACAATAAAACTTTGTTTTAATTAAGTTTAGAACATTTTTATTGTATGCTCCTATTTTAACAAATCTTTTGAGGTGTATATATATATATATATATATATATATATATATATATATATATATATACAGAGAAAGAGAGAGATAGAGAGAGAGAGAGAGAGAAATAATATTTCCTATATAAAACTATCTTTAAAAAAATATTCTGTTATAATAGAGTTCCAAATATGGAAACCCCAATTTTTTTTAATCAAAAATGGGAAAAAAATAATGCAAAAAAAAAGAAAGATTGATAGAATATTTAAAAAAAGCTGGGATGGGTATTTTAGAAATGGACTGTGTCACAATGACCTTTGTGATCCAAACATAAGATTGAATGCAATATTTCATGGCGTTGTCTTCAGTAATAATAACTTGTTCCCCATGTATATTCCTGGGGCACTTACTGCATGTGTAATCTATTTACCAAGAGAACTATTTAACCTGAGAATCAGCTTTGCAGTTTGGGTCATCTGCAGGTTGCATACCCACAAGGCTTTTATTTCTGTTACATCTTATAATCCAATCTTCACTACAACACAGTCTAGATTCCAATTTTGACATAGGCTTGGCTTTCTTCCCTATCATTTTTTGGCCAATTCTTACTTACCTGATCTCTAATGCATTTCCTAAGGGCAAAAATGTACACACTACAAACAAGGTCCAGCATAAAGAGGATGAAGTTCTTGAATTGTGGCCCAACACGGCAAAGTTTTCTTCACATGATGGAATATAACAATTTTATAGAAAGTGTCCTTTAGAAGATACAGCTTAGTTATATGCCAAATATTTCCATGTTTAGCAGCCTTTCAACTATGAAGATTTAAGAGTAAGAAAAATTGACATCTCTCTACTTCTACTCGTGTTTATTTATATGATACAAAGAAAAAGAAAACTATATCTACATACATAGACACAAATGTGTATATATATATATGTATATATATATATATATATATATATATATATATATATTATTACTTGAAGGCTTGAATGTTATTTTTAGTGGATAACCATATTTGATGAGATGCGCCATTTATTTACTAAATAGTATATTTATTTTTTGTCTGCTGGCCTGAATATTCAAGAAATCTTTTTGAAGAAAAAAATGTGCTTTGTGACAGGATTTGAACCTGTGTTCTCCTTGGCAGGAGAAACCATCATTAGTCCTGATTTGCTTTTAGACTGTCTCTGATCAAGCAAAGTTAAATTGTGCCTTATAAATACAAATCTTTCTCAGACTCTTGAAAAATTCATATCTGCTCAGTTTTGTATCCTAATTTATATATATATATATATATATATATATATATATATATATATATATATATATATATATATATATATAGGGATGCAAAAGGCAATTATTTATCTTTGGTTGAGAGGCTTGAGCTGAGGCTACATTTGCCTCCCCCAACAGCTTATAAGCACGTGGCACCATTTCCTTTTGGGAATATATTTTCCACAGATATAAAAAGAAACTCTGGCTCACAGTCATGAATTTTGGAAAACCCAAGACTTGCTGTTTCCTGTTTATGGAGTATATCCTTGTCTGGAACATAGAAAATTAATCTAGCCTATGTGAATCTGAAGTCCTAAATATGGCTTCTCAGAAACACAGAAGAATCTTCATATTACATGTAAGACCCTATCATTTCATTCACCTTTCATTCTGCTTTCTGTGTAGATATATGTCATATTTTTGTCTGTGTGGGACATGTGTAAATATGTATATATAGTTTTGTATATGACTTAGTAGTATAAAAGTCTCTCTGAGAACAAAGTGTGTTTGTCATTCCTTTCAGCCATTGTATTCCATTTGTGAAGTATGGTTTTATATCATGGATATAATAATGCCCATAATGGGAAAAACACAAAAGGGAGAAATCTTTCTTCCAAGGTTTCCTGTTTATATATATATACATTCAGATTTCAAGAGTCAGATAGAATATAATAGTATTTTTTCTGGGGATGCTGGATAACTGGTGAAACCAGTCAAGTTAAATATTTCACAAGTAGTCTTACTTGTGTATTCTTTCCATATAATAGTAAATATCTCACAGGCATTCAGAATCTTAGGAAAGTAAATTAAAATTGAAACCATACAACATTTTCAGTAATTTTAATTTGAAATTATCTCCCTTGTTTAACTAAAAAATCAAAAACAAAAACAAACCGTATATTATATTTTAGTATACCAAATACCTCAATTTTCATAGATTTTTGCAAGACTTGGGAGATATTTTTTACTCTTCTTCTGAACAAGGAAGGGGTCATATATATGATCAAATAAATTAATGAAAATTCAAATAATTTTTTCAAAATTGATTTTTGCTATAGACATTTTTGTTGCCTTCAATGGCTTCCACTGATGTTAAGTTTCTTTCTAATGAAAGAAATTATATTATAATTATTTGCATGTGTTAATTATCACTAAATTTAATTATTATTATTAAAGTATCATCATTGATATATCATTGTATCTGACTGAGAAGGGTGCAGGTAAGTAAAAATGTTTTCCTTGCCTATTCCTCTTATTTTCTGATTAAAACTCACAACTCTGTAATTAGCATATAACAGACCTGAAATTATATCCTTTGGATTACCTTTTTCTTTTTGTTAATTTATACTTAATTAAAAATTACTTTGAAACTGGTGACTCAACTGTACTGGAAATAGTTTTATTAGTGAGAACTCTTTCTTAGTAATGGGCTAACAAAATTTGCACTATAAAGTGTTGTTTTTTGCTGTGTTATGGTAACAAACACAAATATTGAAAAACTAGATTCTTATAATATAGATGGCTGGTGTTGCAAGGCTTCTGTTTTTAGTTTCTATTGTAGTGCCAGTTTTAACTCTTTGCCTGGTCAGGTCATTTTTATGTGTACTATCCAAACGTTCATGCTTGTTTTTAGATTTATAACTATTGCAAGGCAATTCAGTTTATTTGTCAAATAGAATCTGCTGATATATAGTGTTTTACATAATAAAAACCTGTGCATCACATGTGATGCACAGAACATACAAATGATGAATTATTTACACCATGTTCTGTGCATCACATGTGATGCAAAAGTTATAATCATTTAAAAAAAGCGGGGAAAATAGATGTCTTTCATTTGAGACTTTACATTATCAGTCAAGCCCCTGCGGTCATATATGATGCACAAAATATTAGATTGGGCCTTTCCTCAGACATTCTGCTCAATAGTAGACTCTTTTCTTAAGTGTCCTTAGTTTTCCCCCTCTTTTAAAATCATGGCACCACATAAAATGCATGGACATGGAAATCATGTCCTGTGCATCACATATGATGTGCAGGACAGGTAAAGGATTCATGTCTTAATTTTAAAATGATTTAGTGATTAGATATTTAAATTGTTTTGAGGCATTATTTGACAATTGAAAGGCCAATCAGATATATATTAAAAAATGATGGTAATAGTACTGATTTACCAAACAAGGACACATTTGGCATTCATTAATGAAGCAGCCAGTACTGCTTTCAGTTGAAATTCATAAAATCTTTATCTTAAAACAGTTTTTCAGGAAAATAGTTTTTCAAGTCTAGTAGCTGTTATCCCTATTTCTGGTAGTGATGCAGGTTTCCTTCCTAACCTTTTATTTGGAGTAGTGTGGAATGTTAACATCTTGATTATGTCGTCATTTTCTCTTTGAGTTAAGTTTTCATTTGGTGGCTCAGTTTTGACTGAGATGAAATTCATATAGTAGCAATATTATAGCAGCTATTTATATACCATTTTTATTTTGTTTAACCATTTCACCCCCAAGTAAAGTGACAATGCCACTAGAACGCAGCAGGTTACATGGAGTGAAAGAGAATAAGAAAACTTTAGTGAGTAGAAGTGAGGAAAGGACAATAAAGGAACAGGAATCAGCTAGACAATTGGCAATTGACATTACATTTAAATTTTTGAAAATTATAAGTGGCAGAGAAGCAAGAAATTGGAAAGGTGTTCCACAGGTGAGAAGTGTGAGAAAAGAAACTATTAGAATAGAAGTGGCAGATGCACCTAGTTAGTTCAACAGTAAAATGGTGAGACCTAGTTGCCAATCTAGTAGTAAGCTTAAATTCATGTAGTCAAGTCTCTAGAGAAAAGAGCTCATCAATAGAGTTGTGATGAAAATATCTGTAGAAAAGACAGAGGGAAGCCATGTCACTGTTGGTGAGAAAGTGATTGAAGTTGAGATGTCAAGTCAGGATCAACCAAATTATAGGCCCTTTGAATTTTGTCAAAAATCTCAAGATATCTAGTTTGGTGCTCCTGCTGTATATGGCAGCAATATGCAATGCATGGAAGAAGGATAGATGTGCAAGATGGATTTTGATGAGAAAAATATTCTTGCATGATACAGTGAGCCAACTTTCCTAATAGTAGACATAGCAATTGATTTGATATAGTTGCTCCACTTTAAATTAAAAAAAAAATTATGCCAAAGTATTTTCTGAATATTTTTTTCCAGAATGATCTCAGATTTCGGCTGATACTATCCATCAATAGTCATTCATCCAAGTCATTTGCACAGTTTTCAGTGTATGATTGTCTCTACTCTGTCATACCTACCTTTATTTAAAATTCTTTATGGGTCAACTTGTTGCCTTCATTATCTGATGAACTGTTTCATGTTTCTCCATATTATTTACATCTAATTCAAGAAAGAAAATTCATATTTTTTTGTATTTTCCAGAAAAGAAAACCTAATGTTTCATTCTGTATAGAAAATTGATATGCCTTTTTGTTAGTTATCATTTTAATTTTCTATTGCCCACTAGTTAGAATATTGCTTTAAGCCAGAATTCATGAAATTATTGTTTATTAAAACTCCAAAAATGCCAAATAATTAAACCAGTTATGGATACTTAGATAT
Source organism: Acanthosepion esculentum (assembly GCA_964036315.1). Lineage (NCBI taxonomy): Eukaryota > Metazoa > Mollusca > Cephalopoda > Sepiida > Sepiidae > Acanthosepion > Acanthosepion esculentum. The sequence continues at coordinate 101,822,088 of OZ038487.1, forward strand.
ATTTCTTTTGTAATGTGCAAAATTTCCTGTCAAACATTTCTGGTTTTACTGGAAAAGAAGCATGCCAACATTTGAATACTGAACGTTTTTTTGTATCAGATAGAAAAATTAAAAAAATTATAAATCAATTTTTAAAAAATTTATGTATATTTTTTTTCAAATGACAACTTTAAAATTAAATCTTAAGTTAAATCAATAAAAGAATCAGTTTGTATTTGAGAAATTTGTAGAAAGCAGAAACATACTATCAAACCTTGGATTTTAAATAATAAAATACTGTTAAAATGCAAATGTTTATTTAGATAAAAAAAATAAAACATGTAAAAAAGACAGCAAGATACAAACATGAAAAGAAAAATGTTCAATATGTTTTTTTTACAAGCAAAAAGTCAAAATAATTAAAAGTATTGAGTTTAATTTTTTTGTAATATTTATAAAAGGCGAGGAAAACTATCCCCTAGAGACTTTTCACTGAACCAATATTAGAAAGCTAATAAAAAGAAAAAAACAATTTTTAAAAAAGTGTTCTTCATAAAAATGTTCTCAATCATAAAAAAAAATTATTAAAACAAAATAAAAAAAATAAAAAATTAGAAAAAAACCAGAGGGAAAATATTGTTCACATTCACATCAATATTTTTAAAATGAGAATTTTTATGATTATTCTTCAACTGGGACGTGTGTACATACAATGCCTTCGGCTAAAAGTTAATTAATATCCAAAGATGAATGCTACTGTGCTTTAATACCCAAAGTAACTAGCATATAAACACTGCTGAATTTGAATAACAAAATGATAAACCCGGCTCTAGAAGATTCACCACCAAACAGATGATGTATACTTGGCAATGTGCTGGCAATTCTCCCATATGACAACAAAAGGAGGTGAGAAAGAAAAGAAAATGGTGGAGTCTGAGCGAGTTTTCAGTGGTAATGGTAGTGATAATATTAGCTATTTCCCTATAAGGAAACATCTGGCATTCACTGATGAAACAGCCAGTACTGCTTTCAGTTCAAATTTATAAAATCTTTCTCTTCAAAAAAACTTTTCATGAAAATTTTTTTCCAGTCCAGTTAATGTTAACGTTCTTTCAAGTATTGATGTTTTTTTTTTGTTTTTTTTTAAATCGATATCACCCCATGCAAGGTAGTAAAGCCAATAAGACACAAGGGGCTACAGGGTGTGGAAGAACTAGGAATGGAAACATTAATAATGAGTGGGAAGAGAAAAGTATAATGAGGAGGACAATAGCTAGTGATTGACATTACATTTAAATTTTTGCAGATTAAAGTTGGCTGGAAAGCATGGATCTGAGAAGGAGTTCCACAAGTGAGAAGTGTGAGAAAAGAAACTGTTGGCATAGAATTTACAGTTACAGATAGCCAACTCAACTGTAAATTGATGAGATTTCCACATCAGTCTAGTACTGCACTTAAGTTCATAAAGTCTAGGTACCATAGCGAAGCACTCATCCAAACAATTACCATGAAAGTATTTATAGAAAAGACACAGGAAACTTATGGCAATGGGAAAGTGACTGAAAGTGACATATTTCCTTTCTAACCTTTTATTTGAAGTAGTATGTAATGTCAACACCTTGATTGTGTCATTATTTTCTCTTTGAGTTACATGTGCTAACCATTTTAGTTGTTGCTGCTGTTAGTAATCCTCAAGTAATGGGGTTTCTGTTTGTTTATGAATCTGTAGTATCATTTCACAATTTTAAGGAAAATGAATGCTATACCTAACACTTCTCTTCAAACCATTTGCATACAAATATTAAAATAAGAAAGACTAATTGTTCACTTTCTTGTTCAGGAGAGGCTAGACTGAGTTCTTTGCCGAGACACAAAATTCTTTCCATTGCAATGGAGGGAAATAACTGACGATAATGTCTGCATATATGTCGTGATTCACAAAAAACGAGATGGGTGATCACAATTTGCTATACTTTGTAGCATTTAGCAATGTTTTTCACTTTATTATCACTTCCACTCCCTATTCTGCCATCCACTTAAACATGCTAGTTAAGTAGGTTACTCACTGTTTCTCTTTGCCCTTCATTCCTTCAGTGTCAAATTCTCCAAGCCCTCTTTCTTCATTATATGTCCCAGACATTTTAGCTATTTCCTTCTGATTCTCAGTATGTATCCTTATTGCTTCCATTTCCCTTAAAACGTTTTTGTTGTTTGCTTGTTCAGTTCATGGTATCCTCAGCATCCTTCAATAGAACCACATCTTTGTCATCTAATGCTCTCTTCATCTAGGAGGAAATTGTTCAGCTTTCACTGTCATATAGGAAGATTGATATTTCATAGCAGCTTGGCATGAGTACCTTCATTATATACAATTTTTCTCTAAAACCTATGTCTAACTGTTAGTGTTAATTATATTTATTTCAGAAATGAGATAATACATTTTAATGTGACAGTTTTTCGTAAACAACAATTTAAGAGGTATATATATGATATTTTACATTCTGTGAAGATGTAAAAAATATTTTGCAAGAGAAAATATATTTATTCTTCAAAATTCTTTATGCAAACAAAAAAATTAATAATATTTTAGGAAATATCGATTTTACTTTACTAGGATATATTAAACTATTAATTTTATCTTTCCTTTAGAAATCAAATTGTCAATAGAATTTTTAAAAATTTCATATTTTCTAAACTAAATTAAATTATGTCATGAATGATCAAAAGTTAAATGAGATTGGCTCAAATTTTAATGTCAAGCTCAAAATTGATGCCGGTGGTGGGGGAGAAGAAAACTATCTAAAGAGATCAGATGGATTTTCAAGTGATTTTAAGAGTCTGATGGAACTTGTAAGTTGCTCATTCTGAGTCCTGAAAGCTAAACTCTCTGATATCTGCAGAGACAGTTTGGTAATTTCTATCAGCTGCAATTCAACTGCAAAGCAAAAACCAAAAAGTGAAAGCAGCAATAAGCACCAAGATAAAATGGCACAAATCAGTTGCAAGTGATTCATAGATTTCCTGATGTAGATACTTTTCTTGTACATCCAGAATAAGGATCAAAGATTAAATGTAGTGAAGTGGTGCAAATTATAGATGAACATGGTAGTGGTTGGAAAATAAGCATTAATCTTAACTTTTATTTATTTACTTATTTTCCTTTTTAATCTTGTTCCCATTCTGGAGACTTCAATGAGAGCAGATGCATTGATAACAAAACTTATATATATATATATATATATATATATATATATATATATATATATATATATATAGCAAACATACCAAACAGTCTGATAAGGATGCTATCAGTTTTGATTTCTAACTGGAACCAATACAGATGAACAAATATCAAATAAAAGTAGAAAAAAAAGATTATTATAAATACGCAGATGAAAGTAATTATATCTGCTTTTGAAATCAAGTGGATTATATGTTCTGAAAGGAATCCCAAATTTATCATAAATAACCCAGACAAATAATACTACTGAGTTCTTGTTTAACAAATTTATCTATATGTTTAGTAATATTATTGCAGGTTAACATCATTTATCATAGCAGTTAATATAATAATTTAATTTTCCCCAAATACTGGAATAATCATAAGCTACTATTCCAAAAAAAATAAAATAAAAAGGTTATGAAGGAAACCCCCATCAGTAATGGAAAGAGCAATAACAATTATTGGACTTGAAAAACTTATTTTTCCTGAGAAATTGTTTTAAGGGAAAGATTTTATAAATTTCAACCAAAAAATGCAAAATATTTCCTTATAAGGAAACGGCTAATATTACCATTACTATTCATATACTTTGCTCACTAAAAGGAATTAATTCTCTTACACTGTCAGATTCAAAATTAGATGTGATCAATTTACATGATGCTCCACTGACATAATAACTTTGGTCAGTTTACATAACCCAGTAATTTTGAATCAGAATTGGTTTGATTGCAGTGGTTCAACTTTAGGGTTAAGTGTACTCTGATATGTGCTAAGAGGCCAGATGATTAGTTTCATATCTTACTTGCTTATAAGATTCTATGTTTCAGATGACACTAGATATAACAATCTTCACAGTGATAAAACATTGGTGATTTTGCTATGTATTTAGAGATTCTTGATAGAATACAAAGAAGAGTCTGCAATGTTATTCATCCTGACCTGGCATCTTGTCATTTTCCCACTGCCATAACATAGCTTCCTTCTACCTTTCTTATAAATATTTTCATAGTACTTGCTCTGATGAACTTTTCTCTACGCTACGTAGCCTTTATGAATTTAAGCACAGTACTAGAGTAAGATTCATCATTTTACTGTTGAAATGGTCACATGTAAGTTCTCTGTTAATAGTTCCCTTTCTTGCACTTGTCCCTTGTGGAGTTATCTTCTGGCTTCGTGTTTTCAGTCAACTTTGATCTTTAAAAATTTAAATGCAATGTCAATTGTTATCTTTTGTCTTTAATTCTTTTCTTTTATTGTTCTCTTCCATTATGTTTTTTTATTCTCATATTCTCCCACACTCAGTGACCCCCCCCTTATGCATTAGTGGCTTTATTGTCTTGCTTGGGGTTAAATGATTTAAAAAATAAAGTAGCAAGAGAAGTGCACTGTACAGGTCTACTGATTCTATATTTTTCTTATTAGTTAATTATAAGATAAGGATATTTAACTAAAAGTGTAAGAAGCTAAGAATTTCAGGCTGATTTGTTCTGGTTCATGAATATTTTAAACATTACACCGATTTATTTGAATCGATATCCTTGTTTCGATTGTTATAGTTACAACATTTCAGCCATTATATTCTCTGTCCTTCTGTAGGTGTCTCTTGTATTTGCTAGCATTCTGAAAATTTTGAACTGAACTCTTTATCCAGTCCATGTGGGTATGTTGTTCTTATTCCACTGTCTATGCTATGAAATAATCTCATCTTAATCCTTATTTGTTAATTTGTGATGCCTGATCTTTTTGTTTCGTTTAGCCAGATTATATAGATTTCACTGCTTGACTTAAGGATTGAACTCATGATCGCTAGATAAAAACTGCATACACTTAACTAACATTTATATCCACTAGGCCTTTGGTTAATTATATGCAGTTTATCAAGTGGTTTTTAAGTTCAATTCTTGAGTCAGGCAAATAAATTCATCCGCTCTGTTTCAGTGGAATTAACTAACGTGAGATAACCGCTAGCATGGACAGTGGATTGAGAACAATGTATCATCATGAATTGAAGAAAGGTTTTGGTTGGAAATTCCCAGAACGTGACCAAATATGACAAGAACCTGAAAAAGACTGGAGGATACAACAACTGAAACATGAGACACTGTTAATCATTGTCCTTTCTGAAGCCACAATTTATAGAAAGTTGTATAAATGATCTAGTGTTTATCTTGGCTTCTTCAGCTGAAGCAAAGCAGCCATATTGTCAAAATTGCTTTTAGCTTAAATTGCACTGGCTTACTTGTCTTCACATTGCTGTTGTTCCACCTCATTGTTTAATATTTTGTCAGTGTCTGGATTAACTTCCCCAGAGATATTTTCTGGCTTATTTTTATGAGAATAAATTTGAATTATGTCATGTTAGAAAGCATAGAAACATTTCAACTGATTTTCAATATTTCCAGTCAATTCAATAGAAAATAATTTTCACTGCGTATCATATTGTTTTTTTTCTTAAATTGACTTTTAATAAAACCTACATCAATATGTTTGTAATTAATTTCTATAGAATACAATTCTTAATAAACCATAGTTTATAAAATAATTATTTTAAGAGTATTTCTATGTTAGATTTTTTATTGAATATAATAAATTAATAACATTTTAAATGTTGATACTTTATTTCATATAAGGATACAAACAATTATGGATTTACATATGGGCTGCAGTCCAGGGGCCATAAGACTAGAGGGGCTCCCAAGGACCCACTAGTCTTGAGCCCTTGATAAAACTAAAAAAAAAATAAAGGTATAAAAACAAATGAGATTTGTTTATTTTCAAATGTAATTGGGCTTTTTTGAATTAATTTGAAACAATTTATAGTATTTATGCCCATCTAGTTGGAGTGTTTTTTTAAAATTCAATGGGGCCCTATGAAGTGGTGCAAACATACATCAAGAAGGTGCCTCCAAATTCTATTAGCTCAGGGAGCTCTTAAGGCCTAAATGTGGCCCTGGATATAAACATCTATTTTTGTGGAATTATTTCTCTATTAAATGTCAAAAGTTCATAATAAGAAAATGTTATAAGTTCAGTGATTTCTTTCTAAAGTGATTTTTATTCAATTGAGTGAAGTTTTGTGGATTGGTTTTAAGTATTAGCAATTTATCCTATTTTACTTTGTTGGTTAATAGACTGAATTGTAACATGCTATTAAGACATGCATTTTTATTAACTTAAACATAGATCAATAGAAGTTTCTGCTGAGATGACCAGAGAACATATTGTTTAAAACACTGTCAAATATATATAAAAGTTGAATTTATTATAAACAAAACAAAACAAAAACAAAGATGATTATCAGATTATTTTAGGTTCTGAGATAAATTCCAGAATAGTTTGTAAAAGCACAAAATAGAATTTTCAGCACAAAACAGAATTACTGGCTTTGTGCACCAAAGTAAAAATAAAAAGATGACAAAAATATTTTAGCAAATAACCAGTAGTAAAATTCTTGAGATATTCAATGCAGAAAAGTTTGGAAATAGGTAAAGGGCCAGGATTTTGTACAGAATTGGGTGCTATTGGAAAATTTTATTGAGGGCACAGTTAGTGATCAATATTTTGGCAAAGGGAGGCTTTCCCTAAGTGTGGATATTTTTAATTTCCTTTGGAATTCTAATTTTTAGTACAATAACTAACAGAAAAGTTAAAAAACTACAATTATCACATAGGTTTATATTATTATTATTTTTATTATAAGAGATTATAATAAAAACATGAAAATCGCTACACAAAAGCTTTCATGTTTCAATACTATGATTGTACTTCTTTAGGTTATTTACCATTGTCTGAAGAAGTACAATCATAGTATTGAAATATGAAAGATTTTGTGTAGTGATTTCAACATATTTTTGTTATAATCTCTTATAATAAAAATAATAATAATATATTGCTTTACTTCATATTGAGCAATTCTTTAAAAGTAAATGCTATGAACAATGGAATTTTTACTCCATTTGTTCTTTCTCTCATTTGTGTATATATATATATATATATATATATATATATATACATATATATATATTATGGGGTACTAAGTGAGGATTAAATCACTACTTCGTTATAACTAATCTTGCAAAACAAGCTTGTTAATCATTGCACCCTGTTGAAGTGTCCATATATGATAAAAATATAGTTTTAAGGTATACTATATATATATATATATATATATATATATATATATATATATATGATCGATTCTCCCGTCGAATTCGACGTATGAGGGTCAGGCAGATCAGTTCCTAGAAACTGAAAGCCCGACACCGACACATGAGATTTGATTATGGTGGTGAAGGCTTTGCGCAGGACCATCCACACTTTTTGGAGGGACGAATACAGGGACCTGGTGCAGCGAATGCCACAAGGTCCCCAAACGACCCTCCGCAGGTTTTGAATTCAGAGTTGTCCTTCTCCTAGACCAGTTGCCATCCAAGGCTATAGAACCCAGTCTGTCCTGCTATTTAACCATAGCTGGAGGGAAAAGGAGAGGATTCACACCTTTCCCAAGGGTATTAGCATGTAAGTGAATGTAATGGATTCAACTGAAATTCGAACTCGGCTCTCTGATTCCTCAATCCAAGCCGTTATCCATTACTCCACCATGCCATATATATATATATATATATATATATATATATATATATATATATAAACAGTAATAAAAATTGTGCTTCACAAAAAAAAGAAGAACCAGAGTATTTCTGGATTATTATATTTTCATTTTTATTATTTTTAAATAAATAAAATTCAATTTTACTTATTTTTTCTCTGAAATGCTTACATGATTTGCTGTCCAAATACACTCTATATATATATATATATATATATATATATATATATATATATATATATATATATATATTTTATATATATATATATTATATATGTACACACATGTACCATCAGTGGCTAACTGGGTTGAAAATTTCTACTGGGAAAATAAATGAAAAGAACCCACTTAATTCCAAAACAAGGAACTGAGGATATCTATTATCTTTCTTTCTTTTTATGTGGCATGTTCTTTCAGGACGTAGTTGATCATAGCTCTCCACTTCCCTCTATCCCTTGCAGCTCTCAACAATTTCTTTCCCTCTGCTTCCTCCCCCAGACCACATTCTGTCATCCACTTGCTTAAGTCTGCCAAGTGTGTCACATGTTGTTTTCCCTTGTCTCTCTTTCCCTCTATTCGACCTGTGAGTATCAGATTCTCCAGGCCCTCCTTTCTCATTATGTGTTCCAGAAACTTCAGCTGCCTCTTCCTGATGTTAAGTATGAGCCTCCTCCTTGTTTGCATCCTTTCTAAGACCTCATTGTTGCTCACATGCTGGGTCTATGATATCCTTAGCATCCTTCTGTTGCCTTGAGTCTCTTCATCTTTGAGAAAATTGTCCAACATTCACTGCCGTAAAGAATGACAGATGTTACGTAACAGCTCAGTATTCTTTTCTTTGTTACCAAAGAAATCCTCTTGTCTTCTATTACTCTGCCCAGCTTTTGGAATGTGTCCTTGGCCATCCCAATACATCTACGGATCTAATGAAAGAAATCATAGCATCAAAGAAGCCTTATTTAAATCTTCCCAACGTCTATGCAATATTTTTCTTTTTTGTAGTTTAGATAGACCATCACTTTGGGGCCCATTGGGAAATTTCCTGGTATCCTGGTGGGCCAGTCCACCACCTGTTATTCAGTAATTCTTCTTGTAACTTTCACTTAGACCCAATGAATGACTCAGTTATTTTGAGATCACATAAAGATTGTGATACAAATATTACAGGTTTAAAAAGGATGACATAATCTGGTAAAGAGGTTTATTGGTTTTATGAAATTTTTATGAAAAATCTATGAAACTGTGAAATTACTTATCAAAGAAGCACAACTTTTTAATATATTCCCTAATCATCTCAGGCATTGAATCTTGTAATTGTTCAATCACAGAACGTACCAACTAAACTTTTATGAATCAAGTGAAAAGAAATTAAATTTTAATAAAATATATTAAAAATTCTTCATCACAAATTTAGTGGAAGGGTTAATATTTAAAATTCAGTTTTAGGCTTGTAAACCTTACAATGCAAAATGAAAACTATGTCAAAAGATGAAAGTTAATCAGAGAATATGGTTGCAGGGTAAAATATGCTAAATAAAAATTATCAGATTGAATATTTCAAAATCAAAGTAAAAATGTAAATAGGTAATCAATCTGTGACTTTTACAACTAAGCAAATGTTAAAAAGCAGAAAGTATGCATGCTATTGTACTAAAAGTCATGATGGTATTCAGTATTAAAGTAATGAAATAGATCTGATATAAGAAAGAGTTGAGAACTCTAATGTGATATATAATACTTGATCTATCAAACTTGAAAAGAAAGTTTCATGTTCCATCAAATTCTCTTGTGTAAAAGAAATTGTCTGATTGATGTAAACAAAATTACATTTGCTGTATTGAGATCAAAGAGTAGGTTAGGTTATTCAAGTTAAGAGCTTTCTTATTCAAGTTAAGAGCTTCTTTCTTCTTCAGAAATTTTAAAGCTAAATATTCACCTTCAGGGCCTGACATGTATAATGAATTTGAATGTGATTAAATTTGAAAATTTGAGGTTTACATTCAGTTATTTTTACTGAAACTGAATGGGAGGATTAGAATATATCATTCATTCTAAAATAACTTTAAAATTAAAAAATGTTAATTGTATACAAAAAAAATGAAAATGCAAGCCAAAACAACAGGATGAATTTGTCTAATATTACTGTAATTAAACATGTAGTTAGGAATAAGATAAGTTACACTGGCTCATATAAATATTTATCATATATTAATCTATATAATAAAGATCTAGTTTCTGTATGTTTGTGCAACACATGTATATGTCTGTAGAATCGAGTGTGCTTTATCAAATGTTCTTAATAATTTATAATGTAAAAATATTATTTTAATTATCTACACAAGAAGCTGCTGTTTAAAAAGTTAAAATAAATAGTTGAACATAACTGATTGTCAACCAGTAAAAATCAGACTGTCATTAAACATCAGTCCCATGACTGGCTGTGGTTCTAGGGTCACTGCACAGCTCAGTACCAGACCAGCTTCTTCCATATGTGTAAGCTGTATGCCAACATCTGAGTCTCTGTGAATGACTTTCCAGTCCACTTAGTGACATTGTCAGCCCATTTTATCTTCTATCTGCCTCTTTTTTTTTTATTATTTAAGGCAGTACCTTGCAGAATGGCAGTGGAAAGATTGTTGGCTATTATGATATGTCCATACCATTTCAAAACAGAATGTGCATAAATCAAAATATTATTGAAATGTTTGTCTGAATTAATCTTGGAGTCCAAAGTAACATTTCTCATACTTAACAAAGAGAGGAATTTGCATCTGTCTATATAGTATATTTTTTTATGATTTTAAATCCATTCCTTGAAGAACTTAAATCTTAACTTTGTACCTAGATTTATTTGAGAAATCTTTGTCAAATTTTTCTTATTGGTAAAGAATGTCAATTCTGTGCTGTATCCAGTTTTGAAATATAAGTTGATGAAAAACACATTATTTCTTTTGTATTGGAGCATATATTTTTATAATTTCATAATGAAGATTATACAAAAAAACAAAATATGTTACATGACTTTAAGAACTGAACTAAAAATGTATTATTCAAATCAAGAATATAAAATTATACAATTTTTGCCATCAGTTGCAAAAATGTGCAATTTAATCATTTATTTGCCTGAGAACATTTTTTTGCATAAATAGAAAATAAAAATAAAAATTATTTTAATTGACTGAATGAAATGGGTATAATATCAACCACTCATTAACCAATAGAAGTTTTTGACTTAAATTAAATATTTTGATTCATTGATTTGTTTTTTTTTTACAACTTATCAACCTTTTGCAGGTTATTTAAAGCCAGAAAATATTTTTAGATTTTAAGAATGTATTGTAGATAATAATAATTCACTGGTACAAGTCCAACTAATTAAACTTTAGCTGGGGGAAGAAGAGATGGATTTATACCTTTCCCAAGGTTATCTATCTGCGCATAAGTGAATATAATGAACTCAACTGGGAGTGAAATTTGATTTCCAATTATGAGTCATCATCCATACACCATCTGCACATCTAATTTTACAGCACTTGGTATTCCCAAGTGGTCACCCATTTAGGTACTGACCAGGTTCAATACTGCTTAACTGATTGTATGAGAATCAGTGTTTCAATGTTATATAGCCATAATCCAAATGAAATATTTGATTTAGTCAGAAAAATATTACAATTTCATAATTATATTAAAATTTAATGGATAAAAATTAGCTTTTAAAATGTTTCATAATATTAAAACAAAATGTCAGATTTTCATAACAGATTTTACTTACAGTTCTGTTTCATTTAATAAATTTATTGTATGAGTATGCAATATAGCCACAAGCAGAAGCTTATGAAGAAACTAATTCAGGTTTAGTACTGAAAACGTTTATTTTATTATAGTGAATGGTTACAAGCAAAAGGAGAGATGGGATGTGCTCATTTTATTACCACAGAGTATTTCAGATTTCAGTTATCCTTTTTTCTTTTTCTTTAATATCACATCCAACTACTTGTATAGGAATATGCGGTTTGGCATAACAGGTATCCGTGTTGAAAGTGAAATTGGCAAGCTGTTCAAATTCTGGCTTAATCTGCCCATTTCACTTTTGCACAAATCCCCTTGGAAAGGCTTGAATTCATATCTTCTCCCTCTAGCTATGGATTAAATAGCAGCACAGATTGGACCCTCTAGTCTTGGGTGGCAATTGGTTTAAGAGAAGAGAAACTCTAAAATCCAAACAGTGGAGAAGGCAATAGAAAAGCAACTCCACTCTCTTTCCCTAAAATAATTATAATTCAAAAAAGTTGAGTCATGATTGCATACATCCTGAAGGAACATGGCATTAAAAAAAAAGAACTACTTAAATGAAATTTATAAGGAAATACTATAATTTAAATATTTTACTTTGTACTGATAGGTTATTTCATAGTTTATAAAATCTTATTTACATTTAATATTACAGTATTATGGAGTTAGAATAGGTACAACTACTGGTATAGCATTTGGGCAAACATTAGCTTACTAGATATCTCAACTATATATATAATATCTGGGAGATATGTTTGATCCTGAAAACATCATAAAAGATTTCATATCAAATTTAGTACAAATCCTGTATTTATATATTTCATTTTGATTTTCAAATGATATTTCACTTCCAAATCTTGATATATATTCTTCTTGTAATATATATATATATATATATGAGAGGTGAATTTGAAGCAAACTCATCTTTTTTTCTTGGAAAATATAAAACAAGAAACAAACCTGCCATATTAGTGGAGTGTACCATAGATTTCATAGTGTCCAGTGTAAACTGAAAGGAGAAAAAAATTAAAACAAGTTAAAAATTTCAACTCATCTGATAAGATAGCAAAGTGATTAAGTATTGTTTTTATATAAAAACATTAAAAGTATTTTCATTTTCAATCAATTTCAGGCTTCTTGAAGTTTATGTAATTCTTTGCACATAGTATCTTTCAATGATCTTAGTTAGCCCTTCTGAAAGTTCAAATGCAAGTAGTTCTGTCTCTAGCTTACATTTTAAAGCAACATAATTGACAACAGACAGTTGTTCACTTTTGAGCTTTATTCAAGGAAAAGTCATTAATTTTTTACTCCATTAGTAAGATGGAAGTTCCATTCAGACAGCTTCTTACAAACTGGTACTTTGTAGAACACACATATGAGAGGATACTTTTCCAACCACTACAACCTTAACCTAATCATAATCAAATTTAGTGTTAATCATTATCTTTTCCATATATCCGCATAAAATGCACTTTTTACCTTTTAAACTTATCATACATACAACATTCTCTTTCAGTAACTCTCTACTTTGAGTGGCTCATCAGCCTTGTATAGGGTTGATATTAGTTATATATATATATATATATATATATATATATATAATTTCAGATAGAATATATCTGTAAAAGGACAATATGGATAAAGTAAAAAAGTAAAATGTATTTCGTCCTCAAAGTGTTAAAAAAATAAAATGAAAACGGTTAAATTCATAACTTCAAGTTACTTAAAATATATAACACATAAATTAATCCCAAACTAAACTAATTTAAATACTAATTTGCATAAAAAAATTTCCAGAACATCATTTACTCACTTTCATTTATTTACATTGAATTGTGTCATGTGTCATCCTCCATAGATTACCTAAACTTTTCAGCTAACCTGATAAATATTCATGAGTGTTCTTAAATTTAAAAATTGTATTGTATATCAATACTTGTTACAAAATAAAATCCTTACATTTGCCTTGATGAATTCCGTCAGAGGACAAAACGCGTTGGCTAAGAAGAGTTTTACTTTTGTCTTTATATGTATAAATATGTGCCTGAGAGTTGTCAGCCAGACTGAACAATACCATCAGAGGGAAGAAGACAGTGGAGGGTTGAATCTTTCACCATGCTGTCTCCAGTATAATTCTCTGATTATAATCTGAAATTGGGAGAATTAAATCTTTTCTTACTCGTATATATAATGCTTTCCACCGTCCTCATTACAGCAGCAAAAAATCAAGTGCAAACCATTTATCTGGAATGAACAAAGCTTTTTTAATCTTAGCAAGATTGACTAATCCTATAATATTTCTTCACAATCTCAGAGATTACACCTTAATCATTAAGCTTAATCTACTTTACAAGGAGACTCCTTCTCCAAACTTTTAATTGCTATATCAGTATCTTAATTTGTGCCAAGTAATAATTAACTTGCATGTGCGGGTAGCATAACAGTTATTTGAGAAGTAAAATTTTCAAGCCGAGTTCAAGTTCTTGCCTACTCTATTATATTCATTTTCACACAAATGTTTTTGTGAAAGGCATGAATCTTCTTTTATTTCCCCAGCAAGTGGTTAAATAGAAGGGAAGGCTGGGTTCCATAGACTTAGCAGTCAGTCTAAGAGAAGGTCTATCCTGAATTCAAAACCATGAAGCCAAGAGAAAACTATTCCAATATCTTTTCCAAGAAGTCATGATAATACACAGATAATAAAGAAACAGAATCAATGGAGAGACATGATTGCCTATGTTTAATGGGACATGGCGTTTAAGAAAAAAATGGTTAATTTTGATTACTTTTATATTCTAATTAAGTTTGTAAATCTTATAGCAATCATCTCATCCACAGAGGTAATTTATATCATAATATAATCATAAATATACTTAATAAAACTGTAATTATTTAAATAACAGAATTAATAAAACAAAGAAATTGCATTGATACAAAATCCAAAGCATCAAATATTTACTTAAGGAGTTATTTATTTTTAACTATATTTTTCATGTTTATTGTTGCTTTTTATTGCAATACTCAGATTAGTTTATGTTCTATGACTTAATTAATATTTTTTTATTAGTTAGTAATATAAAATAATTAAAAATAATAGTTAATAAAAATGTAAATAAATATTATAATAGTCTAGGTTTGTTTTATACACTTACTTTTGGGAGAAGAGTATTAAAAGAAAATCACACTATTTATAAAAAATTATTACATTTGTCTGTAAAAGTTTCTCTATTTAGAATTGGTGCTAAAAAAGACCACCAGAAATAACGGTCATGGCAGACTGTTGTTGATTCATTTTTTTCAAAATTAAAAAAAGAAACTCTTTGTAAGTACAAAGAGTATATTTTTTGTCTATTGTAAAGGGTGGCATCCACCCTCGTAAATTTAAAGTTGAGATTTGTTTCAGCCTCTTTCGAGGATATTTAAGAAAACGGATGAGCAGGTAAATTGTAGAAGGGACTTAGATTTCAGATGCGACAGTGGATGGTGGGCTGCAGGAAGGCAGAGAGGGGAAAGGATTGTGGTGTTCACATGTGAAAGTTGATAGCAACTGTTGGGAGAGCAAACGCAAAAAGGTTTTGGCATTCACAAGGGAAAAGAACAAAGAAAAACTAAAAGCTGACCACACATGCTGACAACGAAAAGGAAGAACAAAGAAAAACTAAAACCAACCATGCTGCCACCAACGAAAAGAAAGCTGAAATAAAAGCAACAAGAAAACAAAAAAAAATTGTTCCCAGTGATACGAATGGGATAAGCCAAAGCTGTCTTCAGGTGCTTTCATCTCTCTTTTTCTAAAGAGTATTTTTTTCCTTTTTTAAGTTTTTGTATTAACTTTTTAATAAATGCCACAAAAATGCAAGAGGTTACTAAGTGAAAGAAAAAGAGAAGATAATAAAAGAACCGGATACAAGGAGACAGAAGAAGATGATTGATGTAGCATTTACATTTTTGAAGATCTTAATTTTAAGGAAAGCAGGAAAGTAGAAGACAGTTTCACAAGCAAGAAGTGCAGAAGAAATTATTAGCATAGAACTTATGGTTACAGTGAGGAATCACAACAGTGAAATTATGAGACCTAGTGGCCAATCTAGTACTGCACTTAAATTTTTAAAATCGAGGTACCAATGAGGAAAGCACATCAGAACAATTACCATGACAATATAGAAAAGTCACAGGGAAGTTCTGTTATGTGATGGGAAAGTGACTGAAGCTGAGATGCCAGATCAGGACCATTGATCACAATAAGTAGCTTCTGATGTATACGACAAAATATCTATTTCATTTTTATTAGGATCTGTACAGAAAATATTTAAATTCTACAAATAGTCTGAGTTTTGTTAACACAATGGGAAAGTTTAAATGTCGTATCAATTAAAATGAGGCATAGTGGAGATAGTGGCTCGGATTGAGGAATCGGAGTGCGAGTTCGAATTCTAGTCAAATCCATTACATTCACTTACATGCTAATACCGTTGGGAAAGGTATGAATCCTCTTCTTTTCCCCCCAGCTATGGGTACATAGCAGGACAGGCCAGGCCAGGTTCTATAGCTTTGGATGGCAACTGGTCTACCGCAGAAAGAAATGGCAACTTACTGTGTGAAAAAATCTGCTTTGTCAGTCATGTATCGAAAGATACTTGATTGTCTAAGTGTGTATCATGCATGGCACATAACTGATTGATTAGAATAGGTGTGATAAAAATTATTAAAATTTATATTAAAAATAAAATATATCAATAAAACAAATTTAAGTTAAAGATGGATGAAAAAAGTAATCACTAGAAAGTTAAATCTACAAACTCTGTAGCTTTATGTTATATTTGTAAGACATAAAAACTTTTCCAGTTAAGTTTGTGTAACATTGTTCTGAGAAAAGCATTTTCCTAATTTTATAAGTTAATTCTAGATCTGAAGTCACTGCTGAGTGACCTTTTTTTAATAGAAGACACATTTTTAAATTTATTCAGTTTTGGAGATAAGTAGAAACTTGAAAAGAAGACTGACATTATACTAGGTTTTCAGCATTGTGTATTAGAAAAATACAAGATACCCGAGTAGCAGTAACATCTACTGCTGAATGTACATTTAATATCTGTTGAAAAGTGTTGGTATGGTAATAAAGCCTGCCACTAAGACAGAGTTTACATATCACTGCGAATATTCATTCTTAAATTAAAACAGATACACATAAAGTGCACATTTTTCTAAAAAAATTCTCTAAAAATAACTGTTTTTTTTTATTCTGATGGTCAAGGTAAATGAACAGCTCAACATTCCCTTTTGATCCATTAGTCACTTGATGACCCTCACAATGATTATAAATAATTCAATTATAATTACAAATCAAAATAATGTTTAAATATTAGGTTGGTGCAAAAATAATGTTGTTTTCTCACATGAAGTTGAACGTCAAAAAACGACATTATTTTTGCACCAACCTAATATAAAGAACCAATATGTAAGAAAGATTGATTATCAGGTGAATATTGTTGGTTTTCCTAAATATTTCTTGCCAGATGATAAGTGTTCATTATATGGTGGCAAACAGAGTACCACCTGTTAAGAAATATTAGAATACAAAACAGGATATAAAATGGTAAAGTAATGTAATATTTTTATAGCAACCTATTCAACACAAAGCAAACTTTTTCTTTTCTGAGTGAAATAAATTCTCATTTGTGTGTCAAAGAACAACAAATTCAAAGCTGAAAAGCATGAAGGATAAAACACCTATCAAGAGAAACTAAAATGTTTCAGTGCTTTCATAAATTCACTCACAAATGTATTTCAGATTTAAACAAGAAAAAATAATATTTTGACCACCTTCCTCATTCAAAAATGTTGTTATTCCAAATCAGAATTCATTTAATTTTTGAAACTATTTTTCGAAGTATAACTTTTCTGATAAAATTTCATGTTTTGTAGAAATTTTTCATGACTAAAACAGGACAAAACAGACTTAGCTAGTTTTATATGAACAAAGGAGAAGGCTATATAAACATAAAATGCATTTCAAAATAATTACCTAAATAAGCAATAATAAAATCAAAACAATAGAAATTCAGTTTAACATAAATGATTGTTTATTTTCCTTTTCAAATAAAATATAACAAAATTTTGTTTTGATTTTATATAGTATTGATTGCAACATTAAAAGGAATCAAAATGGAGAAAAAAATAAAAGATATTATTTAGATGCAATCAGGTGATGTGTCAAAGTCAAAATAGATTGACAATATCTTCAGAACTCAAGACAGCCATAACTTTTTGGCTTTTCCATCAAATATTGATTGTCACTTAAAGTGAAAAATTTTTTAAAAAATTCTTGATGCTGATACATTGCCTTCTCATGGCAAAATCCATCCATTTGCATTTTAGAGATTAACTTACATCAATATTTGTGCTGAGTTTTTCAATCTAACATTTCTTTTTGCTAAATTTTTCAAGTAAGGAGTCAAAATTAACATAAAAATGATGCCATTTAAAATTTAGTTGCAGCTCTGTATACAAAATGATGAATAGCTTGTTTTAACATTTGCGGAATACTGGGATAATTCAAAACTTTTATCCTACATCACTTGCTCACAACAGATTACAGGATATTTTATAATATAGCAGTACACATCTTATATTCTCTAGAATTTTAAATTTAGTGTGTTATTCTGTTTCTGTTACAGTTATGACTTGCATTTCTTGAAGTCAGGGCCATAAATGGTAATATTAGCTGTTTCTTTATGAGGAAACATTTGGTGTTCATTGACCAAACAGTACTGCTTTCAGTTGAAATTTATAAAATCTTTCTTTTAAATCAGTTTTTTCAGGAAAATAGGTTTTTCAAGTCCAGTAGCTGTTATTGCTCTTTCTAGTATTGTTTGGTATTTCCTTCCTAATCTTCTATTTGAAGTAGTGTGGAACATCAACCTCTTGATGATGTCGTTA
>OZ038487.1:101855632-101865632 GCA_964036315.1 Acanthosepion esculentum
CCTACTGTTGTCAGAACAAAGACTCTGCCACTTGGCATCACCTTTACAAAGGTTATAACTCTACAGCAAATAATTACAGACAAAAATATAAAAATACATGTATTATATAAACTAAATTTTAGTAAGATACTGAAAATTCCATGGATGGAGTGAGAAAGCAACAAGGAAACCTTAAGGAAATCTGCCTGTGAGAGAGAGGTTGGAAGGTGGAAAATAATTCTTCTCCAACAAGGACTTGGAGAGATGCTTTTGAACTCTATCAAGACTCAAAAGTGAGGACTGTGCAGCTTCTGCCAAATTATAGCATCAGTACCCCATTTTCTGCTTGATCTGGCTCTTATAAAGGTAAAGGATTAACATGAGGAGTCAGGTACTTACTGGAATGGTACAGGGAGTCGATCATTTTACCTGCATCTTTAGCGATGGATTGTATGTAAGTGTTCCACTTGAGGTCGGCTTATTAGCTATAATTAGATCTCTAATACTATTAGCCTCTATGATTTTTGCACAAAATATGTAGAATAAACATCAAGTTGCTAAGATCTGTGAACCATTTTGATTTTTTTGTTGAGAGCAGAGAACTGGAATATTGAAAAAATAGTGAAGAGCAGAAGAGATAGAAAAGAAAATGTTTGTCTACAATTCAGCATTCAGCATTCAATCTACAGTGGCTGAGTTCAACTCATTGAATTGCATTAAGAATAATTTAGCAAGTAATAAGGGAAATTCTCTAAAAATAGAAAGAAAGAGAGAAAGAGAGAAAAAGTTATTTTGGCATCTGTATTTATTTCTATCGATATATATTTGCAGATCAACTGATTGATGAATTGTGATGCAAGACTTCCATAGAAATGGCTTTTAAAATATTTGTATCAGTGAACTGGGAGCCAGTTTTAAAAATGGATGTAAGACTGAAAGTGGTCTGTTTTCATTCAGACATAAACAATATTAATGCATATGTTCTGCATTTTGGAAAGATTGACTGACAGTAAGTCTTAAATGTATGATTGTTGTGGCACATGTAGGTATAATGTTTTATTTTTTTTATCGGTTTCAGGTATGAAAGCTGAAAGCGAGAACCTTAATGTTGGTTGAATCTATTATACTACATGACAATTACTTATAAAATACCTATTTCCCAATCTATAACATTATTATGATTTGTAAATCATTTATAACCATATATATAATTCTGGGATCATAATGTTTCATACAGAAGTATTTAAATGTTAGTTCTCATACAAGTAACCTTTACCTAGAAGCCTATCCAAACCCAACAATCAGGGTATAAGATATAGGGTAATTCTGGGAAGAGCTTATTTGAGGAAAAAATAGTGCACCTCATGTAATTAGAAACACAGGATATGCTAATGAAATAAAGTAGATATCTTTTCGTTTTTTTATCATTTCACCCCAAGCAAGGCAATAAAGCCACTAAGATGCAAGGAGTTACAAGAAGACAGATATCATGTAACAGTTTAGTGCTCTTTTTAATGTTTCTAACAAAGTTTTTCTTTGGATAACCCAGTGCACCTTCAGATTTCAGTGTCACACTTTCTGTCCACTGTTAAAACACTTCCTAGATATTTAAATTTTTGTACTTGTTTGATTTTGGTATATCTGATTTCCAATTCACACTTTGGACTCATCCTTTTGCTAACAATCACACATTATGTCTTTTTGTAGTTGATGTTTAATCCTTTCTTTTTGTTTTCATTCACTACATTCTGTAAGAGATTTTGTAGTTTTCTTTCCATGTCTGCTATCAACACTGTGTCATCTGCATATCCTATGTTGTTAAAATTGTGGCTATCAATAATGAATCCAGGAAGGACTTCTATTTTTCTCAGAATCTCCTGTCTGTATAGGCTGAATAAATCTGGTGAGAAGACACAGCCTTGTCTTACACCACTTACTAGCTTTGTATATCTGCTGAAATCATTTTCTATTTGTATGTAGGTGATTTGCTGTCAGTATAGGGTCTTGATTAAGTTTTTTCAAGCTAGTAATTTATTCTTTTTATTTATGCTGTAGCATACCTACAGATGATAATGGGTATGCCCCTATTCCCATAAATACAGTAGTAAATACTGTATGTTGGTCTGTAGTTGGAGATTCATTGTAGAATTCACTTGACTCACTTCTAGCAGTTGTCTACTACTTCTGCTGTTGAATCTTATATGTGTTGTACATGTCCTAAGTATTATCATTCATTACCAACCTTCGTTTGATTATTCTATTCAGTAACCTTCCCTAGGTTACAACAATTTAGTACATAGAAAATTATAACATAGATTGAAAAAAGATCTTAGGATAAAAATTCAGGAAGACCTAAATACATTCTTGATTTTCTGTCCTTTAATTTACAAGCCTGCATAGGTTTCATTTATAAAGAGATCCAAAGTGAAGTGTTTTTTTAAAAAGCATAGGATTATGGAAGGATCCTCTGTAAAATCTAGAAGCGCTGTGACATTTTGACAATACTATTTAATGCCAAGAACAAAACAAAAGAACTAGTTTTAAGTGCATTGTTGTTGGAACAACAATGCCTTGGATTAAAAGACAAACATCATACAACAGCTGCAAATTGACAAGGGTGGTTCATTTGCAGGAAGAAGTTGCAAACAAAGATGTATAGAAGCTGAAAAAGAAAAAAAAGTCTTTTGCTAAAGAGACAAGATGAAAAGAGGGGAATTAATTACAAATTATTTCAGCTTTTGAAAAAGCAGTTTTTATGTTGGTTAAATGTAGAAAAGAATTATAAATATGAAGTTATGTTATTTATTGCTATTGATTGTGAAGACTCTTCTAAGTAGATAGATGATTAATAACTCAACATTTAGTTATAAAAATATAAAAGTAAATAATCATTAGAAGGCAGGACTCAGAAAATTTAATCTCCTCTCTTATTAAACAAAGAATAAAGGTAGGTAATATTGTTGAGGTAATAATAATGTTCATATAAGGAGGTAGTGAAAAGTTCTCAGCCTGACTAAGAAAAATAATCAAGAACCCTAAAATGCATGTTATTTCATATATTGTACTGATCAATACACTTGACAAATCATTTTAAAAAATTTTTAAACAATACAAAAATAAAAAATTAGTTTAATTTTGGTCATTAAAATACTGAATTTGGGAAATTGGTTGGACCAAGAAGTTTGAAGCACTATCTAATAGAATTTGTTTTCATCTTCTACAAAAATTGATATTTTATGTTCCTTCTCTGTAAAACAAGCTTTAGAAACAAATTCTTGTTATTTTCTTTTTAATGCAATTTGATATTTAATAAATTAAAAAAATATTCTTTATAAATTTTTAAAATTTTCAGTAGTTATCTCATTATTTTAAGCAATTCAATAGCAATTCAGAGAAAATAAACAAATATTAATCAAAATAATTTTTTAGCCCATCTATAGTTTGGTATCTTTTAAGCATTCCTTAATTTGTTTTAAATTATTTACAGTGATATTATTACATGCAGCTCTTATAAAACACCTATGAATATTATTAATAAAATATTATTGTAATTATTAAGATAAATATTAATAGATTTCTAACTTACATTTATCTGATAAATCTGTAATAATATCACTGTAAATAATTTAAAACAAATTAAGGAATGCTTAAAAGATACCAAACTATAGATGGGCTAAAAAATTATTTTGATTAATTTTGATCAAGGTACAGATATTTCTTTTTAGGATGTATTTCTAATTTTGTTAATATTGAAACTTAATATTGAAAATAGAACCTCTTTCTTACAGGTCTTAATTGATACATTACAAACTCCTGCCACCTTAAGTATAATGTATACACAGGTATAAAATAGTAGTTATTAAAAGATTTGATCAGATGGCAAAAAACTTAATTCCTCTCTCCCCATACACTATTCTACAAGCAATTCAATAACATCAAACACTTGTAAACAGTGGATTTCTTTAATATCATTGGCAAGCAAAATCAACTCTAAAGCAACTAATAATTATAATAATAAAATTCAATAATACAATAAACTTCTGTCTATATTTCTGTGATAAGATATTGTAACTATTTACACTATGTACATTGTTTAAACCATTGTCCTCATCTTTATTGCCATATTCATGGTGTTTCAGCTGTTGTATGCTCCAGCCTTCTTCAGGTGGTATTTGTTGGCTCAGTGGATAAAAGCGTTGGTTGATTGATCCAAAAGTAACTTGACCCAAAGTGTTGTGAGTTCAATACCTGGCCACAGCAGAGGAAACAATAACTTGGAGAGTTGAGTTATCAAGGGGGAATTAACTAAAACTGAGATATCCAAAGGCGTGACGCATGGAATTAGAACAATATACCCCGTGAACTAAATAAAGTGTTCAGTTTGAAATTCTAACAAATATCGCCTGAAGAAGGCTGGAGCATACAATGGCCGAAATGTTTTGAATATGACAATAAAGATGAGACCACCAGTCTGAACAATGTACATAGTGTAAATAGTTACAATAAACTTATTTGACTGCATCAAATGCATCCAAACTACAAATGAAACAAATCTACCATTAAATGCATTATATGCCAGTATATAATAGAGATCATCAAGAAGGGCAAACTTAGATGGGCTGGCCCAGCCTCTTGACTCAGAGATAACAGATGGGCTATTAGAGTGACAGAGTGTACACCAAGGCAGTGGAAAAGACTAAAGTTGCTTGCACTCAAAAATCCCACTGCTTTGTGCCAATATCATGTATGAATTCCCATGCATACTGGAGAATTGCACTTTTTATAATACACAAGCATCAAATTCATATAGAGGACATTCAACTACTACTCTAATCTGTTGATTAACAGCGCAATGTCATATGTGAAACTTCAGTACTGCTAGTGACCTGCATACAAACTCAAATATTGCACAGCAGTGAGAATCTTGGGATATAGCCTAAACATATATATATATATATATATATATATATATATATATATATACACGTGTGTGTGTGTATGTATGTATGTGTGTGTGTGTGTCTGTGTATTTAGGCAGCATATCTTCATTCAAACATGTTTGATTGAATAATATAGATATATTAGGTCTATTTATTTTCATACTGGTCCTTTCCAGTTCTCCAATCAGTTTCTTGATGTTAAGATAATTTTTAAAAATCACCATCACAATGAAATGCAGATTTTAGCACAGCTTCAGTATGTTTGTCTTTGTAATTTACCCCTTTGGATGATCTTATAGGAGATCAAAAGTACTAGGGTAGGAAAAACCTATGGTGCTTTCCTTGATGAATTTCATCTTAACATCAAGAAATTGATTAAAAAACTGGAAAGGATTAGTATAAAAATAAATAGACATAATATGTTTATATTATTCAATGAAACATATATATATATATAACATCTATATGCTAAGTGGGACATTTTATTTGTATTAATCCTATATATGTATATGATAAAAATATAGTTTTAAGGTATTCTATATTTATAGGTTAAAGTAATCAATATCAGGGATAGAGTGTATGTAAATATAAAAGTAGACATTGGTGTTATCAACCAGTGTTGACCTCAATGTCCACTTTACATATATATATATATATATATATATATATATATATATATATATATATAAGATAAAGAGAGGTTCTAATTAACTGTATTTTAAAATAGTGTTTATTTTTAAAAATCAAAAAACAATCTTTAATCAATTATTCATGTTTAATAAATATGTAGCTACTACCATGCATCTGTTTTTATGAGAGAATCCAAGTTCATTTTCAGTAGATTTCTCTCATCGTTTACTAGCAATCAACAATAAAATCTATGCTCTATTAATTAGAAAAGAAAAAATAATGGCTAAAATTTTACAGAGCAAGCAGGTGTAATTAACTTTGATACAATCTACTGGAAAAGAGAAAGCTAAAATATGAAACAAAATAAAAATCTGGCAATCATTAGTGTGCTTGTCTTCAATTGCCTGATGTAGTCACAATGTTGAACACAGAACTTTGTTAATTGATGTTATCAAAATCACTCACTTATAGTAAACAAGGAAAGTAAAGAACAACAATGTTAACCAGAAATAGAGATTTGATAATGATAATGATATTGTGTCAGATAGCTTCCAGTAATAATTGTTTGTGACATTAAAAACATTAAGATTTAGAGAAGACATGTCAGATTAATACAAATGTCAAATCACAAATGTTTCATTTTCAGTTGACTATATATATCTTGAATCTTATCAAAATATAAATCTATGCCCGGGTTTCTTTCCAATCTCACTTTGCCAAAAAGAATTACTTCTTTCCCAATACAACATACATGACTGCAAAAATGTCGAAAAATCAAAAGAAAACAATTAAATCTATGTTTTTGAAGATGTACAACACCTAAGTCCATCCCAAATCATAACAATCTGATCACAATTTAAACAATATTCATTTATTAAAAAAAAATATTTCTTGAATATTATTCACTTACTTTTGCCTTACCAGAGTTTGAATTATGGCAATTTGTGCCTTCCACATGTTTCGACTGACCTTTCAATCACCTGATGAATATTCATGAATGTTCTCAAATTTAAAAGCCTTGATAAACTAATGACATCCTTGCTCTTGTATATAAACACATGCAACAAAATAAATCCTACATCTGCCTTGATAAAGTCACTTGCAATGGCTAAGAATAGTTTTCCTCATGTTTATATATATATATATATATATATATATATATATATATATATATATATATATATATATATTATATGTATTAAAGTGAACATTGACGTCAACACTCAGAGGCAACAGGCTAGACACAATTGCAGGCCTATATATATATATATTGATAATATTAGTGGTCAATATATATATATATATATATATATATATATATATATATATATATATATATATATATATATATATATATACATAAATTTCCAAGAGGATAGAATCCAGGTAGAACTCAATGTCCAGAACAGAGTAAGAATATAATATAAAAGGCTCAAACACTAATATTCCCTGGTTATAATTTATTACATTGGAATCGTAATCATGATCCAATTCATCAGACCTACAAATACAAAAAGAATTTTGAATTTGTAGGTCTGTTGAATTGTTTGAGCCTTTTATAGTATATATATATATATATATATATATATATATATATATATATATATATATACTTTCAGATCATTACTGTAAAGTCCTAAAGTTTCATTTCACATTACAAAAAAAAACAGTTATTCGTTATATAATGTTTAATTTATATACATATTTATAAAGCCTAGCTTAGTAAAAAGTTAGATGCAGGTGTGGCGGAAATATTTTAATGTATCATGTCCTTCTGGATCTTGGTGATCATGGCTCTTCACAGTTTTCTGTCTGTTGTTGCTCTAAGTAGATTTAACCCTTTACCATTCCTCTTTGTCCTTATTCTTGCATCTATTCACACAAATTCATTAAGTCGGATACTTGCTAGTTCTACTTGCTTACTTCCAATATATTAATATGTTAATTTTTTCAGGTCCTTTTTTTCTTATGTCTTCCAGAAATTTCAACTGTCTCTTTCTGATTGTTAGCCTCAGATTGATCCAGTTTTTATTTTTCTTAAAACTTCCTCATTGCTTCCATGTTCTGTCCATGATATTTTTTGCATTTGTTGATGGAATGCCATCAATCTTGTTTTAAGTTTCATCTTCATTTGTGAGTTGACTATCCAGCATTTACTGCTATATCAGAGATACTTAGCAGTTCACCACTATTTTCTTTGCTTAGTTTCTGGAACATTTCAAGTGGGGTAAGACTGCCTTGAAATTCATCACTTGAGATCATCACTTTTTGACGAGCACCAGCACATGCTGATGAGAAATAACCAGTTATATAACCTATGATTTTTTGATTAATTTATTTGTTCTTTATGGTTTTCTAACCTTTTGCCGGTTATTTAAAGCCAGAAAATATTTTTAGACTAAGAATGTTTTGGAGATAATAATGATTTATGCCCTACTAATTAACCCATAGCTGGGGAGAGAAGAGGTGGATTCATATCTTTCCAAAGGGTATTTGTGTGTAAGTGAATATAACACACCTGACTGGAATTAGAATTTGGCTTTCTAATTTCAAGCCTCTATCAATTACACATCTACTCTTACAGCACCTGGTATTCCCAAGCCTAACTTCAGTGCTCATATGAAAACCAATGTTTCAACATGATATGGTCATAAGCCTATATAACCTATAAAGCAGATCCCATATTTCATATATATGCATATATGTCAACCTTGTCTATTTGTCACTTCTCTCATTTGGTAATTAATAATTCAAAATATGAGAGAGAGAGAGAGATAGAGAGAAAATAATAACCCTTTTTCTCTCTGAGTAATGTAGGTCTTAAATGCAGTGAAAGAGGCTTGTTTGTATATAATCATGGCTCTCCACAAATTCCTTTTCTTTATTATCAGTGAGTTTCTATGCATTCTTGGGAAGGATAATAGAATGGCTTCCCATTTCCTTCTCCATGGTTTAGAATTCAGAGTTTTCTTTCTCTTAGACTAGTTACTGTCCAAAGCTAGAGAGCCCAGTCAACTTTACTATTTAACCCATAGCTGGAAGGAGAAAAGACGGATTAATTCTTTTTTCAAGGACATTCATGCAAAAATGTAGAAGGTCCTAACTTATAATAATGATTGCGACACAAAATGAAATTCACCAGTATTTTTAAATTATCAAATGACTCAGACAGTTATATTTTTTTTAGAATTTGTATCAGGAGAAAGTAACTCCAATTGATAGTCAGCATTTGGTCTTCTCCAATATCAAATAAGATCAATAATACTCAATTTGGAATTGGGTTATATCTACATTATAGTTATATAAGAGAACTGACAAATTACTGAGCAGTCATAAGAGTAAAAAGATCCCAGCAGAGGATGTACTTAGAGAAGGTTGGTGAATCAGGTGAACCAGTCCACTATTTTTAGTAGCAGTCAGTAAGAAGCTTTCTGACAATGGACTTGTCTTGTCAGAAACTAAGGTGGAGGGACAAAATCAATTCTTGAAATCCAGACTAGCTTCATATTCTTCTTTGCTTTGAGGAAACAATATGGTCTGTTCCGACATCTCTATAGTTTTTATATTTTAATTTTTTTGCTTATGGGATGGGAGGTTTCTGCATGGCTAAGCAAACACATTCTTTATGGGGGAAAAGCAAACCATGCTCTGCTATGGCACACTGGTAAACATGGCCACTGCCTGTTTGCCGTTTCCACAGATGGATGATATTTGTGAATGACAGTTTCCCTAGAAAACAAAGTCAGAGGAGATGGCTTTGATTATTCATCTGATCTGACATAAAGGGAATTCCAGGATTTAATTGATAAAGTTTTTCCAAAGATCTTTCAGATAATGCCATTATAAAAAATAAAAATAGGTATTTAAAAATATGTACAGACAGGGAAAGAAAGAAATGATTTTTAATTGGAATTATCTAACAATAGAAATAGCTAGGAAAACCCTAAGTTTTATGAAATGTAATTAACAAGGACTTTTTCTTCCTGATTTTCTCTAAAGAGAAATTAATTTTATTTAGCTTATTTATTTATTTCATGGTTTTTATTCTCTGCAAATTTTTCCCAAGCAATATGAGTTCAAACTCATTTCTTTGCCAGGATAGGAATATTTAAAAGAAGTGACAAAAAAGATCAAGCTGTTGATTTATAAATATGATAGAAAGTTAAGTGCCAGTTTCTTATGCAGATTTAGCTTACACATGGACAGAATGTAGTATTTCCTTGAAAACAAATCTGTGATCAAATGTTATTTAATATCAATCCTTCCAAAGGCGGTGAATGTTGGGCAGTTTCCTTGAAGATAAAGATAAGAATTAAAGCAAAAGAGATGTGGTTTTATAGGAGGATGCTAAGAATACCATGGATGGAGCATGTGAGCAATGAGGAAGTTTTAAGGAAAATGAGAATGAAAAGGACATTTTTGATTTGATATATATATATATATTTGCTACA
>OZ038487.1:101868132-101973132 GCA_964036315.1 Acanthosepion esculentum
TCTTTTCATTTGAAAAGAGTTAATAAATTTTGAGATACCAATGCAAACTATACAAAATTGGATGCATAATCAACATATTCCTTGTCAATTCAAACTCTTTTCCCACTTTGCCACATATAAAGAATATAAAGATACACAAACTTATTTCTGACTTTACTATTCTTCTCAGATGCTGAGTTGAATGATATTTTTTTAAAGTATGTTTTTTTTAATGTTTGGTTTTTAATGTGTGCCATCATACATTATATGTAGATATTTGTGATTTTTCATTATTGTGTGTGTTAGTTCCTTCAGTTGAAAAAAATTGGCTGTTTGTTGATCCCGTGGGCAGGTGCAAATATCAAGATATTATAAAGTGCAAGTTATTAACTGACATTTTAAAGTTTCTTTTTCTTTTGCATGATCGACATCAACAAAAATCTACACTTTCCCAGTTAATTTTTCAGGTCTTTTTTTTAAAAAAAAAAAAAAATCATTTCACCCCAAGCAAAGCAATAATACCACTAAGATGCAAAGAGTCACTGGGAGTGAAAGAGAATAAGAAGACTTTAGTGAGGAGCAAGGACAATAAAAGAACAGAATTCAGGAAGGCAGAATTTGGTGATTGGAGTTGTATTTAAATTTTTGAAGATTGTGGGTGGTAAGGAATCAAGAAACCAGAAGTGAGTTCAAGAGGTGAGAAGTGTCAGAAAAGAAATTATTAGAATAGAACTTATGGTTACATCTAGCAATTTCAACATTAAAACAGTGAAACCTAGTTGCCAATCTAGTAGTACACTTAAATTCATAGATCTATGTTTAATATACTTTTCTGTATAAATACAGACAAGTATCTAACTATGGTGCAAGATAGTCATGGAAGCTCTTACCATTTTAATGTAATTCTCTATAACTTTAATCATGTATTAAATTCGGTTAAGCATAATAAATGCCTATATAAGTACATAAATAAATGGTCTTACTTCTGCCATTAGGGTTAATTTGTTGTTGATATTTGTATTAGCTGAGAAGAAATACTAATTTTCTTATTACTTTTAATTTCTACTTAACAATATTTATTCATGTACAAATTGGTATAAAGAACTTACTGATAGTACTATACTTACTTAGCTAATCGTAGAAAATTATAGCAAATTTGTTCTTACCTTAATTTTCTATGAAAAGTGTTTTAAAACTAAGAACAATCAACTCAACAAATATATATATATATATATATATATATGAAAAATTTCAGTCTACCGATTTTCTCTAAAGAGAAATTAATTATATTTAGCTTATTTATCTATTTCATGGTTTTTATTCTCTGCAAATTTTCCCCAGGCAATATGAGTTGAAACTCATTTCTTTGCCAGGATAGGAATATTTAAAAGAAGTGACAAAAGAAGATCAAGCTGTTGATTTATAAATATGATAGAACGTTAAGTGCCAGTTTCTTATGCAGATTTAGCTTACACATGGACAGAATGTAGTATTTCCTTGAAAACAAATCTGTGCTCAAATGTTATTTAATATCAACAAACAGCCAGTCATTTCAGTGAGTGAAATAAAGGGTTCAGTTTGACATTCCAACCACCTGAAGAAGGCCAGAGCGTATAACGGCCAAAACGTTGTAATAAATATGGCGACAAAGATGAGTATGATAGTCCAAATAATGTAAATAGTGTAATAGAATGAGTTAAAAAATATCTATCTTTAAACTTACATTTTTAGAGTAATGAATTACTTTTTATAAACCATATCTGTCAGTGACTAGCACATCTTTACTGCAGATGCTTGGTCAGGTTTTTTTCAACACCCACAGAAACAACCTATGGTTTATACTGCAAATGTATTTAGCAGATCTTGGTTCCAGTTTCTGGAAGAGAGCACATAATTTGGTGTGATCAATGGTTGAACAAGACCTGTATGCTCAAACCCTCATTATACTGTAAGCTATAATGATTTTTATAGCTTATAACCTATATAATAAAAAATAAATGTTTACTCCACTAGCACATTATTTTCAACCAAAAATGAAAAACAGTTTTTCAGGAAAATATGTTTCTCGTGACCAGTAATTGTTATTGCTCTTTCTAGTGCTGAAGGGTATTTTCTTCTTAACCTTTTGTTTAGGGTAGTGTGGAAAGTGTATGACTTTATTTATGCCATTATCTTCTTTTTGAGTTATATCTGCTATATATAAGCTTAGTTATAATTTGTAAGAATATAACATAATGATATATTTATGGAGGCACGGTGGAGTAATGGATAGCAGCTCGGATTTAGGAATTGGGGAGCAGAGTTCAAATTCCAGTTGAATCCATTACATTCACTTATATGCTAATATCCTTAGGAAAGACATGAATCCTCTTCTTCTCCCCCAGCTATAGGTAAATAGCAAGACAGATCGGGTCCTATAGTCTTGGATGGCAACTGGTCTACCGCAGAAAGAAATGGCAACCTCCTGTGGGAAAAAATCTGCCACATCAGTCATGTATCGAAAGATACATGATGGCCTGTGTATCATGCATGGCACATAACTGACTGATATATTTATAACTAGTAAATAATACTGGTTTTATATTTGATTTCTTTCAAGTAAACTGATTAGATACCCCAGGCTTATGCAGTAATGCAGTGGATAAATATAAGGAGTTTGGATGGATATTCAAGATCAATTCTCTAATCACATTGTACACATGTAGTACTCCATATAAAAAAATAAACCTTATCTTGTATCAGCTATCGTAGGGATACAAATAAAGATGGGATCCCTAAGATAGATTTCTATTAATGTGAAACTAAATCTTATCCTGCATTTGGCACTGTTGGTAGGGAATTGTTCATATTAACTCCTCGTGTCTAGAAAAAGTAGCTCGAACATATTATTGAAAAGATTACATAAAAGTTCCTTTGCCTATCAAAAAGTACTCTTAATGCAACTTCTCATGATTAATAAAACTTTAATCTGGTATCAGTAGAAAGGAATTTAACTTAAAATTCAAGATTGTGGTTCAAAGCACTCAAGTAAAGCCTTGAATGTAGATAATTCCAAAATTATTTACTACATTTAAAGTGCATTTTTTATAAATATTGTACCTTTTCTGTAGTTCAGAAATATTATTTTTGATTCTTACTATAATTTTTTCATAAAATGCTATTTTTCTGTATCGGACAAATAAACTGATTTTTGCAGTTTGTTATTTAAAGAAGAAAATACCAATAATAAAAAGAAGGAATTTGTAGGACACTAAGATTTTGTTGGAATACAGTTATAACATTTCTTTGTAAACAACAGCTGAATTTATACCACTTTCTTGTTTTGACAACATTTTTTAAGAGTTCTTCATGTGAGTAGCTCTTAAAACTGTTTTTGCACAAAATTTATCTTTAAATAATTCTTTTAAGAATCTGTTTCGAGGGTTGAAGAATTTATAATAGTCTGATCCAGGAAGAAGGAAGTATCAGTTCTTTTTTATTCTTTTAAAAATCAAAATGAAGGAATTTTTTTCTTAAATTCCAAAATAAAAATATTTCTTGCAATTTCCATTTAATCTCTGCCAAAAATTTGATAAGAAAATAAATTGAACTGTTACATAGAAAACTTGGGCATTCATCAAAAAGCAGTTTAAATATTCAGTAAAATATATTCTCCAAATGACCTATGTGTATGTAGATAAAAGAGACAAATGTACATATTTATTTCTCCCTATATATGTCTGCGTGTCTATTTTGATGAATATGTATACACACAAATATATAGATATTATCTATTTCTAGTCATTCAGAAAACCCACTAAACAAGAGGCAGCAAAATGGATATTATGTGACAAACATCAATTGCATGGCTAAAAAACATACAATGCCTTACATGACCTAATAGAGAAAAGAGTGAACTGATTTAAAATCCAACAGACATCAACAGCTTAAATATATATATGTATATATATAAGCAAACAAACATTTCTGTTTTTTTATATATATACATATATATATATATATATATATATATATTGTCATCCACAGACAGACTGTTTTGCTGTATCACAGCTCATCAGTGTGGCTAGACGTCCGTTTGCCTCTAGCTAGGATCGAAACCCAACTGAATTAGTGTCAATCGGGGATTCTACCACTAAGCCGTTGACCGCACGACAGGGATGAAGGAGAATTTAAGCGTATTTATTTTTAGATAAACACACAGTGACAGAGAGAACTCGATTCGATTTACCGAAGAGTCTTGCATTATGAGCCGTAATAGTCACTGTTTACAAACCCACACTTAACCAGAAAGTGTTTGTTTATATATATATATATATATATATATATATATATATATATATATATATATACATATACATATATATTATGAAATGAATTAAGTCTGACAACTATTTTAATATATTTTCTGTTTATACATTATTTTTATATATATAATTTATCTAAGTAAATGATCTGTTTTGTTTTTTAATTAAACAGTATTAATTACATTTATTGGCCTGAATGTTCAAGAAATGTTGTAGAAAATATGTGCTTCTCTGACAGGAATTGAACCTGTAACCCCAATGGGAACCATAATTTGATCAGACGTGCTGTTAACCATTCAGACACAAAGAAGCATCTGGTTAGCAAAGTCCAAATTACTGTTTATAAACATACATTGTTGATGATTTTTCTCAATTTATCTGTTCACGAAAGTTATCTTAACATAAACAATGACAACATATTATGAAATGGATTAACTCCGACAATCATTTTAATATATATATTTATACATTATTTTTATAGATATAATTTATTTAAGTAAATGATCTTTTTTTTTAATTAAACAGTATTAATTACATTTACTGGCCTGAATGTTTAAGAAATTTCAAAGGTGTATGTTTATAAACAGTAATACACCTGAATACACCTGATGAAAGCACAATGGCTGAAACATTGTGATAAGAACAACAAAGATGAGGACAATAGTCTGCATGCAGATAGTATAAATAATTTATATAAAATCATCCACAGTTCCCAGAAGCTAATCCATTTACATTAAGAATAGAAAATAAAATTTTAAATCAAAAGTACTGAAAAGAAATGATTTTTTAAAAATATATTTTAATAAATATCCTTTATTATTTGTAGATTTAATAATTATTGTTACTGAGATGCATTTTGTAAGGAAAATTCTCTTCTCTTCAATTATGGAATTGCTGAGAGCTTAATATTAGGGAGGGAATATTTCAACAATTATAAATGATAATTTGTATCCTTTTTAAATCATGAGCTGATATTTATCCTAAAACTACCTGAAATAAGAGAGTATTAATTAAATTGCTCAATGCCATTGAAATTATATAGGAAAGAGTGGACTCAACTGATAAGACAGCTTGACAGTTTTTTAGCAATCTAGCATCTCTGTTTTCAGTTTTATATGTTCAATTATACAACATTCACCTGTGTGTATGTATAAGTGAGTTCAGCTATATGCCTCTAATAAAATGCTGCAGCTTCTTGAATGAGACCTGCTACTGCTGCTGATATAGAGAAAAGGCCTTGTTAATACAGAAGAGACTTGGCTGTCCCTTTTCATTTACCTAAAATGGAGAGTCAAGCCTTTCTCCGAGGCCTGGAATGTTAAAAGGCATTTTAAGGAAAACCTAGAGCAAATAAATAACTTTTTTTCACACCATACATTAAGTGATACTCTTCTTTTTAAACCATTCATTTTTTAACATTCAGCTCAAAACAATAAAAAGTTCTCTACAGAATAAAGTAGCACAGTATAAATCTATAACTCTGTAATATGCAAAGTAAATATTTACATTATTTACATTATTTGGACTGTTATCCTCATCTCATGTTTTGTCTGCTGTATGCTCCAGCCTTCTTCAGGTGATTGGAATTTCAAATCAAACCCTTTATTTCATCCACCGGGGTAGACTGTTCTAGTTCCATGTGCCATGACTCTTACAGATGTCTCAGTTATTACCCTTCACACTGGGCTATGTGGATAAAAACATTGGTTAGATCCAGTGACTAGACTCAAGGAGTTGTGAGTTAAATACCAAGCTACAGCAGGGGTGAATCAAAAAACTTGGAGAGTTGATTTAAAGGGAAATAACTGAGACATCTGGAAGAGGCATGGCCCGTGGAAGTAGAACAATCTACCCCGGTAGATGAACTAAAGGGTCTGGCTCAAAATCTCAATCACCTGAAAAAGGCTGGAGCGTACTATGGCTGAAACTTTGTGAATAGGGCAATGAAGATGAAGATAACAGTGTAAATAATGTAAATAATCATAATACCTCATCTCAGAGATATAAGCAAAGTAAATAATTTAGTATTTTAATTCATTGCAATTAACAGGAATAAATAAATCCTACACCCACATATATAAAATGCACTTCAGAAAGTTCAGTAATTGAGCTTCCATCTACCCAGGTCAGTTATACTGTTGGAACACACCTTTGAAGGTATGCAGTGTTGTACATATAGCTCAATCATTTAAGAGAAGATTTAGACGTCCCTAATATGTAACTCACACCTTGGATTCTCCCTTTTGCTGACACTCATGCATTCTGTCTTCTTAGTCCTCTCCTCTTGCTTTCTTCAACTGCCTTGTCCATATTAGCCAGAAAAAGTGATAATACCAGGTTGACTTCTTAACATTTCTCTTAAGGAATTATTTCAAATTCACTTAAAGACAAAACTCACTTTGTTCAACATTTGATTTGCTAAGAGAACCGACCAAATTAGTGAGAAACAAAGCAATCAAAACTGCAGATGTTAGATTCCATTGACTCAATGGGCATTCATATTCATTATTCATTCATTAATTTCTTTGGGCCCAATGCTTGTTGATATCAACAGCATTCGATCAACAGTAGGATTATCAATAATTATTGAAATTTATCATGTTTTTGTTTTACAGACATAGTATCTATACCCTATATGTAACCATTGCGGTACAGTTTCAGGTGGCTGGGTTTTGAATTCAGAGTTTCCATTCTTCTAAATTGGTTGCCAATCATGGCTAGAGAGCCCAGTCATGCTGCTATCTAACCTATAACTGGGGGGGGGGCAGTATTCATAATAGTAGAGATTTTTTTAATATCAAGTATTCTTTAAATCAGAAAACCAGTGAGGTTCAATTTATGTATTCTTGGCATCTTCAGTCAACTATAAAATTACCGTCTGTATCTACACGTGTTTGGAGCGCAAGTAAAATTTCATTATTTGCTTCAGATCAGAAATACTCTTTCAGAAGAATAAGAGACTGGTTGAAAACAAAGATGACTGATAACACTTATAGCATGTTTTCAAACACTACGACAATAGTGTCCCATAATAGTTGTTACATAATGTATGAAATTTATATGTAAATTTAACAAATAATTATGAGACAAAAGTAGTATTTTTATTACTGATTCATATAAAAATGTTTTAGAACATGGATAACATTCTAAAATTTATATTTATAGGAGAAAATGATATAAAATTTTTTATATAACAGAACACTGTTAGGAAAATCAATGACAAAGTGGAAAAAGCTTTTTGTGTTATGTGTTTTGTCCTTTGGGATTTCATTAGACTGAAGTGATATTTATGTTGATTTAACTACACATGTGCATGAAGAAGAGGAAATGCTGAAATGTTAATATTTTCAATATTTTTTAAAAATATATGTTTGGGTATATAGTCTAGTCAATTTCATTTGGTTTCTTTTTCTTTTTGTTTATGCTTATATCACTTTTGTTATTAAATTGTAGGGCAGTGATAACTCTGAGTAAATAGTTATAAACCCCCAACATTTATACAGTGTAACTCAGATATAAGAGAGTTGTCGGGACCGGAGAATAAGTATCTTATATCCGGGTTTCTCTTATATCCGGGTTTGGTCTAATATATACATTAACACAGGCTCTAATTTGGGACCAGAGAAAATCTCTCTTATATCCGTGTTTCTCTTATATCCGGTCTCTTATATCCGGGTTACACTGTATATACAAAAATACTCATAAAAAATGAGGAATAGCAAGATGTGAAACAAAAAGCAAGTATTATTTATTATCTGGTTGTTATGTGGTATCCGAGACAATAATACTGAGTAAAATTGTGAGTTTGTGGTTAAATATAAATAAAATATAGATCAGAATCTGACAGAATTATAAGATAAAGAATAAGTAAAGTGTATACAATATTTCTCATGCATTTTTGTTTTATAGATGTGTATAATGAGTGTTCAGATAATTTAGTTGAAAAATACAAGAAGTGTCTGGGATTTTCTTACCTCAAATTTTTGTTGAGTGCTAAGGGATAAATGTTATTATGGCCCAAAAAAGGACAAGGAGCCAAAATTTTTGTTGTCAGTGTTGACTGCCTGTCCATTAGTGAGAATGTCATGCATTTGTGTGTAGAGGAGAAAAGTGGGGTGAATTCTCATTGGTTTAGAAAGAATGAATTAATGATAATTATAATTGCTATAATTATTTTATTATAATTATTTTTGAAACTGTAATTAATTTTTATTTATTTACTTTTTATGGACATGACACAGCGATAGTACAATTATTTAAAAAAAATTTATTTCTTTATGGACACAACAACATATCTCAGATTATGATAATAGAAGATCTGCCAAGAAAGGTGAAATGCTGTAAGAACCTGAACACAAATTTACTGTGAATGATTTAGCAATTAAAGTACTTCCTATACACTTTCATATTAGTAAATTGGTCTTTTAATTAAAATAGCATTTCTAAATTGAAATTATGCTCATATATATATATATA
The DNA here is from genome assembly GCA_964036315.1 of Acanthosepion esculentum. NCBI lineage: Eukaryota > Metazoa > Mollusca > Cephalopoda > Sepiida > Sepiidae > Acanthosepion > Acanthosepion esculentum. The sequence goes on from OZ038487.1 coordinate 101,876,892, forward strand.
TATATATATATATATATATATATATATATATATATAAGAGGTGTTCTGAAAAATTCATGACTTGGTTAACAAGCCCTAGACAGATAAAAAATAAACAAAAAAGCTGATGTTTAATCAGATTTGGAGAATTGATTTTGGCCAAGAATATTTCAGCACTCCCTACACAAACATACTATATATATATATATATATATATATATATATATATATATATATATAAATATATGTAACATGTACAAAGTGCTAAATCACCCTCATTCCCTTTGTATTCTTTTGGTAAGGAAGAAGTCCCACTCAAACTCCTGAGAGGATGCTTTTCTGACCACTACAATCTAAATCTAGTGTCAGACATTTTCTATCCTAAATATCTTAATAATATGCACCTGTTGCTCCATCTCTATATGCACTTACAAAAAAACTCATTTAGTAACCATCTATCTTGAGTGGCTCTTCAGCCTTATACTGGATGAAAAATAGCAAAAAATAGAAAGTATGTATTTGTAGGAGGTAGTGCTAAAATTCCTAAGCCCAACTCATTTTCTTAAAAATCTGACTATACTTATGTATTTTCATATATAATATATATATATATATATATATATATATATATATAAAAGAAAACGCTACAGTCTATGTATGTATATATGTGTGTTTGTGTATGTCTGGATTCTATGTACTTTTTCTCTGTGATGCCTGCACTGAGCTTAACCAAACCTGTTGTGTATATTTATCAGGTTTCCAAACTGAATTGCTTGCTCATTCTTATCTTGTCAGTATGATGGGAAGAAAGGCACCAAGAAGATTAGAAAGAAGGACAAATGAAAAAAAATGTTAAATGTAAATTAACAAAACAACCTCGAGTATTTTATTTCCCCATTTTCATGAGATTTCTTAGGCAGAATTGAATCAATTAGATAGCTTTCTTCAATTCAGGGTAAGATGTTAAGCTGATTACACAAAAAGGTTTTTTTTGATAACTTGCTAAATATACTACACCATTATCTGTATTCTTTATATATATATATATATATATATATATATATATATATATATGTGTGTGTGTGTGTGTGTGTGTGTGTGTGTGTGTGTGTGTGTGTGTATGTATGTATATATACACTCTGTATTAATCTGGCAGAAATTCTGTTGTTCACTATTCAGCATTTTCTGCTGTTATCTCTTAAGGTTAAGAATGAAACAAAAACAATTGGGACAACATGTCTGGCATTTCATTGCAGACGGTAACATTTTCATCAACAATCAATAATTTTAATCAATTGTTATTAAAATGCAAATTAGCTCAATTCTTGGAAACAGTAATTAAAATCTTGACATTTTTTCTCTCTAATTTACTGATGGGTTATTCAAAGAATTCTGACATTTCATTTTATTTTATGTTGGAAATTGAAAATAAAAGGAGCAGAAAAATAAAATCCATTTGGAAATTGTTTAATCAAAGAAAATGACAATATCTTTATTGAAATGAGCTTAATTAATCAATCGTCATGTGTCATAATGCATCTTTAATTTTCCAAATATGCTGTCATTAAATAAAAATTAGTGAAGTTCTTGCTGGTTAATATTTGGATTGTGGCATTTAATGATTTTTTTAGTTAAAAGAACAAATACCAAAAGATACTCTTGGATTTTTTTCTTTTTTAAATTAACAATTAAAATCAATCTGGTTTCTCTTCAAGACTTATTTAATAATACAATGTCTTCTATATAAGATTTTTTTTGTCTGAATACTTTACTGTGTTTAACAAATTAATCTCTTAATTTTCCATAGGGAATCTAATACTGAAGTTCTGATCTTATAAAAATTTAAAGGAAGGTAAAAAATAAATGTCAGACAGAAGCAATGTGATTATAATCAATATACATTGAACTTTATCTATGTCACAAATGTCTTGGCTACAAATTGCTTATTTTGCAGAATAATATTTAAAAAGGTTTTTCCATTTCTTCAATGTGTCTTGTTTGATATAATCTTAAAAAAAAAACAAAACATTATTTGGTTTATACTTGTAGAAAAATGTGTACATTATCTATATCTATCATTTACATATATATATATATATATATATATATATATATATATATATATATATATATATATATATATATATATATATATCTCATTTCATTAGAACAGTATAACTAACACTGGCAGCAAAAATCAAATATTGTACTTCTGTTAATTCTTGATACTGAACGAAAACATGTTCACTGTACAGAAATTATCATTGTACTCTCTTTATTTTCTTTAGATTTCCTGATATATACAATAATATAAAACTGCTTCTATATGAACCCATATATAACATTATCTTTTGAGTTACGGCCATATCACATTGAAACACCAGTTCTCATACAATCACTGAGGTTAAGCAATGTCAAACCTGGTTACTAGATGGGTGACTGCTTGGGAATACCAGGTGTTGTAAACTTGCATGTGCAGTTTGTGTAATGGATAATAGCTCAGAATTGGAAATTAGAGAGCCAAATTCCAATTCCAGCTGGGTTTGTTATATTCACTTACGTGCAAATATCCTTGAGAAAGGTAAGAAACCACCACTTCTCCCCCTAGATATGGGTTAATTATTACAAATTTTATCAGTAAATCATTATTATCTCTCCCAAAAATTCTAAAATCTAAAAATATTTTCTGGCTTTAAATAATCTGAAAACGCTTGATAAGCTGTATAAAACAAATCAAAAACCCCTCCGCCTCCAAAAAACAGAGCTTTTAATAAGAAGGTAACCAATTTTTGTAGACTTCATATTTCAGTATATAAATTGAGTGTGAGAAGTATGGTTATTGTTGGATTCAAATATTACACGCACAATTTAATTACTTATCATCTAATAGCCCATTTTTGATAATATACCAGTTAGTTATCATACCCTAGCAAAAAAATAAAATGAATTGTTATTTTACATAAGAAACTGATAAAACTATTCTAACACTATCTTTACTAATGTCTGATAAGAATATGAAATTATATCTTTCTTTTGTAAAATTGTTGTTTATTCTCTCCTGGACTCCATCAAATTAATGCTGGCATGAAGGTCTGTAGTTTTAGGGACTTTCTTTGAACATTGATCTTCTTCTCATGAAGGGAATTAATAAAAATTTCCAATATTATTTTTAAAAAATTTGCAATAACTTTTCATAGCAAGTTGGATATTGTTGATCCTATCAATATAAGACAAATAGAAAGAATGATATATTCATTTTTAAACTAAAATTTTGATAACCTTTGTTGTATTGATATTCCTGATTCTCACCAATATAGCACAGGAAATGAAACACTGTCATTCCAATTTCAATGTTTTACTGATTATTCCTTGATATAAAAATGTTTAGAGCATAGATAACATTCAAAAATTCATATTAGATATTATATATATAATTTATAGTTGTTAACTAATTAGTTATTAGATCATTAATATCACACTTGTTTGCATGACTGTTATTTGAGGAAGAACACTATCTCAGAACTCATTTTCTTTAATTAACTTAATAGCATCAATTCTATCATGTTCAGGCTTGTTTTGTTGCTAGAGACTTAAACCAGTCATTAAACAACCCAAATAGTGGACTCACAATGTTTCTGTGTGCAACCCAAATTTGCATATCGATCAGGTCATGCCATTAGCTTTTATCAAGTTGGTATGAAACATCTGCTGGCAGAATTAATTTGTTGATGATAAAACTGCAATTATCATAACATGGCAGACAATTAGACTTGGTTCTCATCAAAGCTAAAGAGAGGGTTATCCACACACACACAGAGAAATCTATTCAAAAGCAAGTGTAATAAATTTATAACAAAGTTAATAAAAATGACTTTAGGAATTTATTAAGACTGTAAATGTATTTTTCAAACATTGTAGTAAAAAAAAGCAAACATTTTTTTATTATTGAAATAAAATTTATAAATAGACCGAGTATTTTTATAGAGAGATTTAGCTGCACATTTATTGGCTAAATTTTAATAAATCACATTTGTTTTAACTTTTAAGCATTTCATGCCTTTGTATATGCTGTATAATGGCCACACAAACATTTTCTCCCGATATGTTTGTTTATTCAAAAAAATGGTTGTCACTGAAGTAGCCATTGAATACAGGTCAGAAAAGAATTTATTATACAATAACAGGGATTTTGTTTTGGAAAGAATGAGAGAAAAAGGACATATTTTCACAAATTTCAAGAAATGACTTTCAAGTACTGAAATAATTTAGCTGTTTCAGATAAATAATTATAAAAGTCTCTAAAGTTACATTGTGTTGTTAGGAACTAAATATTTTCTAACATTAATCTCTTTTACTTAATTCTCTTTTTGTTTGATTAACATCGTGTTTAAAGAGGAAATTCAAAAGGATAAAGAATTATAATTAAAGGTTATAAAAAGGAGATATTTACTAACAGATGCATATAATGCATTCAAATAGAATTTTACTCCCCAGAAAGTAAAGTACAGTATCTAATATTTGTCTTTGTTTTTTCATATTGAAAGTAGTCAAAGGAGGTATGTTTGTTAGAATGTTATCTAAGCACTTTTATATGTAAAATGCAGAGAAATCTGCAGTTTTATTTTAAAGGTTTTATTAAGTCGTAATGAAAAAAAGACAGGAAAACATTATTAAAATGCAGAAATAAGTTTGCATGTCAGAATTCATGAAAAATGTAGAAGTAATTTATCAGATTTTAATGTTATCAACAGATATGAAAACCATGAAAATGCTACTGAAAGGTCAAATAAATATGGAATTCTAGTTCTGAATAATTATTTGTAATAATCTTGAAGATACTCGTTTTGTTTCATTAATCTGTTTTAGTTATTGTTTCTTTCTTAATATTTTACTATCTGCTTTCTGTACATGGTGGCTACTCCTAAAAATTGGCTTTCAACACATTGGGATAGTCTTCACATAAAAATTATTAAACTATTATTTCTGTATCTTTTTGTTTCATCTTGTTTCCTGGACATCTTCAGAAAGAAAAAATTTTGCTCATCTTTATAATTTAATTTCATAAATATCATTTTTTTTATATTAATTTTAATGTTTAACAAACATTGAAAAATTAGCCAAAATGTGGAGAATTATTTTAATTCCATTTTTTTTGTTTAAAACTGTATAATAGGAACACATTATTTAAGAATGATGTTTACTTCATTGATGAAATTCCACGTCTGCTGCAAGTTTGGCTGTGGGAAGTTCTTTTACATGGGTTGCAAAAGAAGGTCTAGCAGCTCAAGGAGTTCTGATTTTATGACATTGTTTCTTTTCTGTAGATGTCCTAGGTATGATGATAAACTATATCTGGCAGCAAGGCCACTGATTGGGAATTTGGAGGTTTTGAGAAGCATGGAACCACCTCTCAATTGCTGTTGTTCCCAGGTCCACTCTCATCTGGAGTGGTAACACCTGTTAGGGTCCAAGCTATGGGCAAATAGTAAACCCTCAAACAAAAACAAAACACTATAAAAGTATAATAATACATTTTTATAGTAAAAATACCAGCAATACATTTTTATATAAAAAATTACCAACGATACATATTTATAGTAAAATTATTATAGTAAAAATATATAGTAGAATTACCAACAATACATTTTATAGCAAAATGACCAACAATACATTTTATCTGTAGTTTAAGGCCTACAATTGTTTTCAAAATATATTGAGGTGAAGCAATAAAATTGTGTTCATAATATTTAAATGTTGGCATTAAATAACCCATAGTGGTGTTGATATACCACTAAATAAAATCTACCAGCCAACTTTTCTGTAGATTTGGTAGAGGTGTGGCATGTACATTATCATCTTCACCTACTACATGAAGTGTTTATTTCCACAGCGGAACAAGTGAGACTCTGATAGTAAGGTTTCTTTGTCATAGCTATATTTTTGTTGGAGGTTGTTTTCTTAGTCAAGCAGCATTCAGAGATCTATTTCTCTTTAAAGGTGGGATCTGTAAATAAGGCTAAAGCAGATTTCATGCTTGTATCTTAGACTTTCCACAAAACTGCAAGTTTATATGTGATAATGTCACTTTCCTATGGGTTTACTCAGAAGGGAGATGTCAATGAGTAATATCATTTATTGTGTGATTGTTGCATTCACAATGACTGAGTGAATATATTCTTCATAAATTCTGGTAAAGTATCACCTCATCTAGATCCAAATTTGGCTACGTATGACCTATAGCTTTTCTCCAAGGACAAACAATTGCTGTTGAAATATTGTGGAATAGTTTAAGTACAGTACTATGAGGCAGCTGATTACTCTCCCAATTTTTATAAAATGCATGCTGAGATCAGTGCATGATATTTCAAAGGGAATACTTGGAAGGAGCAGGGGATGGGTGGGTAGTGTAATCATTACCAGCTCATAAAGAGAAATTGACAAACTGAATTTGATTTTTTTTTCATCCTATACAGGGCCCAAGAGTCACTCAAGGAAGATGTTTACTGAATATGATTGTAAGAGTTTATGGTGGAGGAGAGCAAGAAGTGCATATTATGAGAATATGCAGGATAGATAAGGGTTGATACTTGACTTGAAGAGTTGTATTAATCAGTGAAGCATCATCTTGGGAGTTCATTCAACAATGCAACAATTTTGGAGAAGAAGCTGTTTCAGTGGAACTTCTCCCTCAACAATGAAATATGAAGGGAATAAGTATGTGTCTACCCTGTGAATATGGCATTGTGGGTCCTAGTTGTGAAGGTCTAGACTGGCAGAACCAAGGAATTTAGCTCATTCAGAGAGTTGCCATGAAAATAGCAATAGAGTATCAAGATACTGGAAATATTTAGTTTCCAGTTGAGTTCACCCTTGGGAAAGGTATGACTCCATTTCTTGTCCCACTTACAAGTTAAATAGCAGGACAGATTGGGGTTCTCTTGCCTTGGCTGGCAACTAGTCTAGGAGAAGGTTGGAGTGCTAAGGGGCAGAGAGAAACTTTTTAGATTTGATTAGCAATCTATCTAGATATGGTGACAATAAAAACAAACATCCTCCAGCATTCTGGGCCATGCATGAAGATATGTTGGCCTGTAAAGCGACACAATGACTGAAATTTTTAAGTCATGTGAGTTTTGTCATCTGTGAAGGCAGAGATAGTGTCTACTATTTTTTTTTTACTCTGAAGTGAATTAACGTGACATTGCTCTAGGTATGAATTTAAACATGCTACTAGATTGGCATCTAGGTCCCACCCTTTTACTGTTGAAATAGCTAAATGCAATTGCCATTTATACTCCAACAGTTTCTTTTCTTGCACTTCCCTCCTGTTGACTTGCTTCCCTGATAACTACAATCTCCAATCTTCTGTCTTCTTGAATCCTGTTCATCTTTTTTCTTTTCCTCAATCCTCTCTATTCTTAGTTTTCTCTTTCACTTTCACTCTCTGTAATCCCTTGCATCTTAGTGGCATTACCACCTTACTTCAGGTGAAATGATTAAAAAAATAATGGCTAGATCTGTCCTATACATACATCATCTGACAAGTGATTTAAAGGAAATTCATGTCTTTATATACATTGTTCTTTTAAACATATGAAATAAAAGATATATTAATAAGAGTTTAATTTTGTATCTGTAAGATCTAGTATTGTGAATAATAATGATGAATTGGACAAGTTTGTAGAATATTACAGATTATGACTGGAAAATAAAGCATGAAGATTAAACAGTCAGAAAAATTAAATAAATAAGAGTTTTGCTACAATTATTTTGACTCATGTACTTCTAAAGATTTAAAGATGAATAATTCAAGAGAGTTTTGTGGAACTGTATTTTCTTTCAAATCTTTAGTGCTGTTATTTGTGCTAGATTATCATTTAAATGCTGAAGTGAATCCCTTGGACTTTAAAGATGTTATCTCTATTTCTGTTAAACACTTGGAACTATAAAAAAAGATGATTTAGCATAAGTATGGTAGATGTCTTGAAGGTGTAAAATCAATGCCCAGATAGAACAGGACCTATTTGAACTACTTTAGACCAGCTTACTTTCTAGTAGGTACTATCAGTATTAATTGCTGGAGGAGCAAGTGAAATTATTGAACTACTCAAGAAGTGGGGTCATAGGAAGAGAATGTCTTTGACATTGATCTCATACATTCTTCTTTGATTCGTTTCCACAAATAGGAAGAATGAAGCAAGAAGAGAGCAAAAGATGCTAAAAGCTTTACATTCACTTCAATGAAATAAGAAATATTTAAGTGTTTACAGAACTCCTTGTGCTGCGGTAGATAACTTTGTTAAAAGTAATACATACAGAGCAGAAATAGAGAGAAATTATGACCCTATAAATTTAAAAGACTTAATGTCTTACTTATACATAAGGCAGTATTTACATTAGTCGGACTATTGTCCTCATCTTTGTCGCCATATTTGTCACAGCGTTTCGGCCGTTGTACGCTCTGGCCTTCTTCAGGTGGTTGGAATTTCGAACCGAACCCTTTATTTCGATCACTGGGGTAGACTGTTCTAGTTCCACGAGCCATGTTTGATGGATGTCAGTTATCAGTTGTGACAAATATGGCGACAAAGATGAGGACAATAGTCCGACTAATGTAACTACTGTACATAATACCTCATCTCAGAAATATAGACAGACTCTGAAGGATCGGAGCGTACAACGGCCGAAACGTTGTGACAAATATGGCGACAAAGATGAGGACAATAGTCCGACTAATGTAAATACTGTACATAATACCTCATCTCAGAAATATAGACAGATTATACATAAGGATCATCACAAAACTCTCAAGATAAAAGTCCCCCTGCTTTAAAAAGGAATGCTGAAAAGTTCTCAGCCTGTTGCACTTAAAAACATCTAACCAAATATCAGATTTTTTTGTTGTTGGCGGAAGGGCTTCTTTGTCAGGCTTAGAACTTTTCAGTCTGCCTGAGAATGGAATTATTTTCAAGCCTGGAACATTGATAACTTAGCATTTTTATATTACACCCCCTAGCATTAAATCCTCTCTTTTCCTATAGCAATCAAAGTGTCTGTAGAAGACACTGCTTTTGCCTCTTTGTGGAATTATTTATTTTTAAACTTGTATAACTGCTAACGTTCAATTATTTTTGGGGAAGTTGCACACACCCAATAGTTACACCTTTCTAATGAGCATTTTTACAATCAGACTAGATTTTATCTTAGTCTTTAGTATCTCTCATAAAATATTGTCTTTTGTATTTTGTTAAGTGGTTTAGTTTGGTTGTCTCGTTTCCTTTGAGACAGAAGAATTAAGCTAGCTTCTGCTAAATATTGCTTTGTTGCTAATATTTTTAAAAATATTTTCAGAGTTTAAATTTAAAGTCATGTCAGGATTTTTAAAATTGGTTTTGTGCAGCTATTCTATTTATTTCTCTTAAAAAGCGAATTTGAATATTAATTTTAGAATAGAAATGCTAAAAAATGCTATCAATAAAAAGGGAAAATGTGTATGCTGAAGAAACATTGAAAAGTTTCTAAGAAATTTAATAAACTTCTTTAGAAGGAAAAGAATGGAGTAAAAACTAAGTATTGAATAAATTGTAAAAGAAAATAAAAATGAAAAGTCAAAACAAGCAGACAGACTATAAAAAAAAAATCATAAAACCAAACAGAACAACAGCAACAATAACATGAAGAAAACAAAAAAATCGCTAAAAGAATACAAATGTTAATGGAGATACCTTGGCTCCTTATAAGAGAAATGGATGAGTTTAATTTAATAAGATGAAGATCATTACATTTAATTGTGTCCACTAATTGATTGATTCTTATACAACAATGTTAGATAATTTAAAATAAAAAAGAGCTTTAAAAATGAATTTTCTGTAGAAGATGTGATTAAAACACTTATAAAAAAAATTAAGAGTTTACATATGTATAAATTTCTATTTAGAAAATATTTTATATTTATTGTAATTTGTGCATGAAATTATGGTTGAAGACTTCTGTCTTTGCTTTTGAAAAAGTGTCAGGAAGCTTGAAACTTTAGATGAAATTACTATTAAGATTAATTGCTATTTCTTGTAAAAATTTACAAGCAACATTTGTTAGTGAATAGATCTACTGTGCATGAAGACTGAAAGCTAACTCAGTCATATTTATTATTTATTGAGACAAGTTTAGTAAATGTTGCTCATAATGATGTGCAACAGAGAGAATTGGAGGGATTGTATCTATGAATGACAAGCAAACTTGATGTAGTAGTAGCTATAGTAATTTAGTAATTGGTCCAAATTGGTATCTCAACTCCAATCACTTTCCCATTCCCATAACATAGCTTTCTTATGCCTTTTTTATAAATACTTTCATTGTAATTATCGTAATGAGCCTTCCTCTTTGCTAACTCAACTTCACAAATTTAAGTATTGTATTAGATTGGCAGTTAGGTCTCATCATTTTACTGTTGAAATTGCTAGATGTAACCATAAGCTCTATACTAATAGTTTCTTCTATTCCAGCTTCTTGCTTTCCTGTAGACTACAATCTTAGAAAATTTAAATGTGACATTAATTATCATCTTCTATCTCTTTGAATTCTAGTCTTTTAATGTCTCCTCTCTTCTCAAAGGTTTTCACTCTGTCTTAGTTGTTTTATCACCTTGCTTTGAAGTGCAGGGAATGATAGAAAAAAAAAGAAAAGAAAAAAGGATATATCCAGATATTCATATATAAGGGTTTTAAAAACATTCTCTTGAAATATTTGCTAATGAAGAAATTATATATAACATAATTTTTCTATTAATTCTTTTTTAAGCTATCTACAGGTGCATGGCCAAGTTAGCATTCTGAATACAAGACTTGGGTTTAAATCTCACAAATGGTCAATTTGTCAAGGTGGTTACTTCTTGATAATATCAGCCTGGAGAGGTGTGACATCATTGGGAAGTACCTGAAAACCACACTATGGGTTAACCCATGCTTTGTGAGTGAAATTGAGTAGAGAACTGGTCAGAACCTGTTGATGGTTGTGTTAACATAAATTTATAAGTCATCATTATCATGACGAAGGGTTTGAGCATGCTGACCTTGTTCAAAATTTGTTGATCATGCTAGATTATTCATTCTCTTTCAGAAACTGTAACTAAGGTTTGCTCAGCCAGTATAACCTACAGGTTAACTCTGTGGGTGTTGAAGAACCACAAACATGTCCGAACCACCCTAGCAGAGGGACATAATTAGAAATGAGCAGCTAAACTAGCTCTTTACTTTACTTGCAGGAAAGGTGTATATATTCAATGAATTATAATTGTTTTTCATTTAACAGTTTTTCTTTTGCTTTTATTTCTAATCTTCTGACTGACAAGATATGAATGAATAGAGAAATTAAAGTGTTCAAAATGTTAAACTAGAATAATATTAAAATGAGAACATCTAAGAATGTTTTTCAACCATTTCACCCCAAGCAAGGCAATAAAACCACTAAGATGCAAGTGCTTACTGAGTGTTAGAGAATATGGGAAAAAAATTCTATTAAGGAGAGAAAACACTAGAAGAACAAAAATTAAGAAGACAGAAGATAACACTTGACATTGCATTTAAATTTTTGAAGATCACAGTTGACTGGGAAGCAATAAGCTGGAAGAGAGTTCCACAAGCAAGAAGTGTGAGAAAAAATTGTTAGCATAGAATGTACAGTTGTATCTAGGAATTTCAGCAGTAAAATGATGAGACCTTAACGCCAATCTAGTACAGTGCTTAAATTCATAAAGTCTAGGCACCAGAGAGGAAAGAACAATGACCATGAAAATATTTGTAGAAAAGGCACAGGGAAGCTACATTATGGTGGTGGGAAGATATGTGAATACATTTAAAGAAATCTTTTTAATCAAAACTACATTATTCATATTTCTCAGCCTATTTTATGACTTCAGTAATTGTTTATGTGTGGTGCGGTGTAAGGGATAACAGATCAGAATGAGAACTTAGAGAAGCAAGTTTGAATTTCAGTTGGGTTCATTACATTCATTTATGCACAAATACCCTTGAAAAAGGTATGAATCCATCTCTTATACCTCTGCTATGGGTTGAATAGCAGGACAGACCGTATTCTATAGCCTTAGTTTGCAACCACTCTATCGCAGAAAGAAATGGCAGCCTACTGTACAGAAAATCTTCTGCCTATCAGTCATGAATTGAAAAAGACATGATCACCTAAGTATGTATCATATAGGGAACTTAACTGAGTCGTTTATAGGTAATATTTATCTTCTATGAAGTCCTTGCTTAAAGATTTGAGCTAGAGGGCTTACGGCCACATCACATTGAAACATTGGTTTGCCTATGATCACTGAAGTTAAGCAATGTCTGGATGGATGACCATTTGGGAATACCAGGTGCTGTTAATATAGATGTGCAGGTGGTGTAATGGATAATGGTTTGGAATTTTTCCAATTCTTATTGTTTGTTATATTCACTTATGTGCAAATATCCTCGGGAAAGGTATGAACCTTCTTCTTCCTTCTACGGGTTAATTAATAAGACTTGTATCAGTAAACCATTATTATCTCAAAAAGAAAACTTATTACACTCTAAAAATATTTTATGGCTTTAAATAACTTACAAAGGTTGATAAGCCATAAAAAAACAATCAAAACTTTGAGTTATATGAAACCCAAATTTACAATTCTGGTATTTAAAAGATCCTGATTTTACAAGGTGACAAGAAGAGGAGGCAAAATGAGCTGAAATATTTCAAGTATATATTGACTGTACACTCACCAAAGCAACATCTTATGGCTATTGCTGATGATGGGGAAAATTTGCTTTGAATTTTGTTTGTATAATTCTTCCATCTTTTCTATAGTAACAGTGGAAAGATTATTGAGAAAAAAACAGGAAAACTCCAAATAAAACCAATAAAGAAAAAAGATGAAATAATATTTTTAATTGAATCCATGCTAAAAAAGAGAAAGCAAAATATTATCATCAATGTAGAGGCATGCATAAAAGTTCAGGTAGATGATTATGTATGCATAAATGTGTGTTCAAATAATCAATATGTATATTTAATGATCCAGATGTGGGAAATAGGCAATAATGAGAAATAACTGCTAAGCTTTATTCAATTTTTCTTTATCATGTCCAGGAAAATATCTAAAGCATTTTACCATTTTCAATAAAATATTGCATTTCTCTGAATTATACTTCCTTTTCCAATTTGCTTTCATAGCTAGATTTTGTTCAATGAATGATGGCTTTAAAAACATCATCTGGATTTTAAATTGTCTAACATTCAATTTGGGGAAATTGGGCAGAAAAAAAAAAAAAAAAAAAAAATTAAGCCAAAATGTTCATCTAAAGTAAAAATCAACTTTGTTAATTTCAGATCACTGTTAAGAAATCTAAAAATGATTATGGATGTTTCATAATTTCCAGCTAATAGAAAAAAGAAAAAGTTCAGATCAATATTCTGCTAATATCCGTTTATTGAATCATTTTTTTATTGAATTGTAATTAATATTATTCAGTTTTCTAGGAAGTTGAGTAACATTATTGAGAACAACTTGCTGAGGTAGAAATGAATAAATATGTTCAAATACATAACAAAAAAGACAGAAAAGCTAATATTTGCATCAAACATTATCAATACATTTATGTATGATTAAAATCACAAAAAAGCTATAGCAAAAAATTGTTACTGTGAATTCTAAAGAAAATAACAAACTTTATATAATATTCATAAGATTCATTTAATGAATAAAATATTTAAATATTTTTCATACTTTATTAACTGAATTTTAAGAATGATTTATACTAATTTTAAACTCATAATGAGTTAATATCAGAAAAAAATTGGGTCCGGATGATATCTTCACAGGCAGTTCATGAAAAATGCCTATTTATCCATATCAAGTAAAATAAAAACAATGAATATAAGTCAATTTTTAGAAGAAGCCAATTTTTCTAGGTTTGATTTTCAAGTATTGATTTATATAATATTATAGAATTCTCTTTGAGATTTACCTTAGGTGATGAAGTGATTATTTTTTTCTAAAGAAAACAATATTTGAAAAATAAAAACTTGGAATCTATTATAATGCATAAATCAAACAAAATTTAATAAGTGTAAAAATCTTTAAGAAAGAGCTGATCTACAAATATATTGCCACTCCATGTTGAAGTACCTTGGCATGGTGGGGTGGCTTGTACACTCCTATGATGGATGATAAGTAACACAGTAAACTATATCGACATGGATAAACCAATTCTAGTTAGAATATTGCAGTTGCTAGTAGGGGTTGCAAAAACTGGTACTAAATGTAAGTGTGAAAGTAATTTAAAAATGGTATACAAAATGCGATTCTACAGAAGGATACTGAAAATTTCATGGATGAAACGAGTTAACAACGAGGAAGTCTTAAAGAAAATTGTAACAGAAAGAACACTTTTATTGAGAAAGAGATAGCTGAAATTCCTTAAATTCCATAATAAGGAAGGAGGGCTTGGAAAACCCTCCTGAGGCATGTTGAGGGCAAGAGAGATAAGGGAAGGCAGCAAGTCACTTCCCTGACGAACTTATGTGAATGGATGGCAGAATGAGCCTTATCAAAGGGAGAAAAACTGCTAAGAATCGTAAGAGATAGGAAGTTGTGGAGAGCCATGATTGCCTATGTCTTGAAGAATTTAAGTATAGATTCTATTTTCCTATTGAACCGATAGATTCTGTTTTCATTATCAGTGATTTCATACTTACATTCTATTGTACTATATTCATTATAATTACTACATTTACTGGTGTTCAGGACTTTCCAACCTCAATGGTGTATGCCTATTTTAATCCACAAAATTACAAAAACAACAATAAACATAAAATTAAATAAAATAAAAAAACTGTATGATGCACGGTAAATTTCTGAGATTTAAGAAAAAAATATGTTTGATACCAGTACCTGATTTGATTCTTTGAAAATAGAATTTTCTTTCAATATCTGTCTATATTTCTGAGATACAGTATTGTAATTATTTATGCTATTTACATTGTTCAAAATTCCAATCACCTGAAGAAGGTTGTGGTGTACAATGACCGAAACATTGTGAATATAGCAACAAAAATTAGGATAACAGTCTGAACAATATAAATAGTGTAAAGAATTTTCTTTATCTTATCGATCTTTAAATTTATCTTTATCAGACTTTCTCTATGCCTGTAAATCTTGGACATTAACAACAGAATTAGAGTGAAAATTCCAAATGTAAGAAATGAGATGCTACAGAACTATACTAGGCATCCCCGACATAGACTAAAACACGAATGATACAGTGTGAGACACCAACAGACAAACAACAAACCAGTTAGAAGATCTCATAACAACTGTCAAGAAGTAAATTGTAATAGTATGATCACATTATAAGAGCCAACAATCTTTCCACCACCATACTAAAAGGTACCACCTTCGGCAAAAGAAGAGGCAGAGGAAAAATGGGCTGACAATGTTGTGGGGGTTCACTCATATCATAGCAGCAGAAATTGGCCTTGTGTTCCCAGAGATAAAGCATACTTGACAGGAAATAAAATATGCACAAATAACAGGAAAAGCATGGTAAATTTTATGTTAATTTCATACAATTTATTTATATTTTTGTGTGTATTTTTAGGTTACAATTGTTTTATGGAACATGTGATAAAGGGGGAAAATTTACTCCATAGTATTACAAGCCATATTACAGAGAAATGTTGGACATGTGTTGCCTATACCAAGGTTCATAGTGAAGAGATGGAATTTAACATCTTTTGGTGGGATATCTGTATTTTCGTCTGGAAGAGTTTTTGTTGTATGCTGGGAGTAATTTATTATTTTATTTTTTTTATTTAATTTATTTTATACAATGTTTTTATGTTATTGTTTTATATTTTTATTTATAATTTCCATTATTATTATTTATATTTTATTTTTATTTATTTTTTATTATTATTATTATTATTATTTATATTTTATTTTTATTTATTTTTTATTTTTATTATTATTATTATTTATATTTTATTTTTATTTATTTTTTATTTTTTATTATTATCATCCTCCTCCTCCTCCTCCTACTACTACTACAACAACAACAACTACAACAACAATGTCACTGAGTAGATGAGAAGATCCGTGGAGTATCCCACTTGGCTTTACAAAACACCTGCTAGGCAGTACTCTTTGAGCCTATAAAAAGGCAAGCATATTGTCTCTCTTCCCCTTTTTAGCTCTTTTTAATTCTTGTTTCCAGATGTAGTCGATGATGACAAGAAACACTGCTGTTGAAGTGTGTATGTTTCCTTGGTCCTCTGTTGGCTTTTGAACTCTCTCTCTCACACACACACACACACACACACACACGCACGCAAACAAGTACACTCTTTTAGATAGTTTTAATGGTTTTTCTTTCATTACAATTGTGTACTCATTTAATTGTCGTTTGTTTTATATTCATTGTTTTGTGTTTCTTATTTTTACTTGAACTTCAGTCTGCCAATATTGTTTGCAGGATAAATGTTCCAGAGGCCCATAACTATTTACTATAAATCATTTATACTCTTCACAAAGAAAGAGGTGATACCTGCAACATAATGGTGACTTATTTCTATCCAAACGACATACCAGTATCCTGCAACAGATCTTTTACAGAGACTCAGATATTGGCATACAGTAGTGGGGTCTGGTGCTTAGCTGTGCAGTTATGCTATGACCATGCCTATTCATGGCACTGAAAATGATTATCTTAAACACATATATAGAGTTATAATTGTAATATTATAATTAAGCTTTGAAACATTGACAAAATCAATAACATTCTTGGTTTTAATCAAATGATTATGACAGAGGTGGCCAAACCACAGTTCATGAGCCACATGCTGCACTTTGACCTTTAATATGTGGCTCATGGGAATATGTTGGCTGAGTTTCTTTTTTCATCACAGTTAATATAAAAGGTAAAATCCTGTAGTTCATTACTCTATTAAATATGTTCAATATAGTTAAAATAATCATCAATCAAGATTTTGGAAACATTTGGTATATATATATGTGTACTCTGTGATTACTGAAACAAATAAAAATTAAGTTTAAAAAACTGCATACATGAATAAATATTATTGCATACCTGCATTTTTTAATATTTATAGAAAAATTTTGTAACAAAATGTGTATGTAACAAAAACATATGTGTAAATTTGGTTCATGTCTTACAGCTCTCAAACGTCTGAACCTTCATTGTATGTGGCTCTTTTGGACAACCCTGACTTACGAGTTACAATTATGCTTTTCAGAGTTACTTTTAACTTTAAGGCTAAAGCTGTCTGATGTATACAGTCATCAGGTCCCATTAAAGCAGACAAAAGTATTTTATCTGGTTTCACAGTGTACATTCTACATTAAATCAACATAATGTACCAATATAAAATATTTCTCTTCTTGGGTTAATCTTATGCTGCAGTAATTTTGGGTAATGACAAGGAATATATTGGCATAATACTTCAAAGAATTGAGGAAAGATTTAGCAATAAATTTGCTCTTCTAGAGATTTAAACAAAAGCATGGGGAATTTTAGTTTAAATATCTGTGGAAGCCACAATAAAAAGGAATAATTGCATTTCATAAAATGGGGAAGTTGATCAGAAGAGATTTACTTGACATTATCCCAACCTAAATAAATAAAAGAAAAATACCAATAAAAGGTGAATATCATTTCTTGTTGCCAACTGAACTAAACATCATTTTGGAGTAAATCAAAACCAAAGATTAATGCATGAATAAAGTTAACCTATAAATACTACTTTTAAATGCCTATAGTCATTTTGGTTAGAAAGGATGTAAATGAGGAAGGAAAAAGTTTGAGGCAAAATGGCATCAAACCTTTCAAATATTCGTAAAAATATAGTAATGATTTGATTGCTAAACATCATGGAAATTGGCTTTTTTCTATCTCAGAAGGTTGAAATTGTTGAGATCACAGAGCAAGTTGACTGTAGTCCAAACTTGGCTGAAAATTGTGAGGAATGCAGATCGAATAAGAATGAATAGAAATTTGTATGCCAGGCAATTTTGGAAATGTGAAGACTGCCAAATATGAAACAAATCATTCAAGACTGATAAAGGCAAATGCGGTTAAATATAAAGAATCAAAAAAAAAAAGAATGCAGAAAGGACATGATAAATGGAAAGGAATAAAGACATAGAATAAACTGAGTATAAGAAATCTTTTTGACTTTTCTTCAGACAAATGAACAAAAATGTTTGTAACAACCATGTTCCTACGTATCATTTGATTTTTGCCAAATTTAGTCTATAAAAATGTAGGCAAGTATCAATCTCTGTACTATTAACAAATTTGTAAGGAATAAAAGGTAAGCCTTGTTTATTAACTATTTTTCAGTTTTTTTCTTAAATACAAAAGTTCAGCCAATACAAAGCCCAAGAGCCACTCAAGGGAGAGGGTTACAGAATTAGGTATTTGATATGAATGTAAGAGGAGATAGTAAGAAGTCACAATTATTCAGTGCAAGAAAAATACTGATTTACATGACACTGAATTCGTTAGAAATCGATTTGTTTACGTTTTCGATATGAAACTGTGCAGATATGAAGCTTTCAAGAAAATAATCTGGATGAAGGGAATGTACTTCCTTAAAAAGGGAAAATAGAACCCTGAATTGTTCTCTGTGCCTGAGTGGTAAAGCACACTGGATCAAACAGTGGTTTCCCCTTCAAAGGGGACACACTTTTATTAACTAAGATTTCTCTAAATGTGCAGGCCGATAGATATAATACACATTGTTTAATGAATAACAATGTGACGTTTATTTGAAATATGGAGTATCCACTATAATAAGGTTTAAAGTAATAAAAGAAAAATAAAATAAATAAAATCATTCCATATTATTAGCATTATTATAGAACAGTGGTTCCCAAATAGTGTGGTGCACTTCAAAGGTGTGGCAGAAGAGGATAGCAGGTGAGGCAGAATAATTGAAAGGCAATCAAAGATTTAGAAACAGTTTTTAAAAAATTCATATCTCAAAAATAAATATGATTTCAAAATTTAAAATATTATGGATTACTTATAATTGCATGCATGAGTCAGTATAAATAGTTATAAATAATTATCAACCAATTTTATTATTGTGATATTTTTGCATTATGTCAAGAATATAGTAACTAGGGTCTGCAAATTGGAGGAGAAAGTTATCAATGATAATGTTCTGACTTTGAATCCACGGTTATCTCCCTTTAACTCTCTCTCTGTTTTTTTTTTTATTTTTATCACGTAAAATTTGGTGAAGCATGAGAAAATTTTAATTCTGAAAATGCATCCCAGTGAAAAAAAAGTTTGGGAACCACTGTTATAAAAATGCAACTTTACATATTTAAATATGCTAAATATTATTTCACTTTTTATCCAGTGTGTATCTCATTTGTTTATTAGTGAAATACTTGCTATATTAAACATGTGAATTTAGATGTGTGTTGCATTTGCAGTTTTACGTCTCAGTTCTGTAAATTCTATTTAAAAACATTTAATGTTATATTATTTGTAAAAACTTTATATTTGATTTTTTTTTTATTTTGGACTGTTCTCTTGGGTAAAAATGATAACTGTTAATTAATTAATTTTGCATTGCTTATTCAATAAATTTTCTCTTCCATTCTGTTTTATTTTATTTTTTTTTTAAATATATTGACCATTTTATTCTTTGATCTTAAGGCAGAATTTTTATTCTGTTTTGAGGAGCCTGTTGTTAGTCCATTAGCTGCATTGCCTTGGGGGATGCTATACATAGGCTGTCTAGTTTTCTAGATTTTTTTCTAGACCTTTTTTACATGACTCCCACAGAACTTAGTGTGTATGTGCACACACACTCAAACGCTCACTCTTGAAAACCATACAGTTTATCTATGAGGGGGTTCATTAGAAATTTGTCCTGACCCACTTCCAGTGACTTTAGGAGGATGAAAGTGCACCTGTAGAAACATCCATCCATACATGGGATACAATTTGCCAGTCTATACTAATAAATATTTATGTTTCAGATGTGAATGTGCAATGACGTGTGACTGTGAAGCCAATGGAGTATATAGCTGTAATTAGGTTCCTGTTTGTGAAAGGCAAGACATAATATACAATTTTGAAGATGATAGCAGTGTATGGACCAGATGTCTCATCTTATAACATTACTAAATACTGGCATCAGCATTTTAAATGTGGTTGAACTTTGGTGGAAATAAACTATTCCCGTGTGCTCTTAGTCAGCCAATGATAGTGATAACATCCAATAAGTAGGAGAACTAGTGAATATAGTCAAGACTAGTGTGGAGTCTGTGAAAGAAAACCATCTATGAATACTTGCATATATAGAAAGTATTGGCATGGTGTATTGCTCATTTGTTTTTAGCTTTCCAAAAAAAGAGAGTCACCTGCTTCTTATGGAATTTTGGTTTTGTACCAGGAAAACCAAGAGATCTGTTCCATTTGACTAACTGCAAAGAATGAAATTGGGATTTATCGTTTTGGCCAAGAGAATAAAGTAAGGTTCAAAAAATGGAGGGAAAAAAATTCTCCACCACTCCCAATATACATGTGCAATCCTCTGTTGACAAGTAAAATTTTCTGGGGCCAAAATGTTAAGATACCACACTAATCGAGATTTACCATTATTTTTTTTTTTTTTTTTTTTTTTTTAATCATATCACCCCAAGCAAGGCCAGAGGCCACTATCGTGCAAGGGGTTAAAGAAGGGTTGGAGGAAGAGCAGATAGGAGTGGCAATGGAGGGGATGAGGAAGAAGAGAAAGAGTGAGTCGATCAATGCAAGGGGGCCACAAAAGATCCGGAGCGAGAGCAGATAGGAATGAGAAAAGAAAGGATGTGGAGAAGGGAAGCGGGTAGGTCAAGGCAACTGGAGATGTCGATTGACGCTACACTTAAACCTTTGGAGATTGTATTTGTCAGGGAAACAGTAGTAGGGAAGATATCATTGCTATTGTAATTATAGGAAGCCATCAAAACCTATAAATATTGTATACTCAGAAAAGGTGTTCAGATCTTGCAAGACAGTGCTCCTGTCCACAACTCCCACGTCACACTAATATAAGCATACTGTTGTGGCTATGAAAATAGATCTTATTCTCTCAACTTGGTACCAACTGATCTCTACCTATTTCTCCCTCCCATTAAGTTATATTTGAAAGGGAAGCACTTTCAGGATGATTGTACAATCCTGGCTGCAGTCTGAACCTGTGAGGATCTACAAGAAAGATCTCCACATCAAACAATCAGAAAAGTGGGAAACTGAGTAGAAGCTATTTGAAGAAGGATTACTGTTGATTTAAATCTTTGGAAATGATTGCAAAATACTTGCTCCTTCCCATTTTATTGTCAGAAGCAGACAAATTCATGCTTGGATTTTTTTCCCTAGTCATTAAAATAGGCTGGTTTTTGTTTTCATCTGACACAGTCCTGGTCTGTGTTCTCTTGAAGTCAGAACACTATGTTTGCTTGGCTGGACTTGCTTTTGTGCATCAACACCAATTCTTAGTTTGTGAACTTTTTGCCATATTACTTCATATATTGTTTGCTTGCTTTATATTATATTTTGCCCTGGTCTTTTCATTTTTTTCTTGTTATTGTTTATTGCAAACTTTGTCAATTCTGTTTGTTGCACAGTTCTGTTACTTATTTTGCATTTGAACATGGCTATTCATGCCACAGTATAGTGCAAATATATGACTACTCACACGAGTATAGTGCTAGTTTTTATGATGCGCTTTTTACCCCCAAAATATGGGGTCACATTATACACAGATAATTTTTTGAAGTGGCTAAGAATCATGCATTAATCTTGTCATACATTATTTCTTTCTCTTGTGCAATACCTTCTTGATTTCATGTTGCTGTTTGGGCCAATGTTAACATTAATGTCAGAAAAACATGGACTCTCAATAATTCAGCCGATTTTATCTTTCATATAAAGTCTTATGTCGCAACAATAAGGAATTATCGATTCTATAAAGATCCTTTCTGGAATTTGTTTTAGATGAATCATGAAAATTTAGTCACCAGTTTGTCTGATAGAATTGAGCTATGTAGAACAGAATGCAATTTAACTACCAATTAAAATAGCACATTTTTATTTTAAGATGAAAATACTACATCAAAAGGAATTTGCTGAAACAAATGTAGGTTATACATAGACATTCATATTTCCTTAAATTAATCTGTTTTTTGTTTTCAATTTGATAGTGTTACAGAAAATAAAACTTTCCTATATTTGTGCTATAAAAGCCCCCCTCCCCACCATCAATTTGAGGGTTTCAGGAATAACAGATTGCTTTCATCTTGAATGGATCCTTTGAACAAAGAAATTTGCACCTTTAGGCAAGTTTAGGTATAACAGAATAAGCATTATTAATTTAAAGTGTGTTAAATAGAGATAAAAACAGACACATTAAAAGAAAGAAAAGATAAAACAGATTCAGAGTCCTAACTTGTAAAAATAACAACTTGAAAGGATAAAATAATAATAAAAAAGAAAAAACATATTTACAAAAACTAACAGTAAAACAAATACAAAAGCAAAGGCAAGGAAGATTAAATGGCTGTAACACGATCTCATTCCCAACTACTTAAAGAAAATGTTTCATTTGCTTCTTGCGTAGTTGATTTGCAATAAAGCTATTGATGGGTGATGAAATTGAATCAACCTCATTTGTCACACTGTTGCTCTTTTTGATATCAGTAATTTAATGCAGTTATTGCTTTTAAAAATCTAAAACAACATAGAGAGAGAGAAAAAAAACCCCCCAAAACTTGCATCATTAATTGATCCAGACAGACAGAGTGTGGCCATTAAATCAGCTGTAAAAGAGTCAAATTGAAAAAGATGTTGAGAGGGCTGGTACAGAAAATGATAATATTCAATTTTTGGATTATGAGACTGTCAAGTAATTATGTGCTCACTTACAGATCAATTTCATGTGCTACAAAGTTAATTATTTTGTAATTTTCTAAACTGTAATCAATCAGGAAGTAGCCGCTAGAATATGAAATTATGTCTTTTTGTAAAGGTCCATTAATGAGGGTTTTAGGTATACAGAGATTGAACTGAAAGCTCAGCTAGTTTATCAGTAAAGGACGGTAATCATCTTTCTCTTATATTTTTTTTACTTATCAATCTCTAAAAAGTAGGAAAACAGAATGTAAATACATATGTGTTTACTTAATTAGAAAATATTCAATGAAAGATTATATATATATATATATATATATATATATATATATATATATATATATATATATATATATATATCCTTTTGATCCTAGCTAGAGGCAACCGGAGGTCTAGCCACACTGAAGAGCTGTGATACAGCAAAACAGTCTGTCTGTGGATGACAATAATATTGGCTCCTGAAAATTAATTTCAGTTGAGCTCTGTGGGAAGAAAACGTGGGTTTGTAAACAGTGACTATTAAAGCTAATATAGCATGACACTTCGCCACAATTGAGTCCTGTCAGTCACTGTGTGTTTATCTAAATCTAAAAATAAATATACGCTAAAGTTCACCTCCATCCCTGCCATGCGCCGACGGCTTAGTGGTAGAATTTCCGACTGACGCCAATTCAGTCAGGTTTCGATCCTAGCTAGAGGCAACTGGACGTCTAGCCACACTGAAGAGCTGTGATACAGCGAAACAGTCTGTCTGTGGATGACAATAATATATATATATATATATATATATATATATATATATATATATATATATATATATATATATATATATATACATGGAATTCAAACTTGGCTCTCAGATTCCTTAATCTGACCTGCTATCCATTACTCCACCGTGCTTCTTGTCGAGTTCATTACATTCATGCTAATACCCATGGGAAAGGTATGAATCAACTTCTTCTCCACCCAGTTATGGGTAAATAGCAAGACAGACTGGTTTTATTTAGCCTTGGATGGCAACTGGTCTAGAACAAAAACTCTGAATTCAAAACCTGTGGAGAGACGTTCGGGGACCTTGTGTCAAATGGTGCACCAGGTCTCTGTATTCAGTGCTTCAAAAAGTGTGGCTGGTTCTGCACAAAACCATCACCACTAAAATCAAATCATATGTGCAGGTTGTCTGGCTGTCAGTCCTTAGTGGCCTGAACCTCATTTTTATTTTTACTTTTAACTGAATGTATAGGTTGTGTTATGTATGTATCTAGAATTATAGGGATGTTTTTGTTCCTGATCAAACTGAACTCATAAATAATCACATCAGTTATCCAGATGACTTATGCTACACCTATCCAACCACAGCTCCATTAGAACTCATTTAAACACACACACAAAATTAAAAGACTCCATCTGAAACATACTAGTAGAAAATACAAGCATAATAACCTCATCTGCATGTCAAAAAAGATTAAAAATAATAGAAGCCTTAATAATAAAAAAGTAAAAGCCAACACTGAATAACATTAAGTATGAACATAGCCACAATGTGCTGACCATGTTCAGAAAATAAACATTGCTATAACTCTAGAAACATATATAACACAACCTATACATTCAATTAAAATTTTTAAAAAATCAACTTAACTGAAATATTTTCCGTTTCTCATATGTTTAACACTGTGGCTCTTCAAAAGTACATAACTTCATAAAACATGATTCAAATATATTTTATACAAACTTGTATTATGTATTTGCGTACATGATTACATACACTTGCATGCATGCATATATATATATATATATGTATATATATATATATATATATATATATATATATATATATATATATATATATATATATATATATATCTATATATATATATATATATATATGTGACCTGGGTTTGAATTTCACCATAGTTCATTTTTCAGGAAGGTGATTTTTGATGTGTGGGGTTAACTCCACCTACTTTCTTGAAACCAAAACTAGGGAATACTCTCCAAACTATAAATATTCTGTGATAATTTTTTGTAGCCACTTCTTAATTTTCCACTTACACGTCAACATGTAAGTCTCACATGGGAAAATATGAACATACCTCACACACACAACACATGTATATATGCACATTCACTCACTTCACATACTTTGGGCAAAGAAGGTTTTCACATTCTTTTGTGACACGCATCATTGTCTTTGTCACTTGTATATCTTTCTTGTTAATACATTATCATTTGTTTGTACATGTATTGGTTCTCGTTGTTTCTTTCCATTTATTCATGTGGACTCACATACTGAGTCCGCCATTTCTGTTGTGGGTATTTCATGGGCATATTGCCAAGTGGTTAGAATGTTTGCATTCTGACCATCAGACCAGGGTTTGAATCTCACCATGGTCGATTTGTCAGGAAGGAGACTTCTTGATGTTATCAGACTGGAAGGGTAAATCTCAGCATGTGGCACCTTTGGAAAGTGCCTGAAAACCATACTACGAGTTGACCCAAGCCTTGTGCGTGAAATTGGATAGATGGAACCCTTGGGGGCCATTGATAGCTGTGCTAGCACGAATTCACAAGTCATTGTGGCTGAGGGCTTGAGTGTGCTGGCCTTGTTCAAATTGTTGATTATGCTAGATAACATGCTCTCTCCCAGAAACTGTAACTAATGCCTGCTCAGCATAGTTGCAGTATAAACCACAGGTGGGCTCTGTGGGTGTTGAATAAACACAAATGCGCCTGAGTAAGCATCTGCAATAGGGATTGTCTAGCTGCCCTAGTAGATGGGTATCCTCGAATATGAGTGGCCAGCTATACATCTCAGGAGACACGTGTTATTTCTCAACTCAAACACCAACATTACTAACAGCCTGTAACAAAAGTTATCAGTTAGGGGAGATGATTCCAGTATGTGGTACCTTTGGAAAGTGCTTGAAAACAATATTATGCAACAACCCAAGCCTTGTGAATGAAATTAGGTAAACTGAACCGTTAACAAGTCATTAGTTAGCACAAAATCACAAGGGTTTGAGTGTATTGATGTTGTTCAAATTGACAATTAAGCCAAAGTATAGTACATAATCATATAACTGATGTCTTCAACAGGAACTGGCTAGCCACTCGAGCAGATGGGTGTACTCAGAAGACAAGTAGCCATTATGCATACATAGATATATCATACATAATTTCTTAATCACTCATTATGTTACCACCTTTGAAGAATATATCAATGGATTTTTAAAACAGTCTTCATAATTACTATCCTATTATCTATATTAAAAGCAAAAGAATATTTGAGTGTTATTAGAAGTGTTATTAGCCAGTTTGATATTATATGGAAACTTTTAATGATTGATTATTGATAATGTTGACACGTCTAAATTAATGAAGAAACTAATTTGGTTTTTCAAGAGAAGATAATGACATAAGTACTATATAAGTTGGTAAGATAACCTGGTACTTCTGGTGGCATTAAGGTTAATTCCATGTAATTAATTGTTGACATTTAATTTAAGATAGTGCGGGTGAGCAGAGAAAAATATTTTTAGAATAACAAAGAGAATGATCTAGTTAAAATTTATCTTGGAAATATAGAGTAAAAATTTATTTGTCTGTGACATAAGTAATGAAATAATACCTGTGCATTTGAATATTATCATAAACATAAAAGAAATAGTTTTCAAGACTTTAGTTGGATTTACAATGTAGAGGGATGGGATCCGCCAGGTTCACTTTGCCCAAAAAGCAAAACACATATGGAGCAACCCCACAATCACACCTAGTGGTGGATTGATTGATTTCTACAGCTTATCAACACTTTTACAGGTTATTTAAAGCCAGAAAATATTTTTAGATTACAAGAAGTTTTAGAGATAATAATGATTTAGTGATACAGATTTTACTAATTAACCCATAGCTGGAGGAAGTAGATCTGGATTCATACCTTCTTAAGGATATTTGCATGTAAGTAAATATAATGATCACAACAGAAATTGGAACATGGCTCTTCGATTAACAATTCTGAGCCATTATCCATTACACCACCTGCACATTCAAGCTTACAGCATCTGGTATTCCCAGGCAGTCACGCATCTAGGTACTAACGAGAGTCAATGTTGCATAACTTCAGTGATTGTATGAGAATCAGTGTTGGTGATGATAATGATGATGCTGTAGCTATTCCCCCCACACTATAATTTAGTTATATTGATAAACATATGGACCTTTTATTTGTTACTTGGTTATTAGTAAAATAATCTAAACTTAATCTATTTGAAGCAAATTTTTGCTTTCTCAAATCTGTGTCATTGATATCAAATTAGATTTCAAGAAACATAAAAATGTGGATAGAAAGTCAGCTTTATATAAAAAGAGTGGAAATGCATTTTCATATCTACAGATATTCAGGATGCTTGCTCTAATATAAAAGATGATTATGTGAATGTTATATCTGATAATTAACTTGTTCTATGCTAAATCTTTAATCTGAAGTTTGACAGCTGAACTTCAGTTATGTTCAGCTGAAACTTTAAGAAGGATTTAGCAAGGTTAATGATGGGAATCAATAAAACTTTAAGCTGACATTCATCCATAGCCTCACATTCCAATCAGTTTGCAATAGAATTTCAATTAGTGACAGCAAATGGAGAACTAATCATGACCTTTCCAAGAAAAACTAAACAAAATCTGTACAAACCCATGAGAAATGTTCAATGCACTTATTAACCAACAAGGAATAAACAATATTAACCTTTTTCATACTGAATTTATTTCTTAAATTTACATTTTAAGCTAATTGAATTTGAGAGCTATTTAAACAAATTAACTTATATATATATATATATATATATATATATGCTTTTTTACAGTATGGCTCACCCTATACAAGGCCTGGGGGCCACTTGAGGTAGAGGGTTACTGTTGTGATATAGGCTCTGGTAAGACACAACACTTAACTTGACAGTGTCAGACATAATAGTAGTATTTAATACTCAGCTAAACAAGTCAGTGCAATAATTTTATCTTCTTCCCTCCTAGAAAATTACCCTGGATTACTTATCATGAATGGATCATTCCATTCTTGATAGTAAGGTGGGTAACTGGCTCTTACCACAGCAGTTATGTTAAGGGGTAGTTTATGTGCATAGGAGGGGAGGATAACAGTTAATTCCAGTCCAGTTGTTTGAAAGCTTATAATACAATTAGGATACCCCACCAAGCACCACAAAAAACTCCAAAACAAATTTACTTTATGTTTAAGAAGACACTGGATCTAAAGAGTAGTATTTATTGAATGTCTCATGTCTTTATTATTATTATTATTATTATTATTTCCTTTGATTTTTGTTGCATACACATTTTCTTCTGGGTCCTAACAAGAGACCTGGCATCATGATATTTTTCACTGGTCATTTTTGTAAAAAAAAAAAGCTAACATCACACACATTTTACATAGAGAAAGCTCTTCATAATGTGTGAGCAGTACTCATGAGTACAATATTTTGTATTTCTTTAAGGCATGGGCTACCAGAAATCCTTTCAATAAGTTTTTCAGAACCTTTTCCAATCAATCTGAGGGCTCCAATGTCTGGGTGATTAGCTTTGATTGTTTTGTCTGTGCATATTGTAAAGTCCCATAAAACTGTTGCATGTCTTATCTCTTTAACTAAGTTTGGGTGTTGTTCATACCAGTTTCTTGCAGTTTTCTTCCCATAAAAGTCGTATGTTTTCCAGTACAGATATTGGCCCACTCTATCATGCCAGGTTTTATATTCAATGGGTGCCAATACTGTGCAACCTGATATAAGATGCTCAATTGTTTCTGGATATTATTATTATTATTATTATTATAAAATACTAAAATGAAAGAAAATTGTTATTTCAAAGCTCACAACCCATTATGCCCAAAGTATAAATTAAGTGGATTAGCTGGAATATTGAACTGAAAGACATGGAAACAATTTGGAAAATAGAATTGATAAACAATATTTTGATTCTATATCTGTTTGGATTTCTGAGATGAGGTATTGTAATTGTTTATGCTATTTACATTGTTTGGACTGTTGTCCTCATCTCCGTTTCCATATTCACACTGTTTTGACCATTGTACAGTCCGGCCTACTTCAGATGATTGGAATTTTAAACTGAACCCATTATTTCATCTACTGAGGCAGATTGTTCTTGTTCCACATGCCATGCCACTTCTGGATGTCTCAGTTATCTACCTTTAACTCAACTCTCCAATTTTTGTTCAACACTGCAGTAGCCAGGTATCGAACTCACAACTCTTTGGGTCAAGTCACTGGATCCAACCAATGCTTTTATCCATATTATATGGCCCAGTGCATAAAAGCATTAGTTGGATCCATGGACAAATAAAACTAAAATATTTGATGATTTAGAGGGTTGGTAAATTTAAATAAAAAAAGTTTTGAATTCTGTTGGTTTCTTTCCAGAAATAGGTAAAGTAACAACATACAACAAAAGCTTAGATTTTATTGCCCATTGCTTTAAGCATCCAACCAAGCCAACAAGTGTAATTAATTTTTCTTTTAGTTTTATATAAGCAAATGATATGCAGATATTGAGTTGATAACAGTCAACATATATAAGATGGAAGAGAGTAATAAAATTAAATTAGAAATTATTTAAAAAATTATAAACATTAGATGCAAGTAGATAAGGACAAACAGAAATTCTTACTGGAAGATCCTTGGTCTATTATTAAAACTGAGATCTACAGATAGTGAGAAAATCTCTGAAAGAATTTTGATCAAAATATTAAAAAAAAAATTTAATTGCTTTTAGATTGTGACTTTCCATAAAGCTATTAGAAAAATTAATCAACATATTTCTGTACTATAAATCTCCAGGCTTGCCATTACAAGAATTAATTGCTTTTTACCCTTCACTAATTCATTTGCATTTTAGTGTATGTTTGATTTATAACTGTGAACTCTTCTTTAAATAAGGTAAATTTTGTGCAGTTATTTTGTATATAGTATTACTTCATATTTATCTATATGATACACATCTTGTGAATGTTCATTTTTAATATTTTTAAAGTGTTGTTTATATTTTTATAGATTATAATTTTGTTCCAAATTTTGTTCAGATAATAGAGCAGTCGTTATACCTGTGTGCCACACATTGCTGAAATGAACTGATCAGGTTGCTATATTAATGATCACCTTTCTCTGTTGCCATTTTCCCTTAGAAAGAATATTTATCATTTTTTCTTATTGACAAAAATGGATCTGCTAAAACATTACAACCACAAAATGGGGGTTCATGAGTTTTCTGAACAAAGTTTGGAAAATTAAGATTTCTTCTCAATACTGAAGACAGTGTAGCTTTATGTTTATATTTGTTCTCATCTTATAAACTTATATATTAACTTTTCAACTTTGGTTTATTGAATGAATCCAAGTAAACATATCACATTTCTTTCATTTAATAGAGATTGATTATTTAAGGATGTTTAATTAAATTTTCCCAGAATTTGTAGAATGAATTCATGTGCTGTTTTAATTATGAACTAATTTATCCATGATAAAAATGAAGGCTTTTGTATATATTTTTTTCTTAACAATTATTATTGTAGTATTTTTCTCTTTTACAAAGTTTCTTTGCACTTATTGGCGTTAGCACAAGAGAGATAAGTAAGTGCAACAACATATCTTAAAAGATATTACAGACAAAACAACACTTGGTGTATTATATAGTAAAATAGAATAAAGTTAAAAAGTAATAACATTTGTTGTGAATTTGCATCAAAAAATAAATTATAATGTAACACTATACCTGAGATAATCCTGATCAGGTCAACTAAATGTAACATACTGTTTTTCTGTGGTAACCTTAAAGTTGAAATATTTGGTGGTAATACCTAATATAACACTATAAGTGATGGATGGGCTTGTGTTCTGGTCAGTGGCTGGGTGATGTCCTGAACAGAAGAATCCTCCACATTTATCATGTTTAGAAAATCCGAATAAGTCCCAAGCTCAGAGTTGAAATGTTGAAAGCCCAAGCCAGACAAGTGTCAAACAAAACTAATGTTGGCAGACCTCCAAAATAAATTGAAATCTTGGAATAATGAAGAAGGAGGCCAGAATACCTTTAATAAAATATTAATAAGATGTAATTTATTCTAGTTCTTAAGTTCATAGGTATTTTAAGCTAGTATAGTCTTTTACCCAATCCTAATGCTTGAACTTTGAATTGCTTATTCACAACTATGATAATGACAGAATAACAGTCATTTCTGATGGCTTGTTTGAATGTATGTGAGTGAGATACTAGTTTGTTGCAATGACCAGGGCTGGTTTATTCATTAATGTGTCTCACATCTACCCATGTCTTTTCCCTCATTCTCCCACTCTTCAAAGATTGAGGTACTAATCTGATGGACTGATCTTGTGGCTGCTAATCC
This sequence comes from Acanthosepion esculentum, assembly GCA_964036315.1. Lineage (NCBI taxonomy): Eukaryota > Metazoa > Mollusca > Cephalopoda > Sepiida > Sepiidae > Acanthosepion > Acanthosepion esculentum. Next base: position 101,908,266 of record OZ038487.1, read on the forward strand.
AATCTGCTTCTTACATATCTCTGTTTTGTTTGCATCTAGTGCATGTCTCTTATTTCTGGCAGCCTAGCTGCCACCCAAGGTTAGAGATCCCAGTCTACTCTGCTATTTAATCCATAGCAGGAAGAAGGAGAGCTTTAGTGAATACAATAGACCACATCAGAACTCAGCCCACTGATTCCACTTCTGCACTGATAACTTAAGCAAGCTGTACATCATATTGAAAACTACAAACTGTAAAAAATATTTTTTCTGATACAATGGACTTCTCTTGTGCACATCTAGTAATTAAGAATGAAATAAATTAATCATTAATCAAGGTTTCATATATTAAATATTCATAACATTAGTTTCTACTAACAAGCTTTTGATTAATTTTAAGTGTAAACTTTCATCTTGGAAATTAATCAAGATTCAGCATATAACAGTGTATTACAAGATTATAAGTTGTATGGGAAAATGTTATCTTTGGGTAAAAAAGAAAAATAAGTATTTTTCCTTATGTCTATTAGCTTATATTTATCACTTTTTATTTAATTAATATATACAGGGTGTTTCATAATTGTTGAAACAAAGCAGCTACTTCTTAGATGAGGAGACCTTGAGGAGCATTAGGACTTTGATGAGGAGGAACAGTAGTTTCCAGGAGGATTGTGCTTCTCTTCGCACTGCCAATGTTACCATGGCATGGCTCCATGAAAAGTTTGGGGAGCATTTCATCAGCTGCAAAGCTGAAGTGGAATGGGCACCTCACTCACCTGACCTGAATCCCCCAGATTTCTTCCTTTGAGGGTTCATCAAAGACAACATCTACCAGGGCAACACTTGTACCATTGCTGCATTGAAGGCAGCCATCACTGAGAAGATTCAAACAATCACCCAAGAGGAATATGCATGTATTATCAACAACTTTGCATTCAACAGTACCCTCACTTGAATGGTGGACATCTGGAGCATGTACTCCAGGGCTCCACTTGACATTTTTGGCTCATGTTTGAGACTAAATAGTTGAAGATCCTCAAATGTTATCCTTTTACCTTTCAATAAATGTAATTTCCATTACTCTCTCATTTGCGGTCCTTGATTTGTGCCCGATCATTTTGTTTCAAGAATTGTGAAAAACCCTGTATATATTTGTATCAAAAGAATAAATCCAATTATTGTTTTACCAATTTTACCACGTGACCATAACACCAGACATCTGAAGCAAACCCAGACTGCTACAAAAATTTCAGAGTAGGTCGTTTCTCAAGCATATCAATTGCTTCAAAATGAAAAATGCTTTCCACTTCACTAAAATTAAACTGAATCTAGAAGGGTCTATATATAAACTTATTAAACAAGTTAATGAATGCAAAAAAAGACTAAACATTTACTCTAAGAAGCTTGGATGCATGGTTATGAACAAAAGGGATGCCCCAAGGTCTGAGTTACACATTAGGGATGTCAAAATCAAGCAGGTGCAGAAATTCAACTATCTAGGTAATGTACTAATAGATTATAGAAAGTATGAAACAGTACCCTGAAAATATATAAGAATACTGAAAGATACTTTTTGGAAACAGAGTAAAGTATTAAGGGGTTGAATAATAACATTAGAAATAAAGTAAGAAGTGTTGGAATGCTATATAATGTTAAATATATATATAAGTACTGGGCAATTTCATCACTATTTGAAAAACTTGAAGCTACAAAGATGTTATTTTATCAAAGAATACTGAAAATATCTGTACAAAGCTGTTAACTTCCTTAAATGATAAACATTACAACATAAAACACTTGTCCTCAGTGAAGAGTTCCTTTTATAGAAATACTTCAAGGGAGATAACTGATAATCCACAAAAGCATGTGACAAATGAGGAAGTTTTAAGGAAAATAGGAACTATAAAATAAATATAAATAATTAGAAAGAAACAAATGAAATATTTTGGACACATAATGAGGTATGAAGGCTTAGAAATGCTAATTCTCACAGAGCACATCAAAAACAAGCAGAAAGCAGTAAGTAATTTACTTGATAAGTTTGAGCAAATGAATGATATGACAAGTACCATTTCGAAAAGTTATATAGAAGCTAGTATTGTTGAAAGTAAGAAAGTGTAAAGAAACATGATTACCTACATTCTGAAGAGACATAATACAGTGATTAAACTACCTTATCAACTTTAGCAAATTTTGTTTTCTTGAATTGGAATATTTTCATCTTCATTGATTTAAAACTTTTAAAGAATTTCTATTTGTTAGGGTGCAGGTAGTGTAATAGTAGCTGAGGTCAAATTCTGGTTGAGTTTGTTGGATTTACTTTCACACAAATATCCTTTGGAAAGGTATGAATTCATCACTTCTCTCCCCAGTTATGGGTTAAACAGCAGGGCAAACTTGACTCTCTAGTGAGAGAGACAATACTCAATTCAAAACTCAGCTACCTGAAGATGTACAAAGATTTTTATACATCAGGTGCAGATACTATGACTTTCAAACAAAAATTTCAACAACTGTGGATTGTCCCTCTGAACAGTAAATATTCAGAATGTTGATACCAACAAACACTAGGCCCAAGGAAGATAGCGTAGACTACCTGTGGATTTAAAGATTTATATTATTAACAAGCCGTGTCAGTATATATTTCCTGTTTATATTTCATGAACATATATCACTGAAATAAAAAAAAAAAATAGAAAGTTGTTTCATCAGTGAATATATGTTCAAACTTTGTAGAAATTTGAATCATGTGAAAGAGGCCGAAATATCACAGAAGCACACAGCGAAAGAAACAAAGAGAAATCTGACATTCAATTCAATAAAATAAAATAAAGAGCAACTCAAAATTTATCTAAGCTTGACAATAATTGGCATCATCTTATGAACAGAGATATACATGATTCATTTTCATTTTTTTTTTACAATAAACAAGCAAAATATATAATCCAAGATTTTATGAAAGTTATTTCTAACTGTTTTTTGCAGAGCAGAAATATCAAACTGATATTTAGCTCTGGAAAAGGATAAATAATGAGATGTCTGTTACTTTTTGAAATTTAAGGCTGAAGGTAAAAATCAATATTTATACAATAAGATCCAACTTTCAGATGATGTTCATACATTCAAATGCAATTATAATTTTACTTCTATTTATCTCAATATTGCAACATATCTGATTATGCAGAGCCAATTATAAGCTGGATAAAGGTTCTGTGAGAAAAATTTTAAATTATATTTTTTGTTGGAAAATGTCAATTGCAATAAAAAAAATGTCCTAATTTTAAAATATGCAAATTTCATCAATCTGTTTAATATTCAATCAAATATTTTTGGATATGAAGGCAGGTTGTTAAAGAAACAACCAAGAAATATTAGCTATATTTTTTATTTGGCTAAAAATTGTTGTAATCTAACTCCTCAAACTCATTTGAAGTGGAAATGTTATTTTTCTTCAAATTTTCAAAATGGGATCATGTAATTTTTAGCTGGTGTTTGTGTGCTTGTGCCAAAAAATAATCAGTCAAGTCTTATTCTCGGATGAGGACGGAACCATAGTTTTAATTCCTATATAACATGGCTTATATTGAATTGTTTTAAGCTGAAAAATTATGATTATTATCTGCTAAGTGACACAAAGCTTAGTGTATTAAAGCAGTGGTTAAAATATATCTGGCATCTGTGTGTTCAATCCATAGGTTTGGTCATATTGATAAGCAAGAAATAAATGGATAAGTTGAATCAAACTGGGGAATATCAATTGATATAAGTTATCTCCCCTAAGCATAGAAAGAAGAATGAGAACAATCTATCCTTTTGACTTGAATAAAGAGTTGAGTTCGAAATTCCAAAAAAGTTACCAAGTACACCAACATACACGTGAAGATGGCTGTCAAGTACACCAGCTGAAACATGAGTATAACAACCAAGATGAGCATGTTGATCTGAACAGCAAAGGATTTGTTATTAGTTATAGATTTAAAACATCAATTTGCTTCACAATATCATTGTTTTCTCTGAATATAAGCTACAATTAAGCCTTCACATATACATGTATATAAACACAATATTTGCTTAGGCCTGCATAGTGGCTAGAGTAGTTGCATATTTATGATTGGTACTGGTGGTTGGTGTTCAAGACTAGGATATTTTTTAATACTAATGTTCACCAAATACAAAGCCCAAGAGCCAATCAAGCTTAAGTGTTGCTGAATGCAAGTTATAGTGATCAGGCAGGTATCCTTTTAGGAGTCTGTTCCACAATGTAGCAATTTTGGTGAAGAAGCTGTCTAAGTGGAACTTCCTCCTTACCAATGCAATACTAAGGGAATGAAGATGAGTTGATTCTTTGTATGTGGCCTGGTGGGTCTGAGATGTGAATGTCTGGACTGGTTTAACCAAGGAATAGAGCTCATCTGAACATCTGCTATGTAAATAATGATAGAGTAGTGAGTAGCTAGCAACAATTCATCTGTGGGAATGGAGTTGTAGAGTGGAAAATAATTGCTCACCCACAACGCCATGTATATGCATTTAAAGGCTGGCAAGTGAGGGTAGGGTAACTTCTTTAAGCTTCCGCAAGGTCTGTTTTGCAACATGCAGTTTTACATTGTTGTGGTGTAAAATGACACCTTTCTGATTTGCCAGTTAAGACGTTTTTCTGTCTGGATAGGCTAGATATTGAGCACTCTTATTTACTGCTTAGGTAGGGGTTTACCTTGTGGTCGTTTCTTTCTAAGTTTGATTTTTTTCTTGTGTAACATTTTTCTTGGTTTTTGCTTTTTTGTTATTAGTATTCTCCTAGTTTTTTTAAAATTTTTTTGGTAGCTAGTCTGGTGGCCATACCAACATTTTAAACTTTTGTGTGTATATATATATATATATATATATATATATATATATATATATATATGTGTGTGTGTGTGTGTGTGTGTGTGTGTGAAAAGTGTGTGTATATAAATATATATATATATATATATGTAATATATTATATATATTATTATTTATATATTATATGTGCGGTACTTATTAGAAAGCACACAATATCAGAGATAAAGCTAAATCCAAAAGTTTTAAAAAATTAAACAGTTTGTCTGACGATCGCAAAAGTGTGAAACCCAGGGTCACATACTCACATCAATCCAACCAAATATATATATACATACATATATATATATATTAGGTATATACACATAATTAGAAAGTGTGTGCTTATGTACATCATAACAGTAACATAGTTTTTCCTTCCCCACACTGAAATTTCTCTTAATTGTCTAATAAATGCACTCATGCCCATGGTATAACATATGATAGAACCACTTCTATGCTGAATTGCATGCTTATATACGAGATATCCTAATTATACATAGGGGTATATTTGAAAACACACGCAAACATATCTAGAAACAGATGTTCATTTGTGTTCATATACCCAAGTAAAAGAGTAGATAAAATTATAAATATCTACATATATTGTTTCAGTTATTATATATATGCATGGCTATGTGCAAATAAACATATATCATAGCGTGTGTGTATGTGTATATATATATATATACTCAACAATGTATGCATATATATATATATATATATATATATATATATATATATATATATGTATGTATGTTGGACACTTACAGATAAGTGGCAGTTCCCTACTTGCATTTGATATATGAAATAGTGATATATCACGGAGTTGACAGAAGCAAACTTTTTATTCGCATTGTTTTTTTTTTCCAGAAGCAATTAGTAAATGGAACCTATTTTGAAATAAACACTTTGAATCTATTGGCCTCAGGAGAGTGTCTCCTGCTATTCTGCCAAGAACGATAACTCTTTAGGGAAATCAACAGAAGTCAATAAGCAGATATTAAAGCCTTTATTAAAAAAAAAAAATGATGGAGAGAAAGTGTGTGTGTGTGTGTGTGGAACAAAGAGAGAGAGAGAGATAACATATGGAATTAATTTTTCAGATGCAACAAAAATACACCTCATTACATTGGTACTAGATCAAACATAGATATAATGGATAGGTAGATATTTGTAAAATGTTGTGTGTTGTAGAAAGAGGTGTCTGCTTTTTAATAAGAACATTTGCTATCATCCTCTCAACCTCTGTCACCCACCAAAAGTAGAATCATCATTTTTTTCATTCATACTATATTTGCTGTTCAATAAATTTAAATGAACACTATGTTGATGTTGAATCATTGGCATGAAGGATTTAGGATTATAAATAATTTTTTCAACATGTATTTACAATAATTTATCTTTATGTCTACCTATATAAATGTCTCAGTATAAATATTGGAAATTTTCTAAGGATAATTAACTCTGAAATTTTATATTTTCATTCAGTTAGAAATAAAGAAAATCACACTAAAAGAAAAATAAATCATTCAAACAAGTAGATCATTGTGACAGTTTCTGAAATAAAAAATAAGAATGATACTTTTTCATTCTTTTATATTTTCATTTCATGATAACCAAAAATATATCTTGCAAGTCCTGAACATGTAATCAGACTGAAGCAATCACAGAATATTTAAAGATGGAACAGACATTCTTTGTGACATGACAAAAATTACATCACAATACTTGTATTCAGAAAGGAATCAAGGAAAGAAACAAAAAGGCAAAAAAAGAAAATAGAAATATATCACACATAGAGTGCAGGTGTTAATAAAACAGTGCTTGATGTAATATAAGAAATTAATTATATATTAATAAATATACATATTATCCCTCACTGTTAGCATGACTCAGAGTTTCATGCACAATGCAATCTTCAGGTTCATATATATATATGTATATATATATATATATTATTGATATTAAATTTAAGGAATCTTTATATATATATATATATATATATATATATATATATATATATATTATTGATATTAAATTTAAGGAATCTTTATATATATATATATATATATATATATATATATAAAGATTCCTTAAATTTAATATCAATTTTTTTTTTTGTTTTCCCTGACTTCGAAGTTTCTTGGTAATGACAATTCTTCAAGAAATTCTGTTTTTAAATATATATATATATATATATATATATATATATATATATATATATATATATAGCATAATGAGAGGCCACGTATACTTTCTTGATATGTATATAATATCTGGATAAAATAAATGAAATAAAATTGGGTGTTTTTTTTAAATATATAAATATATACAAAAACACAGAAATAAATACTTTCATAAAAAAAACACCCAATTTTGTTTCATTTATTTTATCCAGATATTATATATATATATATATATATATATATATATATATATATATTTATATACAAACCTGTATCCCCTTTTGCAGGAGAAACCACAGTTCTTGCTAGATTTTATCTGCCTTAATGCATTTAAATTTTCTTGAAAGTCATATCTGCTCAGTTTCATAACTGAAATGTAAACAAAGCAATTTCTAAAGAATTAGTGGATTTAATTTTTCTTTTAGTGGGTATCTGTATTTGAATAGATGTTCCATTTTTTTTGTTTTTGTTTTTTTTAGCAGTGTTTATTTTGTCTGCTGGGATGTGCACTCAAGAAAACGTAATAAAGCAAACATGTACTATGGGTCCATCTACCTCATTATAAAACAATGGTCAACAAACTAGTCTTGCAGAACATTACTACTATAGTGAGTTTGATCTTTACTAGGTTCCCCACACTTGTGGCCTTTTGCCATATTAATTTAAGTATAGTAAATACCAGTGAACTTATGAAACAATATTATTTTATTAGTATAGTTAGATCAATCAATACTCGGTGTACTCCATTCATGGTCCTGTGTCATACAATTCTAAATTTAATAAATATCTATATTCTATAGAAGAATACTGAGGATACCATGTACTGAACATGTAAGCAATGACAAAGTTTTAAAGAAAATGAAAATAAAATGATAACTTATACTTAACATCAAGAAGAAACAATTGAAATTTCTATGGCACATAATGAGGAAAGAGGGCCTGGAAAATCTGATACTCACAGGACAGATTAAAGGCAAGGGGACAGAGGAAAACAACAAATAACATACTTAGTGAGCTTGAGTAAATGGAGAGTGGAACAGGGTTCAGGAGAAATAACAAAAAGACAAAATTTACTAAGAGCTGCAAAATGCAGGAAGTTGTGGAGAGCCATGATCGCCTATGTTCTGAAAGGACACAGCACATAAGGAATAATATTTGTTCTATGAATTAGTTGAAATACAGATTCTGGCTTGATGAATGGATTTAGCATTTGCATTTTTTAAAAAGTATAAAAATGGATGAGGTTATATTCTTTAAGAATACCAAATTATTTTTAAATAAATAAAGTAAATGAGATGCAATCATATGATAACCCATGTTTACATTCTAAAACTTAAATGTGCCTTGTATTTTATACTTGAAGAATCACATATAATAAAGTTAAGAAATGATCTGACAGGTGAGCAGAGAGTTGATAACACTTTGCAAATTCTAGCTGATGTAAATGAAATATGAAACTGATTTCAAATATGACAGAAGTTATTGCTGAAAAATTTGATTTTGGGCAGTTGGATTGATTCACAGCCTAGGAAGCAAAGGAAGTTATTGAGTTATTAATTTGGTCCAAATATGCAAGTCATATTTTTCACAGTGATAATGTTAAAATACATTTTTGAATAGTTTTATCTCAGGAGAGAAGAAAGTAAAAGTACAGAAAAATTGAGATGTGATTACAAGCAAGAAAAATTGTAAGCAAGAGTAATATAATTGAAATTTTTGAATAAAAGTTGTTACAAAATAAGAGTTTAAAAAAATGAAATTTACAATTTTAAAAATTAATTATAGCATTATAAATAAAATAAAATGATTTATGTTTTATTTTAAAATGGAAGGAAAAAGCATTACTATCCACGTCAGATTCAATAAAGTTGAATAAGGATATGATATTACAAATAAATGAAACAGAAATTATCTTGTAATCACTTTAGTATGATAGTAATAAAAATCCTGATGCCAGAAAATTATCTTTTTTTTGTATTTATTTATCTATTTAATATTAAAAAAAACTGAATGTGGAAAGACTGATTTTGTATGTAATCTCTTATGTAACAGAAATGGTGCATTGTTTCCATAGGTATACCCTTAAAATGTGTTAAGTTAAAGAAAATAACTCTGAATGACTTGTAACTAAATGATAATATTGTAGGGGACCGTGTTCAGTATCACGTGAAAAAAATTATTTTTCAAAGTGCTGAAACAATAAATTCTAGCAAGAGGTACTGTATTATGGTCTCCTTAAAATAAGTTAAAGAATATAAAAAATATCCAGGTGATTTGTTACTAAATGATAATATTGCAGAGTGTGGGTATTTGTATATAACTCTCTCTCTCACTCACACACACACACACACACACACACAAACACACACACACACACACACACACACTAATTATAAAGTAATGCTTTATTTACCTATTTGCACATCATACACAAAAGACTGCAAGGTATTGACTTCAATGATAATCCTTTTTTTTCTATCATAATTTTCTCTAAGGTTAACAAAAGAGGTGACAATGGTGATGGTAATATTAGCCTTTTCCTTCCAAGCAAATATTTGGAATTCATTGACTTCAGCTAAAAACTATTTTTCAGGAAAATAGATTTCTCAAGTCTCCTAATTGTTATCGCTCTTTCCAGTATTGATGGGGGTTTCCTTCCTAACCTTTTGTTTTATATAGTGTGGAACATTATGCTATTATTTTCTCTTTGAGTTAGATGTTCTATCCATTTCAGTTGTTTCTGTTGTTAAAATTCATCAAGTGATATGGTTTCTGCTGTTTAGCACAGTTCTTTGTGATTCTGTAGTGCCTGTTCACTTGGTTTAAAAAAGGATGGTCCTCAGCAAGACCTACAGGCTTCATTTGCTCTAAGCTATTTTAAACCATTCGTCTGAAAAAGTTGTTGTATACAGCTGACAGTTTAGATATTTCTGAATGAGTCAGGTGGCATGCATGACATCTATGCAAGGGTCTCATATTCTATAAAGTTGTAGATAATTATAATATATATAATTCAGACTGTCAAGTTATAGAAATTATTTTTTTTATTTCTTAATTTTTTACAATGTTTACCCTATTCGAAGTTAGGAAATGTACAAGAAAATTTTTTAACAAATGATGATTAGATGTCAACAAATATTCTAAAATATGAAAACGTTTCTATGGAAGCAGTGAACAGTTAAAAGAAGAGAATGATATTAATTTCCTCAATGGATGATTTTCATTTGGACTTCAAATTTATTTCCAATTTATCCATTTTGTATGCAATCATCTTGGGAGGTAATTTCATAATATTACAAGCTTCAGTTAAGCTGTTTTCCTAAATAAGATCTTTTTTTATTATCATTATCATCATCGTATCTGATAAAAATCAAATTATTTATTCCCACTTTCTTCATTATATTTGAGTATTTGATGGAATCTTTAAATTCATATCATAACAAAATTCAGTTTGGTTTGCGAAATATTTTATCAAAGCATGATCAAATTTCCTGATTGGTTTAATATCCGAATATTACTATTTGCTGAAAAGATATTTTTGAAAGCAGAAATAACCAATAAGTGTGTGTGTATATATGGTCAGAAAGTGAATGTTCTAACCACTTGGCCATGGGACTTGGGTTCGAATCTCACCATGGTTGATTTGTCAGAAAGATGACTTCTTGATGTTATTGGTCTGGAGGAGGCAATCCCAGTGTATGGCACCTTTGGAAAGTGTCTGAAAACTATACCATGGGTTGACCCAAGCCTTGTGAATGAAATTGGATAGATGGAACCCTTTGGAAGCAGCTGATGGTTGTGCTAGCATGAAGTCACAAGTCATTGTGATTGAGGACCTGAGTGTGCTGGCCTTGTTCAGGCTGTTGATGATGCTTGATAACAAGCACACTCCCAGAAACTGTAACTAAGGTCTGCTCAGCATAGTTGCAATATAAACCACAGGTGAGACCTGTGGGTGTTGAACAAACACAAATGTGACAGAGCAGGCATCTGCAACATGGATTAGCTAGCAGCCCTAGAAAGACAGGCATCCTTGGATATGAGTTGCTGCAACAATATATATATACATGTATACATATATATATATATATATATATATATATATATATATATATATATATATATATATATATATAAAAACAACTAAATAATACACGCATATAATGCACCATGTATATATATAAGGAGGTGCTGAAAAGCTCTCATATTGATCAAGAAGGGATTACAAAGAAATTAACACTGAGTCCTTTCTTCTTGCTTTCCTTGATTACCTTGTCTGATACTTCTTTCAGTTTTCCTTTTGAATCTGGTAAATACATTCTCATTTGTATTGCATATGTTGAGCAGGTTATGTCCACTAATAAATCCTGTTAGGGTGGATATGCTTAATTCATTGTCTATTTTAATATAAACTGTTTGTTCCCATTAAAGATTGTAGAATATTCATAGATTCTTTCCATGTAGATCAAGTTTTTCTAATATATAAATAACTTATTTGCATTCTACTTTATTGAATGCTTTTTCATAATTTAGGAAACACAGCTATAGATCTTTTCTTCATTTATATTCTTTGTTCTAATAACATTTTGACCATGACTACAGCTTCTTGTTCTATTGTCTTGTACAAAACTATATTATCCTTTCTCTATTTCTGACCTGATTCTGATCTCCTAATCATTAGTTTTTCTATATGAATCATCAAACTGGCAATTCTATGGAAACTGAACTATTTAGGTCTTCTGATATTTCACCACTATTGTATATTTCAGTAACCTTATACTTCAGTAACCTTATCAAACCAATAGTTATCTAAATTTGTTAGCATTTTCTGACAACCTCATTAGTTCTGTTGTTTTGTTTCTCTTCATCTTGTTTGGTCATTGCTCTTCTAACTTCACAGGTCTTACAATTGTATGCCTTATAGGCTTTTCTCACCCACTGTAATGAGATAGGTCTCTTATGTATTCATTCTACCATTGCAATACTTTTTTTTCCCATAATATTTGTCCTTCCTCTGGATTTTATACACCCTGGCAAAGAGCATGTTTTTGTTCTTAAGTACAACAATCTAAATATCTGGGAAGTGTTGTAACAGAGGCCAGAAAGTGTGACACTGAAATCTGAAGATGCATTGGCATAACAGAAAAAATAAATGAACAAACTAATTTTTATCTAACCACAATGATTTTAGTACAGTCTGTTTCAATTGGAGTAGTACAGACTCAAGGGAGTTACTGAGTGTGAGAGAATAGGAAAAAATATTATTAAGGCTAGAGAACAATAAAAGAACAGGAATTAAGAAGGCAGAAGATAACAATTGACAATGAATTTAAATTTCTAAAGATTAAACTTGAAAGCAAGATGCTGTAAGAGAGTTCCACAAGGGAGAAGTTCAAAAGAAGAAACTATTAGAGCTTAGAGTTGCATGTAATCATTCCAACTGTAAAATGTTAAGAATGGTGACCACCAATCAATACATGATTGACGAGGCAGATTTTTTTCCTGCAGTAGGTTGCCATTTTTTTCTGCAGTAGACCAGTTGCTATTTAAGGCTCTAGAACCTGGTCTGTCCTGCTATTTATCCATAGCTGGGGGGAGAAGAAGAGGATTCATACCTTTCCCAAGCATATTAGCATGTAAGTAAATATAATGGATTCAACTGGAATTCAAACTCGGCTCTCCAATTCCTCAATCCAGCCGCTATCCATTACTCCATTGTGCTCCTCCAATCTGGTACTGTGTTTAATTCACAAAGTCTAGGTACCATAGAGGAAAGTTCATCAGAACAATTACCATGAAAATATTTATAGAAATGGCAGAAGGAATCTATGTTATGACTGAAACCAAGATGCCAGATCAAGACCAATAATATTGCAGATTCTTCTTTGTATTTTATCAAGAATCTTTAAATACATAGCAGAAGCACCAGACCATATGCGACAACAATATACAATACATGGATGAATGGTAGAATAGTAGAGTTGTGAAAAAAATTGCTTAGATATGGTTGAAAGTAAATTAGTAGAATTATTCAAATCTCTTCCATGGTAGAATGGCCTAGTTAATATTTGCTTCAGATGCATTAAAAATGTTTTTAATTTCTTGGAAATGATTTCAGATGTATTCAAGAACTTCAACCATTCTTGTTATAGATTTTTTTTCTTTTATAATATAGACTTTTGGGATTATGAGTTAACAAATATGGCATTTATCTCATACATATGAGATACATCTATAACAAATATAAGTAAAAATTAAAAAAAATATTTCTATTTTTGTCAAACCAGCTGAATGTTACAAAAGCCTCAAGACAAATATAGTATCTATTCTTAGATTCAATTAACCAATATTAAACAACTTAGCACAATTCTCAAAAGGAATCAAAATTTAGCTGCAAGAAACTATTCCAATGTAAATGAAAAATAAGTACAATTATATATCTATCAAGAGAAATAAATTCTAAAAATGAAACTTATACTTATTTTGAAAAGAAAATGTTGGTACAATTCTGTTTATTAAGACCCAATATTGAACAGAAAGGCTACAGAGTGAAACAATGTAAAATGAACACCATGAAAAGATTCTTCTTACTCAAATGAAATTAACTCATACTTTAGATTAACATAATTTACAAGGAAACAATTTAATAAAAGGAAGAAAAGATATCTCTAAAACCAGTGAACCTGAAGCCACCACTAGGAATCAATAATTTGAAGCAAAATAAGTGAGAAAATTATGCAAGGAAAGTATTTGATACTAGATATACTAATTCTCTATTGTCAGACAACTTTAGCTTACATTTTGAAGCAAAAAAATATGTTAAGAAAGAAATGTTCGATTCTATTTTGAAAAAACAGAATATTAACAAAAAAAAGGACAAATACTGAAGATGCATTCTTTTAAAGAATGAAGAAAACTTTTTAAAAAATACTTGGAAGAAAACTAAGAGAAGAATCCTAATTTCTAGTTGAGGAAAACCTTTTTGTTTAAAATAATATGAAGATGTATTACGTTTTAATTTTTAATATTTTAAAGTTTGATCAATTTGCCCTGATTTCTTAACTCTACATATATATTGCATGAAACCTTTTCCATATTCTGAAGTCCTTCATACTTTAATTAGTTTGGATTATTTTAGTCTAATAGATTTTAATATTAAGCAAAATGGCTACTTGATTTATTGTTGTTTTCCACATTACAAGACGATGAAAGAACCAACCAACAAACAAATGATTTATTATAATTTTTTATAGTTTATTATAACATTACTAACAAGTATGGGTATGTGGCTGAGTGGTTAGTAAATTTGTTTTCAGAGCACGAGACCCAGGTTGGAGTCTTAATGTGGTTGATTTATCAAGATGGTGACTTCTTGATGTTATCTGCCTGGGGAGAGTGGCAACTTTGGAAAGTGCCTCAAAAGCATACCACGGGTTGACCAAAGTCTTGTCAGTGAAATTATAGTTGCAGCATAAACCACAAGGGATTGGCTAGCTGACTGAGTATACAGGCATACTTAGACACTACCACTAACAATTAGAAAGAAATTTTTTTTCTTAGTATTTTAAGTAAAGAAAAACAAACATTTTTTTTTAATTTTATATAAAAAACAAAAAATCCTCAGAATTTCAAATTGTATGGCATTATATGTTTATTTTTATTATTATGAGAAAATAAAATGAAACAAAAAATATAGATAATTACAAGAACAATCCTTGTATATAGTAAAAATAGATTCCTAAAAAAATTATGACTACTTCCATCCCTTTAGAGTTTTTACACTTAGTGTATCAAAATGCAACAGCTATTATACAACAGACGTAATATTATTCTTAAAATGTTACAAGACCATCATTTTAACATTGCATAACCTTGTCTATTGAAAAAAATCCTTTATAAATCATTTCCATCTCACCACAATCAGATTAATACAGTCATATAAAGGTTACATACATTGTTGAACATAATCTATGTGCTTTACTCTGTTTTTAGTAGTTTTTGATAAGAGTTGGACAGTAGGGAGATAAGCTAAATATTTCATTAGGTATTTTCCATTCAATTATTATTTAATACAAAATTACATGTAATCATATTTAAATATAAAATTTAATTTCTTTATAGCGTTTAAATATGTTTTTTAAAGCATTTATCTTGATAAAATAATATAAAAGCATTCTTGTGTGTACAAGCTTATATATATATATATATATATATATATATATATATATATATATATCTATATATAATAATATCAAATCCATAAGTGGAAAGGATAATCCAAATAGGACTTTTTAATATAAAACATAAAAAAGATAGAACTCTGCACACACACACACACACATATATATATATATATATATATATATATATATATATATATATATTTCTCAAACTACAGGATTATAAATAATAATAATAATATTATAGAAAAATTCAAAATTTTGTGCATTTTTCATTTATTTGATATTAAATTACATCACTTTATATCTTTCATTTTTTCCTTAATTTTCAGTTAGCCTGAAGTTTGTTATGAACATTCTTAATTTGAAAAAATTCTAAAAAACTAATGACATTTTATTTCTGTGTAAAAATACTTGTTGCGAAATAAAATCCTTATATAAAATACTTGTTAAAGTTCATTTTCTATTTATTCATATTGTCATTTTACAGATAAATTTTTAGTTATAGCTAAATTTTTACATACATATATATGACAACATACAGAACATTAGGAAATTTTTATCTATCTAACATGTTTCGCTTTTATTAAAGCTTCATCAGAGAATGAGATATAGAGAAAAAGAAATTCTGGTATTTTTATATTTGTTCTTTATCTTATCATTTTGTTGGATTCTGATCTGTATTTGATCAACAGGGTGCCCCACAAAAAACAGGAAATTCTAGATTTACTGTATCATGAAAAAAATTAACTTTTTTACTTTGAACACCACATCTAATGTTTGTGCTTTTTGTTTTGATTTAAGCCACTAAATTTATATCTTTTGCTTTTGTTTCAAATAACAGTAACAAAAATTCTGACAAGAGTTGATATATACATAGATATAAATAAATTTTTTTTGTACGCATTTGTATATCTATGTAAATGTGGACATATATATCTCTCTCTATATATATATTTGCATATGTGGATATATCATTTGTGTGTACATCTGTGTTATATTTAATTACTTATTAGATGTGCATATTTCTATTTGAATTATAATTATATTTTTGTAATTGGAAGTATGTAAGTGTGTGTATATGTGCTTTTGTATTTGAGTATATATGTATATATATTAGTTTTTATATTATTTTATTTGATTTATTTATTTTTTATCCCCTCCTCTGAAAATAAAATGGACTGCTCCACTATCATTATCGTATGGCATAAATATTAATATTTAAATTATGCAACAGTCAGTTTTCACTCAGCACCTGACAATTGCATTGTACATGAATGAAACTCAGAGTTGTGCTCCCAATGAGGAAAAAAATGTATATTTATTATTAATATAAATTATAGCTCTGTTATTTTGCATCGAGCACTATTTTGTTAGCACCAGCACTCAATGTGCAATATTTATTTATATATATATATATATATATATATATATATATATATATATATATATGTTTGAAAAAAATGTAATTTGACAACATGTGTTAAACAATTTCATCATACTCTTTTAACAAAAAGGATTAACCATTTTATTTAATTAATTACTTAGCTTTTTTATTTTTATTTTGTATGGTCTAATGAAACATTTATGACTTTATAGGTTATATGAAGTTTGTAGATCTAATATATGTGTGTGTGTGTGTGTGTGTGTGTGTGTATGTATGTCTGTCCAGGCATGTGTAAGTCATTCAGTTAATAACAGGATGCTTGATTTTTAGTTTGTATTTTTTACTCACTGTTCTTGGAAGATTTGGAATAAGTAATTTCATCATGAAAGATTAATAAATCCAGATTTAAAGAAATAGAAATTTATGGCAAATTGGCTACTATATACAGTTGATGTAATTTGCATCTGTCTTTTTCCATTTTTTCACTAAATTTTCCAACATTCAAAGGTTTTTCTAAATATTACATCTCTGCAAATACTTTATAAGACATAAATTGTTTTAAAATGTATCTTTTATACTAGCTGCATCCAGAAACTGACTTTCTGAAAAGATCCACATGGACAGATCTCTAATATATATAAGTAAGCTAGAATCAGCCAAAAGCCGAGGAAAAATAGTAGGGATCCTATTAATTTACTTAGCAAGTTATAAGCTGTATAGTTACATAAAGGAGTTAATTTGCTACCATTTAATGTTCACTTCTCATTTGCAAATGAGTAAAATCTAGCATCATGAACATGTTAATAAATCATGAAAGCCAGAGTTTTAGGCCTTTCTCTTAACAAATTATTTAAACCAGAAAAATATATTATTCACTTAATAGCAGCCAAAAAATGACTGGATTATTTTTACATCTAGATCAGTACTTCTTCCTAGTACCAGATTATCTCTGTCTTCTCCCTGTGATCAAAATGACATTCCCAGGCCCTTTTTCTAAGAAGGATTTCAGTAACTGATGGGTAAAAGCAATGATTTTGCTATGTGTGAAAGTGATCATCTAAAATGGCTTTTTTGGCACCTGGGTATCATGGTTGGGTAGAGTCCCAGCTCCTGGGGATCCTCCCTCAGGATCTGAATGGCCTGATAAAATGAAACCACTTGTGTGATCTGTCTCCATATCACCTACTGTTTATATACCCACTAATCACCTTTTATAAACAAAATGTGATGGAAGGAATAGTGTTCATGTGTATGGATTGTATGAGAGTGTATTTTCATTTTTATTATTTGTTTATGCATGAACAACCCACTCACTCTGCATTTTTCTGGCCTTGTGCCAAATTTCAGTATCTAAATTGGAAATAAATATTAAAATCAGTATTGGATCTATTTGGATGTGCAGATAGTGTAGAGGTTAACGAATTGGGAAGAAAAATTTGTGAGCCATGTTCAAATGTTGGAAGAGTCTGTTACATTCATTTTAAACACAAATACCCTTGAGAAAGGTAGGAATTTGTTGCCTCTCCCTCTAGCCATGGGTTAAATAGCAGGACTGACTGAACTCTCTTGCTTAGAAGTGGCAACCAGTCTAGAAAGAAAACTGAATTCAAAACTATCTTGAAGAGAGAGGTGCTCCATCAGGCTATCTTGCCTTAGGCACACTTCTACTGTTATTGCTGTAATACATGTGGTGCTCCCACTACCCTCATGGGTTACATGATTTGTGACGTATCATGTTGGCATCTGTACACTTTGCTTAACACGTTCACTACCAGATGTCAATTATGAAATCAGACTTCAAACACTGACTTTATAATAGCCAACTTAGGCAATAAAATTTTGTTATGAGTTGATTTATAACTTCAACTTTAATTGTTTGTACACTAAAAGTATTATTGCAAATAAACCCATTGTTGGCAACCACAGATGAAACTATATCAGAAAATGCTTGTCGTCGGCATCCTAATAACAACTACCAAAACACAAGTTATCTTGTGTTTGGCAGTCAATGTGTTAACTTAGTATTTGTAAGTGTGGCATTGTGTGTAGTGCTGGATTCAAGTGGTTTGTAATTTCTCAGTAGGGACACCAATGCAGTATCACAGACTGAATTAAGAACAGACAGTTTTATTCAGGTTTCTTTTTTTTTTTTTACTGACTGTATTACAGGAGGGATATAGTAATAGGCATAATTTCTTGGAGGAAGTGAGAGAGAAAGGAACAAAGAGAATGGAGGTCAACAGGTCAGCTAGCTAACTATCATCTTTATATACTGGCTTGTCTCTCTGATGAAACCTCAGCACACAAAGGCAGAGAGGGCTTGGTCACTCGCCAGAGCCTGTAACTTCTCTACTGTTGCAACCAAACTGTTTTCTCATGTTTTTTGATCTTATATTAAAACTTAAACAAAGACAATCTATCAGTGTCAGAATTTCACACCCATGGAGTTCAAACCAAGTCCACTCAGTTCAGATCATCAAAGTTCAGACCACTGTGGTAGAGTTTTTGATATTTTTGTCTAGTCTATAGTAATGGTAATATTAACTGTTTCTCTATAAGGAAACATTTGTATTCATTGACTGAGAGTCAGTTCTGCTTTCATTTGAAATTTATAAAATTTTTCACTTAAAACAGTTTTTCAGTAAAATATGTTATTCAAGTCCAGTAGCTGTTATTGCTCTTTCCAGTACTGATGGGAGTTTCCTTTCTAACCTTTTACTTGAAGTAGTGAGATATTTTAACATCTTGATTATGCTATTATTTTCTCTTTGAGTTACATGTGCTATCCATTTTAGTTATTGCTGCTGTTGGTAGTCCTCAATTGATGTGGTTTCTGTTATTTGGTACAGTTCTTTGTGAATCTATAACACCTGTTCACAGAGTTTAAAGAAGAATGATCTTTGCCAAGACCCTCAGGCTTTACTCACTCAAAGCCTTTTTTAACCATTGGTCTTAGAAAGTGCTACGCATTCTGTAACATAAGTTATATTTACCATGCTGTTCAAGCTGACATAGTAGATATGTCACTTGTCTTCAGGTTAAATGTTTGAATCAGGGCAGGATTCAGTTGTTAATTTTATATATCTACTTTAGTTTGTCAGAAGTTAGGACAGAAAAGAATGACAAAAAATATACAAAAAGAGCGACAACAAATATACAAAAAAAAAGAATCCAAACTGTTCATTATTATATGATTTACTGTTGATATTATATTCTAGCCAATTTTTCAGTGTCTGGAATTTTTTTTTATATTTTGAAAGGACTTTTATATTCTGACAATAAGATTACTTCAAAGATGAAAAGAAAATATTTGAAATAAATATATGTGTGGCATTATGAATAAGTACATTGTTCTTTTGCAGAAGAATGACCAAAAAAAGTTTCCCAGAAAATATTAGAGTCAATTTATGCAGTGTTGTTGGCAAGTCATGGTTAACTTGCCATAAAACAAAGGAACTGTAGTGTCCATCTTCAACAATCAATGAATTTGAATAATAAATTCTGTTACAGAAAGTAGATTCACCAGATAAAGAGAAAATAACTTGTCAAAATAGACTGTTATTTTGGTGTCCCAGTTAATAAGATGACAGTTTTATTTGGAAAGAGAGCTACTTGTGGAGATATATTCAGATGCAATGAAGAAAATTTGGACCAAGAAAATAAAATAGCAAGAAGGAGGGAAAAAACTCAAAAACAAGTTTTAATGAAAAAAAATTGTTTTCTTTCAAATACATGCATATCAAGACAGTCTCTTGTAAAGATTCATATGAATTCTAACCAAAGAATGAATAAATTTTAACTTCACTCACTGATCTGTAAAAGCGCACTTTTATGGACAATAACAGCACCAATAAAGAGAATTGTGCAGTTCAAAGATAACGTGGTTGCATAAGAAGACTGATGGAGGACAGGCAGACAGATGGAGACGTGCCCACATGAAAATCAATGAAAATGTTCATAGTGCTATTTCACAATAAGGAAATATTGGTGGTTAAAAGGTATAACAATGACATTTTATTCAATTCCAACTTATTGGGTAGACATCAGAACACAAATAAAAAAAAACATACTCACTGGAATAGGTAAAGGGTCAATATTTGTTTACTATTCTGATTTGTGTTAGTCTCTTGGTAGAAATTATTGACTACATTGTAAGTCCTTTTTATAAAAAATATTTTTCAAGATTGTATTATCAAAATTTTGTTTTTTTCTTTATGAATTATCATCTAACTTTTTAATCTCTTAAGATTTTCTTTCTTTCTATACCTATCTTATTTTCCATTTTATGTTTATTTATATATAAACAGCCTGTAGATCCTCATATCTTTATGCATAGAATTCATTCATACTAACAATTCTTTTCATGCATGCAGCTATCATATAATTTTGTTTATATATATATATATATATATATATATATATATATATATATCATTGAATACAGCGGATAAGGAAGATTGAATTAATTTTTTATTAAGTTTTTATAGAGTCCTAACATTTTTTCCATTTTGTAGAAGTTAAGGAATATAAAAAGGTCGAAAACAAAAGAATTCTATATAAATCACATTATCAGAAACATCTCGTTATTCAAGAGGCCCTATGTAATTCTCCCCTACCATCAACCTTACATTATTTAATACTGGAAATAGAGTGTTGAAAGTTTTTTTAAAAATAGAAAGATGTTCACGTGCATTCCAGTCATGCATGGCAAGTGAGAGCTTGGAATGAAGACTCCTTTTTCAAAAAAATAACATAAAAATAATTTACAATGTAACATTCAAAACATGTGGAAAAAATGACAACATCAACATGCCCTTGAAAATGGCTATAGAAGTGGGCAAAAGCACTTAGGACAATACAAATTATGGACAATTTTTATATTTCTTAACTCCTGTCAATATATATATATATATATATATATATATATATATATATATATATATATATATATATATAGCCTCCCTGTGTCTTTTCTATAAATATTTTCATGGTAATTGTTCTGATGATGGGTTCTCTTCGTTGATACCTAGACTTTATGAACTTAATGTTCATTGTCTGGTTCTTATTTTCTTATTTTCCATTTTATGTTTATTTATATATAAACAGCCTGTAGATCCTCATATCTTTATGCATAGAATTCATTCATACTAACAATTCTTTTCATGCATGCAGCTATCATATAATTTTGTTTATATATATCATTGAATACAGCAGACAAGGAAGATTGAATTAATTTTTTATTAAGTTTTTATAGAGTCCTAACATTTTTTCCATTTTGTAGAAGTTAAGGAATATAAAAAGGTCGAAAACAAAAGAATTCTATATAAATCACATTATCAGAAACATCTCGTTATTCAAGAGGCCCTATGTAATTCTCCCCTACCATCAACCTTACATTATTTAATACTGGAAATAGAGTGTTGAAAGTTTTTTTAAAAATAGAAAGATGTTCACGTGCATTCCAGTCATGCATGGCAAGTGAGAGCTTGGAATGAAGACTCCTTTTTCAAAAAAATAACATAAAAATAATTTACAATGTAACATTCAAAACATGTGGAAAAAATGACAACACCAACATGCCCTTGAAAATGGCTATAGAAGTGGGCAAAAGCACTTAGGACAATACAAATTATGGACAATTTTTATATTTCTTAACTCCTATATATTTATATATATATATATATATATATAGCCTCCCTGTGTCTTTTCTATAAATATTTTCATGGTAATTGTTCTGATGATGGGTTCTCTTCGTTGATACCTAGACTTTATGAACTTAATGTTCATTGTCTGGTTCGTCCTCCCTGATCCTTTTTAACAGGTTTATCCATTGTTTCCTGCTCAGGATTGGGTTTCTGGTTACTTCTAAAATCTTTTCCTTCTCTTTCACTTCCGGTAGCCCACTTGTGTCTTTATGGCATTGTCACCTTGCTTTCAATGGTGCTCTTACTCTGTAACTGTCTACCTCGAGTGGCTCTTGATCTGTGTACAGGATGAAAATCATTGTAAAAAAAAAAAAAGAAACAAAAAACTACTAGATTGGTGGCAAAGTCTCATCATCTTACAGTTGAAATGGTTAGATGTAACAGTAAGTTCTATGCTAACATTCTTCTCTCACACTTCTCCCTTGTTGAACTCTCCTCTGGCTTCTTGCTTTCTAAGTAAGGTAAAGTTGATCTTCAAAAATTTTAATACACTCAATAGTTAAATTTTAATACACTGTCAATCGTTTTCTTCTATCTTCTTAATTCCTGTTCTTTTATTGTTCTCTCTCCTTAATAATGTTTTCTTTTTCTCATATTATCCCAATTTCAGTAATCCCTTGTGTCTTAGTGGCTTTATTGCTTTGTGTAGGATGAAATTATACATATAAATATGTGTGTGTGTGTGTGTGTCTATATTTCTGAGATAAACTATTGTAACTATTTATATTGTTTGGACTGTTACCTTCATTCAAACATATATTAATATATATCACCCGAAGAAGGTCGCAACATACAACAGCCAAAACATTGCGAATATCACTATAAAAATGAGGACAATAGTCCGAATGATATATATATATATATATATATATATATATATATATATATATTCACAAAACAAATTTCCACCTCTCTTTCCTGTTCTATGTTTATGTGTTTGTATATATATTCATATGAGTGATTATTTCTATACAAATCCATTTTACCAACTGTTGTATCACAATTTCAAGTTTTAAAATGTGTCAGCTGATCACTTTCAATATTAGATTCTAAATATGAATAAAATATCTGCTTCTTTTAATTAGCCTGAACATTTTGCATTAGGGTCTTAAAAAATAATTGAAATATTACTGACAGACATGTTGAGAAAATATTCATCTATCATTTTAATCAGCTAAAAATGGTATGATGTAATCTACTAGCATAGTAATTGTAACGAATGCTGAGATTATAAATGGGTTGGTACTTTTGCTGAGGAGAAGAGCATCTGTGCTGTATGTGAAAAGTGCTATACATATTATAGTGGACACTGCTGTTAATTTCAATGTATGAGGACCGAACAATTCAGTTTTGCTTTTTTTAGAATTCAATAACATGATTAACCACACATATGATTTGATTATAGTGATGAAGGCTTTATATATATATATATATCTATATATCTACATATATATATATATATATATATATATATATATATATATATATATATATATATATATAAAATGGGCTAAATAAGTATATATATATGTGTGTATGTATGTGTGTGTGTGAGTATAATTCGATGAGAATCCAACAGAACGGTAAATATATAATAATTTGTAAAAGTTCTATTCTTTTTCTTTTCACAATGAACTGGAGTCATCAGAAAAATGAATTTTATTTTACAAGAATAAAATAGGATCTTGTAAAATAAAATTCATTTTCTGATGACAAGTTTACTGATGAAACAGTAGAAGTTTTACAAATTGTCTCTCACACACACACAGACATATATATATATATATATATATATATATATATATATATATATATATATATATATATATATATATATATATAATATTGCACATTGAGTATTGGTGTTAATAAAATAGTGCTCGATGCAATATAACAGTGCTATAAACTATATATTAATAAATATATATTTTTTCCTCACCGGTAACATGACCCAGGGTTTCATGCACAAATTTTGTGCAAGAAACACTTAGTAATGTTACCAGTGAATGAAAAAAAAAAATGTACATTTATATATATATATGCATATATGTATTCAAATTTATAAATATATGTATGTTATAAGATCACTACCGAAGTTGCAATTTTATTTAAAAATTGATGGTGTCGTATCAAGTGATGATGATGAATGGAAAATAAATGATTTTTTAGCTCCACTCGGTATCAAGCACTCTTAAGAATAGTGTTTTTGGTTATTGGAATTTTATTCCGTATGTACCAACCCTGTACTTGTATGTATGTATGTGTGTGTGTGTGTGTAATTTAAAGGATTAAGTAACATTCAAGTTGTTTCGTTTGATAAAATGTTCTTTATTTATTGAGTAAAATACATTTCCATCTATTTTTCTGTATTTGTATTGTTGTTAAGATTCACCCTATGTAGGTACAATAATCTACAACCTAATGATAAATAAAAGCATTATTTTTCAATATTATTTCTTTCTTGCCAATGCACATGAACTCATATTTTTTTTTATTAATCACACCTAATTAACATTATACAGTGAAAATTTCAGATACAAATTCAGTTAATGACTGAGTCAAGCTATGAAGTTATTGATTCATTATTGTGTCTCAGTACATGCATAGCCATGTTTTTCTTTTATTGAGGCATAGCTGGAATTAATCTGACACTAAGCAAGGTGGGACTTGCCTGACAAAGGATTTGTCATAAGGATTTGAGGCAAGGTTTTATAAGGCTGTTCCTAATGCTGCTCTTGATGCCCAACTCAGACACTCATGTTAGTCCAAGTACACACTGTGTTTTTATCGAGGCACTATATCTCTCTCTCTCTCTCTCTCTATATATATATATATATATATTATAAAAAATCTAAGTTTGACAATAAAAAAAATATATATATATATATATATATATATATATATATTGACTTTTGTCACCTATGAGGATATCATCTGCACTTTGATAGGTCTTGTTTTTCATCTAGCAGAAAAGTCAATGGAGGAGTTGGTTTAGGCACCAATCATTCTTCCATGCAGCGGATTGT
Organism: Acanthosepion esculentum; assembly: GCA_964036315.1. Lineage (NCBI taxonomy): Eukaryota > Metazoa > Mollusca > Cephalopoda > Sepiida > Sepiidae > Acanthosepion > Acanthosepion esculentum. The sequence continues at coordinate 101,933,595 of OZ038487.1, forward strand.
ACAGGGTTGCATGTTACCAGTAACAGACCTTGAGTAATCAAAAATATTTGATAATTAGTATAACACAAAAAATAGTCTGGGGTGGATAAAGACAGTAATGCTGCCTAAGAAAGAGTTAAAGAAATTGCCATTCTAGAGGGAAAAGAATTAACTTTGAGGACTTGTTAATTATTTATACCAAACAAAATAAATTTCTGTGTTGAATTAAATAAAGCTTTTTATTTTTATGGTCACTTCAGCTGACATTAACAAGATTCATTGTATATATTGTTTGCAGCATTCATTATATATAACTTTCTCAAAATTTTTGTCCCTTGGAAATGGACAATTTTAAAGTTAAAATAAAGACTAATGTAACTTTGATAATCATATTTTGACAAACCAAATTGTTTAATTCTGTTCATATATTAGCTTTTATTTAAAATTCATATAAATAAATATTCTCAATTCAACACTATTTTTCATTATTGAGTGAATGAGCAGCACACCAACAAAGTGATATTTTTTTTCTCTTTTTTTTTAAGCATTTCACCCCAAGCAAGGCAGGAGTGTGCCACTACAACACAAGGGATTACAGACAGTGAAAGTAAGAGAAAAGAGGGGTGTTTGAGGAAAGGATAAAGAGAAGGATGGGGCTCAAGATCAAGGTATCAGAAGATGTTGATTGACATTACATTTGAATATTTGAAGATTATAGTTATCAGGAAGCAAGTAAGAAGAAGGGAGTTCTACTGTCGGGAAGTGCGAGAGAAGAAGCTCTTGAAGTAGAAGAGATGGCTACTTTTAACTGTTTTGACAGTGAAAACTTGGATGCAAATATAATGAGGCCCAATATATCCATCATGATACCCATTCAGATAAGGGTATACTATGCATAGTCATGACATGTAAATTTGTATAATATAATGAAAGGTTTTGATAAAAGCATAACTTTACAGGTGGAGCCCAATTAAAAAGTTAAGTCTCCTATTCTGCACAGACAGTCTCTGTTTGTGAGTGTATATAGACTAAGTATATAGATGTGACTCCCTTGGCTACTTCCTCCTTCCAACTCAGAAAAATACAGTTCTCTCAATATCCAGGCATGATACACTCTCACTACTGCTGTTCATGAACAGATATACACAGTGTATCAGCCTCTGGGGATGTGCCCAAATTTTTATGGTCAGGTACTTCTCATCAATTCTTCTTGCATGTATTGTGTTGCTTCATCATGTTGATGATCATGGCTTTCCACAACTTCCTATCCTTTGTGGCCCTTAGTAAAGTGTCTTTTTTCTATATCTCCTAATCCCTGTTCTGCCAACCATTTGCACAAACTCTTTAGGTAGGTGATGCACTGCTTTCCTTTGTCTCTTTTGCCTTCAATATGTCTTGTGAGTATCAAATTTTTTAGGCACCCTTTCCTCATTATGTGCTCTAAATATGTCAACTATCTCTTTCTGATGTTAAGTATAAGTTTCCTTTTTATTTCCATTTTCTTTAAAACTTCATCGTTGCTCAAGTCTTCAGTCCATGGCATTCTCAGCATCCTTCTGTAGAGCCACATAAGTAAACTAGTAAAATATTTAGAATGTATATTAAAAGGTTTAACAGTATTCCTGATGAAAAAATTACATCATTATATATTTTAAAAGTCACACCCCACTGATTCTTTAGCTTAAAACATGTTCAAATTTAAACCAGAAGATATTTGTAGATTGGAGTAAAAGGTCACAATCTGAATTATTTTCTTATCAATCCATTTTTCAAATCAATTAAAAAAAAAAACATTTTTCAGGTGATTATTTCCCTCTTTACAATTAAATCTACCACTACTGGCGCCAAAAAAACTAAATTGGTCAGTAATCTGGCTGACATCAATCTTTTACTAATTATCCTTAACAGGAGCCATAATTGGCAATTATGTCACCATAGGTATTTAATTGTACTTACCTGAGTATTAACAGCAATTAGTATCTCGATTTTTTTTTAATATATTGTGTTTGAAGTCCTTGATTTATCTTTAATTAATTGCTAATATTTTTCATATTGGCATTTGCCCATCATTCACTTTTAACACATCAATGATTTTTTCCTTACAAACTCTTAGTCCTGATCATTGAATTTAAAATGAATTCATTTTAAATGTTTCTTGTCAAAACTGCTGACCTCCGATACTTATATCATTTTACTCAGTTTCATCTTGATTTTCAATGTGATCTAAGATTTGTAGTTATTTTTTTACCAAGTCTAGAATTTAAACACTTCTTTAAAATTCATGACATCATTTTATTTCTGACACTATTAAAAATAAATAAACTAATGATTAATTTTAAAATTGCTGAGAATATCTTTGTATCTTTTAACAGCAATGTAATGTATTCTCTGATATAAATCTTTTTAAAATCAGAAAATTTGAATCCTTCATAACAGGTACCATAAATACACAAATATAAAGTGATAAAAATGTGTCATCACATTTTAACTGCTATATGTGGACTTGTTTTTATAGCTAATCTGTAGTGAATGGGGTAAAGGGATATTTCTTTAAAACGATTACTAAATCTCATTAAAGTACTCTACATAGCATGAGCAGGTCATGGATGACAAAAATGGTCTCCCTCATGGAACATGCTTTTCTGGTGAGGAGGGTGTTTAGATACCCAGGACTAAAAACAAGACCAGTCAGTGGATGAACCTTCTAGTAAGGTCAATGGACATCTAACCCAATGGGATAGACCGGGTTTTATAGTTATGTATGCAGCCAGTGTAGTGAAGACAACAGCTAGAGTGGAGGGTTTCATCAAATGAAATCAAAGGTCATGTGTCCATGACCAAAGTGAGTCTTCCAGTTGGAGGACATTGATTGTGGTCTTACATGGAGTAATGTGAGCTCCACCAAATCTACTTGCCCAAACACACTACACATCAGTGAATACCTATCTTTCAGTATACTTAAATAATACCAAAAGGTTAAATCCACTTTGGCAGGAAGGATGACAAGCCTGCTACTGCCACTGCTTAGAACACATCCATTAAGCTGAGGAGTGGAGTCTAATATCTTCAGAAATTTGTTTGCCAAGGATGGTGAGTTCAATCCTTGGTAGAATCACAAGAGTCAGCATAGTTAACAATAAATATTGGCTAAAACATGATGAACTGTTGAATAAGAATTAAATTAACATTTCTTCAGTCTGTGAGAAAATAACAATAGGGAGGTTCAATTCTAAAAATCATAAGTAATTACAAAGGTCTTAAATCAATCTCACATGTTCAACATCAGAAAATGCTAAGGGTGTAAGGGGTAAAAAAATCCATATCAACAATTTGAAATGCACAACTACTTTCTTCACCCATGAAAATATCCAACAGTTTTTCTGTCATCCAAAGTAGAATTCATTTATTTCAGTAGGAAAGGTTGTGACTGGTAGGGAATTGCAAACAGTTACCATATTTCAAGGCCGACTAAAGTCGACATGATCTTTGTTCTGATTTACTTTTCTGACAGATAGCACAGAGGACACAAATTCTTTTTTGAGGTAAGACATGGTTTATGCCTTTGTAACCACACAGTCTCAGTAAGTCAATATTATTTTTGAGAGTTTGATTAGTATTTTAAGAATAATTGCTTATCAGGGTTGTTCTTCTTCTTCTATGTGTCTTGTCCCTTCAGAAAGTAGGGTGATCATGGTCCACATACCACTTCTTCCCTTTGTATCTCTTAATAAGATGATTCTCCTTACTAGGTAGGTTATGCATTGTTTTCAGCTGTCTCTCTTGTCTTCAATCTGTCCTGTGAGTATTAAATTTTCCAAGCCCTCTTTACTCATATGCCCTAGAAATTTCAACTCTCTCCCTGATGTTAAGTTTAAGTATCCTTTTTGTCCTCCATTTTGTCCAAAACTGTGTTGTTGCTAACATGTTTGCCCATGGTATTCTCAGCATTGTTCTGTAGAAACAAATTTCTGTTGCTTCAAATATCTTTTTCATCTGTCAGGAAATTGTTCAGCATTCACTGACATATAGGAGGACTGATATTGTATAATAGTTCAGTAATCTTTTCTTTGTTTCTAACAAAATTTATCAGGATAGTTATGTTAAAAATAAAAGTTATGGCAAAATTTGACATAGAGCGTAATCCTAAATTGCATCAAATTTATTTTGAAAAACTGGTGGTGAGTCTTGGTATTCCTCAATAAAATAATTTTTTCTTGTCTAAAAGAAGGGATTCATTTATAAAGTATTTTTTGACTAGTGTGTGATTACTCAACTTACCTGTAAAAAACAAAACTTCTAATGATCATTAAATGGCATTGAAAAAGCAGTATATAGAGAAAAAGACACAAAAGTCATTCTTTTTCTTCTCTTTTTACTGAGAGAATGCTTTTGAAATAGGACATGCCTCATTTTCCTCTGAGGAAACCAGTGAACCACATATTGCATTGAGCACAACACAATATATAAATGTCCTAAGCTTAACCATACACAGGCATATCTGATAACTCTACCAAACCAACGAGCAAAAACTCTTCTCAAATATGTCTGTTGATTATAATCTTGGCTTGGAATGACTGCAAAAACTTGTCTCTCCCCAATTTATAGGCAGAAGCATACAAATTCATGCTGGGATTTTTTCCTAGAGACTAAAATAGGCCGGTTCTCAGTTTCATCTGACTCAGTCCCAGTCTGTATTGTCAAAGTCAGAATGCTATGTTTGCTTGTCTGGACTTGCTTTTGTATGTCAACCCCAATTCTTAGTTTTGCCATATTACTATTTTTTGTCATATTACTGTTAATTTGCTTTGTATATATTTGCTTTGTATATATTGATTTATATTATTTTTTTTGCCATGTTCTTTACTTTTCAATTTCTTGTTATTACTTCTTGTAAACTTCTGTTTTTTGGATAGTTCTCTCACTTATTTTGCATTTAACCATGGCTACTCACTCCACAAAGACTCTCAGCATCTTTAATAGGTCTTTAGATATACATACATTTTTTTAGAATGATGTTTACTCTGTTCAAGTTCCAAGAACCACTTGAGCTAGAGAGTTACAGAATAACAGGCATACTTTATGAAGATATGTGGGGAAGATAATGGTTGGGACTAGACTTGGACAGGTTAAGATTGTAGTGATCAGGGAAGTATCTTCTTGGGAGTCAGTTCCACAAAACAGTGGTTTGTGGGATGAAGCTGCTTGAGTGGAACTTACATCTCATCAATTGAATATGAAGGGAATGAGGGTGGTTCATTACAATGTGTATGACATGGCTGATGAAAAAGACATGTCTACACATACATATTTTCATTCACAAACCCTTTTTTGTATCCTTGCTATCTAGTCTGCTAAGGCAAAAAAATATTGCAGTTAATTGTATGTAATTGTTTATATATTCATTCTTGCACTCATTCTCATACCAAATATATCTCTTCAAAAATTGGTAATGCTGCAACACTAGTTTTTATGTCTGCATGTTCCTGCGACCAATGATGCAAATTTATTAATCTTGCCACAAAGTGGATTTGAGTGAATAGCAGGAAGTGATATGCAGGCCAGGTGCTTCCTGCAAGTGCAAATAGGTGGAATATCTGCTCAATTTCAATGTGAGTCACCTGGAACTCTCACAAACAAGTAAACAAAACGGTTGAGAATTTCATCCACCAATCTCAAATTAATCCTACTGTGCTAAAATGGTGACTCATGAGATCACTATTCAGGGGATCAATTTGTCAAACCATTCACAGCTGGGTACACCATTCTTTTAAGGGAAAACAATTTCTAAACATTTCCTTTACTGCCAAACTCAACTGCGTAACTGAATTTTATAATTGTATGGGGCATATTTTCTGCATGTGTAATATGATTTTTATCTATATATATATATATATATATATATATATATATATATATATATATATATATCCATTGTCACATGTAAAAATGAATTCTACTTTTTTAAAACCATTAACAGTAAAAGTATCCAAAAGAACAAGTGTAAAAGAAAAAGTAATAAAAAAACAATTAGCAGACACATCTCCTCTTTTCAGCAATGAGATATGCCATTGTTTTGATGACAAGAAGCATTTTCATTTATTAGCATCAAGAAATACTGTTAACATGACAACAAAATATTTAATTACTAAGAAATGGCGTAATAAGGATGTGCGACTGATTAATATATAAATTCACATTGCATTTTATATTAAGTGGTAGATAAACAAACATATCTATATTTAGAAAATATGACAAACTGGAAAAGCTTTTGTATTGCGTTTCATTCGTTAGGATTTCATCAGACTGGGCTTTGTTGACATTGCCACATCTACACATGCACACAAAACAAGAGACGTGAGTAGTTTCAAAGTTTTTTGAAAAAATATTTTTTGTTTAATCTAGCCAGATTCATCTGTATTCTTATTTGGATGAAACACATCACAAAAACTTTTCCAGTTTGTCATATTTTTCTAAATACTGTTTGTTAATATACAAAATTATACAAAATTATATATCATTATATCATATCTATATTTATAATCTGGAATGTTTATGTTAAAAAATGTAAGAAAATATATAACAACATTAATTATTCTGTTTATAATGTCTAATGATATAGTATTTTGGTGTCAACGTTTTAATTTATTATAAGCAACATTTTGTTAATGCTTAGTATATTTATTTGTTTGTGTATTTATAAGGCATACAAAATTAAAATATTCTACTGATGACAAGCAAGAAACTTAACATTTAGTTTTTTTGATCAATGCAGGCATTTTTCCCAAAGCACTCTTCTTGGTCATATTCCCTTCTGCTTTATTATTTACACTCTGCCTAAGAACATACTCAGGTCTTTAGTGAATATCTATGCAAATGATACAACAGTGTATGAGTGCACCTCCCAAAATAAATAACCAGAGCTTGGCAGCTGATCTCTTTTCTGAACTAGCTTTAACAGCTCAATGGGGGAATAACTGATTTATAACATTCAATACCTCAAGAGCCAAACATGTAATGTCCCATCAAAACTGAGCATACTCAGAATTTTTGCTTATCATGATGAATATCTATTCTCTGAAGTTGGCTACTTGCCTTGAATGCCTATTGGGACTCTTCATATATATATACGTATATATGATACGTCCAGTGGTGGCATCCTACCGGTTTGTGTGAACTGATTTTTAAAATTATAAAAGTTTAGTGAACTGGTTGTTGGATTATCTGAAGATAATCTTATATATTAATAGCCGATGGTCTAGGTAAAATACCTAGGGAAACTCTAATAAACACACGTCCCTTACCATTTTGAAGTTAAAAATGTGGCAAATCTTCTAGTTATAAATTTGACAGATATTCCATCATAGGATATTTGGGACTGCAGCGATTCAGTTCGAATGTGGCTAAGAAACCATAACATGGCTGATGTTACTAAGAGTCAAAAAGTATCATACTTCTGAGCAGGAATATGATGAGAAAAGAATTTTAATTACAAATATGATGAGAACAGAATTTTCGAAATGTTTTCTATTAAATTATTAAAATGGTTTAATTTTTTCGATACTATAAAGTGATTTGTTTCCCCTTCTCAGATTGAAAAGAAAATAAGCAGAATAGGTTCCTAAAGACTACCTGCCTTTATAGAATTGGTTCCTGGAAATTTAGGATGCTACCACTGGATACATCACTAAAAATACTGGAAAAATGGCCAGTTCCTTGTACTAATCCAGGAAGTGCCTGACTCCTCCTGCTATGCTCTATCTTTACAGGAGTCAGATAAAACTAAAAATGGAGTAGAGTTCTCATTTTCCAGTTTTGATATTGTTTAAAAGCAACTATGTGGTCTTGTGGGTGATGAATTATTTTTCACTATACAACCCCTTTCCCACAGACCTCTCACTACTCTATTGCTATGTCCATGGCAAATGTTCTGAGGAGCTACATTTATTAGTTCCACCAGTTTTGACAATTAGTTTCTAATTAAAATACTTTAATGTCCTGATGAATTCTCATATAAAAATATTCTTCAATTTAGAACAAAAAATAGAACTGTTCCTTTTTTTTTTAGAAACTCTGAAAATATAAACAGTTTTGGTGAAAATATTTTAATTTGATATTGAACAAAAAGCTAAACAGCAACAAAAAAAACAGTCTATGTAATAGTTAATACAGAATTGATTCAAAACAATGAGCATCAAATTGAGCCTGGAAAATCTGGATGACTTGGAAGACTGAAGAATTTGGTTAATTTAAAAGACTGAGTAGCATGCAAAATTTCCTTTAATCTCATGTGATATCTTTCTCATATTTTATAACATGAACTAGTAATTACAAGTTCAAGTTGACATTTGTGATTGGCTTTGACGTTCTTTTTTATTTCTGTAAAATCATTCAGCTTATATTTATATCAGATTGAAAATAATCTCTGAAAATTATGAGTCTTTTTTGCAATAAATATTTACATATCCACTAGAACGCATATCTTGTGAATGCATATACAAGAAGAAACTCTAAATATAGTAAGATCTGTTAGAAAGAAAAATGTATGCTTGGGCGGTTACCATATATTGCACATTTAGCAAGGATAAAATAGTGATTACTGAAAAACAAAAGCAAATATTGTGTCATCCACACAGGGAATTGAAGGGAATTTTCCAATAAAAGTCATATCTTCCTGTTTATTTCATTTTGTTCTGTTATTGTAAAGAAAGTAAAAACATCTACCTTAAAAATAAGAATGTAGAGAAAAATTTTCAAAAATTGTTTTCTTAAAATATATAGCAGATTTATGAGAACATAAATATCTATTAAAATCTAAAATGTAGAAATAAAACTAAAAAAAATCATTGTATTCAATAGAAAGCAGACCTAACAATTTCCCTAGTGCAATCTTATTTTCATCTTATATTGTTTCTCTCTTACAAAGAGGATTTCAGGAACAATTTCCAAGGACATGTCTAGAAATATTATTCTTGAATACATATTGAGGAAAGAAGGCTTAGAGAATTGACACTCACAGGACATATAAAAGGCAAGAGGGACAGGAGAAGTTAGTGGGCCACCTAAATGACAAGCTTGGATAGTGGAACGGATGGTGGGAGAGATGGTAAAAAGACAAAAGTTATTAAGAATTACATAAGATACAATAGCTGACTGCTCATATCCAAGTATGCCTATCTACTAGGGTGGCTAGCCAATCCCTGCTGTAGACACCTACTCAGGAACATTTATATCTGTTCAATACCCACAGAGCCCACCTGCGGTTTATACTGTAACTATAGTGAGTGGACATTACATGAGATAGGAAATAGTGGAAACCTATGATCGCCCACGTCCTGAAGGGACATGGCCCAGAGAAGAAGAGCATTAATGGATTATATGCAAACACCTATAATACAGAATATTTCTGTAAATCTATAATACCGGATTTTAATATTTTATTTAGAAACATACAAGTTTAAGTAGAAAATTATCTGCACTTTAGATTTGTCACATTGCCTTCTGCTTTTGTGTGTTTATAGTTGGTATTGTACTGTTGTGGTCATGTGATCAAAGTTTGAGCCTTATCGCACCAATGCTCTTTGTTCCTCCTTAATGCACACTGCTAGCAGAGCGGCCATGTTTACACTGTAACAGCAGCAAGAAAAGTGCTATAATCATGCACAAACTTTGATTATGTGACTACAATAATACCAACTATATGCACAAATAAGCAGAAGGCAGTGTGACAAACTTAAAGATATTTTATGGTGTAAGTGTGGATAATTTTTGACTTGCCCTCATATAATTGATTTTTATAATACCAGATGATATGGCGGGCATTAATGGTTTAATAAACCGACTTGACATTTCTTAATATGCTTTATCTTTGTAAGGGATCAGAAATTGAAATATGTATTTTTTCTCAAACATTACAAGAAAATTGTTTTATGTGATAGATAAAAAAAATTATGGCATTATTTATTTTAATTTCACCTGTCATCTGGGTAAATATTTACTCTGTATATGCCAAACATCCACATATGACATAATATGTGTGCATACAATATTCCTTCATCACCAGAAGAGTCCACTTTATAATGATGAGGTAGATGCCGTGAATTATTGTGAAGATGCAATAAAAAAATATAATTTCTGGCTATGCTAAACTTGATAAATAGAACTTTGTTATTATTTAATATTGAAAAGGATAATATTCAAGATACTTTTTATCTAAATTACTAATATACGTGTATCCATATATATTGGGGTGTATATGTGTGTGCATTTGTAAGGCTTCAATGTTTGTAGAAAAACTGGTGATGATGGGTAATTTGCTTGTCACTGTATATTTAACTCTTCTGATGATATAGTAGATATAGAATTTTGTGTCATTTTAAATTACATAAATAAAACACCTACGTTTATGTCTCAAAATGCTTAGCTCACAGAATATTTGCAGCTTGCAGATAAATGGTTTGTAATTCTATAATTGCATTTAATTTTTTAAAACACATCAAAACATTAAAATTGCCCTGAAAAAATATGACAGTCTAAGTCAACTAGTATACATATAGTTATTTTAAAGAAAGTAGATCACCTCAGTAGCCAGAAATTAATGTTTGGGTGGAACTTAAAATTATCTTTAAATCATTATATTTCAGTCTGCGTGGATATAGAATCAGCATAGATTTACAGAGGACATTAGACTGTCTGAGTTCTTTTCTGACAATCACCTTAGAGTGAAGAGTAAATTTGATCGCAATGTACAATCACAAGTGAGTTCACATAGACAAGTAAAGCTGTAAGGATGGGACAACACTGTTTTTTTTTTTCAGGCATATAAAGTACAGAAATAGTTGTAGCCAAAGGAGTTTATATTGTTAGCCAAATGAAAAACTGATACCATGGTTTGTACTGAGGAAATTTTGGCAAGATCTATTCTGATATATGTATTTTTGTGGACTATTAGATACAGTCAGATGAGAAAGAAAAGAAAAAAATTTTGGAAGGTTTGCCAAATCTAGTCAGATTTACTTCTAGGGCTACACTAAATTTAATGTACCATCTATTATTTCTTTGTTTGACTCAATATACAATTTTAGAATTTTATTGCCACACAATAAAACAGATTTTGGTTATTAACACTTCTGTAACCTCTATTTTTGTGTAATTTAGAGAAATAAATCAAATAGTTTAGCCATTTCTACTTTTATGTGCCATGACCTTACAGGACGTGGGTAATCACGATTCTCTGTAACTTCTTATTCTTTGTAGGTCTAAGCAATGTTTGCCTCCTTAATATCCCTCCCAGTCCATATTCTACCATTCATTGGCACAAGCTTGCTTGAAATGTTACTGTTTCCCTCTGCCCTTCTTGCCTTTAGTATGTCTTATGGGTGTTAAATTCTACAAGCTCTCTTTCCTTATTATGTGTACCAGAATTTCAGCAGCAGCTTTCAAATTCTAAGTATAAGTTTGTTTGTTTACCATTTTCCTTAAAACAAACCTTGCTCACATGCTCAATCCATAGTATTCTCAGCATCCTTCTGCAGAACCACATTTTTGTTGCCTTATCTTCTCGTCCTTTGTGAGGAAATTGTCCAGGATTCATTGCCATATAGAAAGATTCATATTAAATAGTAGTTAAGCACTTTTCTTCATTTCTAATTAAATTTTCCTGTTTTTTTATATTTTTCTTAACTTTTTGAAGGCATCTTTCATTATACCAGTGTATCTTCGAATTTCTGTGTCACAATTTAAGCCATCTGTTAAAGCACTTTCCTGATAGCTACATTTCTCTTCTTGCTTGATTTTAATATCTTCATGCTGTAGCTTGCACCTTAGGTTGTTCCTCTTGCTCACAACCATATATTCTATTTTTTCCCAATTGATAGTTAGTCCTTTCTTTCCACTTTCCTGTACTGCCTCAAGTTCATGTAGTTTTCATTATGCTTGCTATCAACACAATATTGTCTGCAATATTTTCTTATGTTGTTAAGATTGCGCCTACTGATAATAAATCCTGGCAGGATTTCTAGTTTAACCATAGCTAGACACACTGTTTCAAGGAACTTGTAGCAAAAGGTTTAGGTTATATTATGGGGTGAATAAAATATTTAAAATATTGAAATATTTAAAATTAAATGTCAATAACAGAGAATTATTGTCTTGTAGAGATGAATATATAAGTGATAAAAAACTTAGCACTACTTCCTGCTTTAGGGAAAAACTTGTCATTTGACTGACCAAAGAATAATGATTGTAGATTTTATGAATAATGACTTTACCATAAACAAGACTGTCCTTTTAGATATTATACCAGGTTTTATGCATGTGTAAGCTAAACAAAAGGATATATTACTTCTTGCATTCACATGATGCTGAAATCTAACAATTTTTTAATAAGTCTGGAGTCAAAGGAACCAAAGCCATATCACCATGAGTCATTCACAACACATTATTGAGTCATGTCCCCACTATTCATTAATTAACTCATTGTCCACTCCTCTGTTTATCTCTTATACAAGGTAACCAAAAAAGTTCTGTCCGTTTTTTAAAGGAAAAAAAGAAAATGCTTCACAGTATGTGTAACTTATATTTAGTCTTCGAAGTAATCCCCATCGGCATCCAGCACCTTCTGGCAACGTGTCTCCAGCTGTTCAATGCCCTTGCGGTAGAACTCGGGGGGTTTTGACGCAAAGAAGTCCGTGAGGGCTTTGCACAAGTCTGCTTCATTGGTGAAGGATTTCCCATGAAGATGATTATCCAGGGAGTGGAAGAGGTAGTAATCGGATGGCGCAAGGTCAGGTGAATAAGGTGGATGGCACAAAGTCTCCCACCCAAGTTGCTGTATGGTATCCCTGATCACTCGCGCGACATGCGGCCTGGCTTTGTCATGGAGGAAAAGCACACCTTTGCGATTCATCAATGCTGGCTCCTTCTGGCGCAATGCCTGTTGCACACGTTTTAATTGCTGCGAGTATAGGTCTCCAGTGACCGTTTGGCCCATTGGTAGCAGTTCATAATGAACCACTTGACGACCTGTCCACCAGACACAAAGCATAATCTTGCGTGGGTGCATAGGCTGTCTTGTGGTGTGAGGGACAGCATCCTGATGAGACAACCAATGTCTAGAACGCTTGGGAGTTTCATACAGAACCCACTTTTCATCACTGGTAAGCACTCGATTGAATAAGGATGCGGTACAGTGGCGAGAAAGCAGTGATATGCAGGCTGTCACTCATTGTCCCTTGTGGACCTCCAAACAGCGTTTGCGGAACCCACTTGCTCAGTTTGTACGTCTTACCTAGGTGGCACAGGTGAAGTCTAACTGTTTCATTGGAAACGTTGAACTGTCTTGCAAGTTCACCACATGTTAGACTACTGTCCTCTTCAATGGCCACCTTCAGGACTCCGTCATTTAAGACCTGTGGTTGTCCACTGCGAGACTCATCATGGAGAGACAAATCTCCCGACTTGAATTTTCGAAACCAACGCCTTGCAGTACGTTCATCTACAGCACTATCCCCAAACGCTTGACATACGTGGCGACTTGATGCAGCTGCTGATAAGCCCACTTTGAAGTCGTAAAGCAAACAGCCACGAACGAGATCTCTAGAATACTTCTATGCTTCTCACAGCTGTCCGGCTTATAACTGATGGCCGGGCATGGTGCACATGTTTTTTATAACGTCTGATGTTCCTACTTCCGGCTGTCCGAATTTAAAAACAATTGCTACACGCATTTCGTATATATTTCAACTTCATTCAATGACTTATCAAAAAACGGACAGAACTTTTTTGGTTACCTTGTACATATCGACACTATCCTTTTAAAAATAGCTGAAAAGACTTATAAATTTATAAAATTGTCATTGTCTTCTGTAATCTAACTTTAATAACATAAAAACTCACAATGAAGATATTTTTTGAATTTTGGAAGATTCTTTTAGAGAGGCATGTTCAAAGCAAAGTAACTTGAATACTGAACTCAATAGAAGTTTACATAAAATTATATTTTAAGATAAAAAATGCCATGCTTTATAATATTATTTCATATTGTTTTTGAAGAATTTTTATATTTCAAAGGTGCCTAAAGAGCCATCATTTCTGATCAAACTCACTTCACTTTTCATTGTCAATCTAAGAATTCTTTGAACTTACTAAATGTATCATTTAATAAACTTTGTTATTTTTCTTCCAGTTCTTAACATTGCTGCTACATAAAAATCAAAGTGATCATACGGCAAGAAGCAAAATTTAGCAATTCCCTTAGATTGATTTTGTTTTACAACCTACCATCATTTTGTGTTATTTAAAGCTGAAACTTAATTTATATTTTAAGAATAATTCTTCTTTTTGTTTTGTGAATGACTATTGCATTAAGAATTTTTTATGGGATATCAATGATTTTCCAGATATGTCCTACTGTTTAACCCATAACTGGACAACTCACTTAGGAGAAAGTTGTTAAATTATAAGCCAAATATTGAAGTCAAAACGGCTATGTTAGCAAAAATAAAGTGAAAATTAATTTAAGAAGTTTGTAATAATAGTCTCACATAAATTTCCTGATAAACAGTAAATAAAATTGATAAAACTTGCTACACAATGGCATTAATAACTTTTCTCAGTATTACTTGTTAGTGGGGACTATTCTTTATACCAAGAGGAGATAGGTATGTCTATCATATACCCCAGTATTTTGAACAAAAGTAGAGGTTTATTCCTTGTTTCCTGTTTAGGATTCGGTTTGCAGTCCCTTCTAACATCTTTTCACTCTCAGTAGCCTCTTGCATCTTAGTGGTATTATTGCCTTGCTCAGGCTGAATTGATTAAAAAAAAAAAAGAATATATAATCCCTTTAAAATGAATATGCAGGTCAAGAGCAGATCTGTTATTTTCAGCAAAGTGAGGTTCAAATAGAAAAGAACTTGATGCAGGGTTAATGATCAACGTCTTGGTGCGGACTTTGGTTTGCTTTCTGTAAATTTTCAGTTACATTTGAGTTGTAACTTTTTAACACAAGAATTTAACCAATGGATAAAAAATATTTATCTAAATAAATAAATGGCAAATTCTCTCTGTCCATCTATGTGCATAAAACCCCTTTAACTTGAGGCTCACTTATTCTACATAGACATATTATATACCTTTTTGGAACCAGGATTGAGAATCTGTCCTTCATTTGGTGTTTGGACATCATCCTGGGATTTGCGTCTGGATGAGGAAGGAACAGTTAAAAATTCAGTTTTTAAAATAACTGAAAAAAAATTAATGATTTTAAAAGATTTTGAATTTATATTGAGTTTAAAGTCATGCAAAAGCTTTGTGAATTTAAATTTTTTTGTTTTAAATTTAGTTTAAAATATTTCCAAAACTTTGTGAATTGATGAAATCAATTTTATATCTTCAAAATGCTAAGGAATCAGAGTTAAAGTGAGAGGTTTTGTGATGTGAGGTTTTAGATTTCTGCAGAGTTTGTGATTTGAAGAACTCAATTTTCAGCCTAAATTGGTCTTTTGGCCAGAATTGGACATAACCTGAATCATAGTTAAAGTGAGATGTTGAAGTTCCATGGGGTGAATTGAGGAATTCAAAGTTATTTATTCAAAATTATCATTTTTCTGTTTTCTAAGCTGGATTCTATGTCCCTTTAGTTTTGGGCTTGACCAGCTTAAAAGCCTGGATAGAGTGTGGCTTTTAAGCTAGTAAAAAAGATGGAAACCATTTTATGTAAAGGGGTGTGGAAAAGACCATGAGACTGACCAAGAAGCACTTTCCCAGCAAAAATTAAATATTTAATGAGCCAGGCTGAGAAATTTTCAGCAAAATGATATTTCAATAAAATAATAAAGTTCTTATTTAAGGCTATTTGGGTATTTTATCTATAAAATTTATTTATCTAGATGTTAAAAAACATATGCACTTTGCTTGATCAAGATGCCACTCTGCCACTCCTGTACTCATGCTTGCAGGCATTGATTGAGATATTTAAACAAAAAATATGTATATTCTAGGTGAAGAGAAATGAACTGAAAAACGTGTGAATAGACTGATAGCAGTGTTCATGAAGCATGGAAAATTTGATGGTTGTTGTTAGGCTGAAGCCATTATTTATCATGTGATCAATAAAATTAGCATAAATTACATAACTATGATATTTTAATATAGACTTTATTAACATTGGGTCTTGTGGTACTACTACTTGAGTGATATAAAAAAAATCCTAAATTACTTTTCTTTTCAGACTTCCTAATTTGGTATGTACATTTTCTTTTAAATAGAGGCAGGAAGGAATGCATTTGAACAAAGTAGAATCTGTTTGTTTGAGATTTAAAAAAAATTTTTTTTAATACTAATGTT
This sequence comes from Acanthosepion esculentum, assembly GCA_964036315.1. Taxonomy (NCBI): domain Eukaryota; kingdom Metazoa; phylum Mollusca; class Cephalopoda; order Sepiida; family Sepiidae; genus Acanthosepion; species Acanthosepion esculentum. The sequence continues at coordinate 101,949,918 of OZ038487.1, forward strand.
AACCCAGTATAAAGCTAAAGAGCCACTCAAATCAGAGTTACTGTTAAAATAATTATGATGAATGAGGTGTGTGATATGAATGAAAGAGAGGGTGCTCTGGTTATCCTGGTTTTTCTTTCTATTTTCTATGAGTGAATTATAAAGAAAAATAATATTCAAGTTAAAGTATGATACTTTAGAATCATATACATGGCAAATTATAGCAGAAGTGAATAACCATCTTTGTCATAAAACACTTTAAAATGATATGTTTATGTTTCTAGATTTTTTTTACAAGGATATTGGAATAACAGTAACAATTCAAATAAAATTTACATAAGGAATTATTTGCAAAACTTGAATAGGTAAAAAGAATTCAATGAATACTAAAAATTATCAAGTCTTTTTATAAAGTGCTAAAATAAACATTATTTCATTTGTGTATAACTATATATGTACAGAATATTTTTTAAAAATGCATGTGCATCTAATAACGGAGGAAGTGTATACCAATTTCTTTTGACTTCTATAATTTCCATTTGAAGGAATCTTAAAAGATTTTCTATTTTAAATATGTTGCATATTTTTCAGTTTCTCTTTTCCTAACACTGGTTAAATATTAGATGAATTTTTCTGTTTGTAGATTCAAAAAAACTTTTCAATGCATTTTTCATGTGTCAATTTAACAGATAATGTTAATTCTTGAAAGATTTCATATATGTTTTATCTAATTTAATAGTAAGGTTACATTTTCAGATTTTTAGCTTTCACATTCTAATATTTGCTTTTCAAGAACATTTTCTTGTCTTCACTTTTCTGAAAAGAAATTTTTTTTCAAAAATTAAGATTTTCTTTTGAGAAATATAATCTGCTCTGAGATACATTTTATATATTCTGCTGCAAAATTAATGTACACTGAGATGAACCATCTCCATCCCCTTTGTGTTCCATTAATAAGGAAATAGTTCCACTCACATAGTTTCTTTCCAAGAACAACTACTTTGTGAAACCCACTCCCAAGAGGATGCTTTCCTAACCATGACAAGCTTAACCTTTTCAAATCTAGAGTTAACTTACCTTTTGCATATATCTTCATCAATTGTGCTTATTACTTCTTACTTTTACTGCTCATACAACAACTTCCTTCAATAACCCTCTACCTTAAGTGACTTATGAGCCTTGTGAACATTAGTGAAAAAAAATAAAAAGTTTATATCTGTTGTATATTATACATAGATTTGTAAGATCTGATAGGAAAATCTTGAATGAAAAATTATAGTTATACATTGAGCATGATTATCCTGTACTCCAAATGTAATGAGAAAGTTTCACTCAGGCAGCTTTACCCCACAAAACTGCTACTTTGATTCCCGTGTGGATGCTTCCTTGATAAATCTAACTCTAGGTGCTTCAAGTAACGAATTAATTGTTATATGACATGTTCAACGGAGGAGGGGGCCTATTCAACAAAAAATTGAAAATTGCTTTTTTCACTGCAAATTATTCATTATATCATATCCAAGTATTTTACAAAAAATTAGAGCTGATTACACAATATTTCAAACTCAATTTAGGTTTATAGTTTGTAACCATGCAAGGAAATACAGTAACATAAACCATAGATTTGTCTGCAGAATATTATTATATTATTGTTACATAATAATAGTGAAATCATTAAAGATTTTAGTCTAAAGCATTTTATTTTTGGTTGTATGTTAATTTAAAATATTCCTTTTTACAGGTTTTATTTTCGAAATGGAATAAGATAATTTCTAATTTTTAGAAAAGAGAGGTAACAATGCGTAAACGAAATAGCTCCAGTTGGTTCAACTTAGGAAACTTTGCATTGCAGCCAAAGTATTCTAAAATGTTGCCAATAACAAAGGACAAAATGAAAAATACCTAACAACAAATCGAATATAGCATCAAAATATATATTATTTTTATTTATTTGTTATGCAACTAAATACATAATTGTCAGCAATGTTTACATAAAACTTGATATTTCCTGTAATAAATTCTTAATAAATATTATCATTGTTATTATTTTATTTAAGTCTTATGTGTACAATTCCTTACAGCTAACCATGAAAAGAAAAGTTGATCAAAACTGCCTAAAACTTTTAAGTGCGTATTGCCACAAAATTATCAAATGTTGAATATGCCCCTCCACCAAACGCGTCATATATCCTCCTTATCCTCATAATCTATACTTCCTAGAGCCTCTTCTTTCATTCATATCACACACCTCATTTATCATAATCCTTTTAACACTAACACTAACTTGAGGGGCTCTTCAGCCTTGTACTGGGTTAACATCAGTATTAAAAAATCCCAAACAGACAGATTCCATTCTGTTCATATCATTTCTTCCTACTTCTACTTAAAATAGTATATACATACCAAATTAGGAAGTCTGAAAATTATTTTTTTTTCAGATATGAAGTGGAATTAGTCATATTTGGACCATTTATTTTGGGACATCCTTAAAATTTCTAAGATTCCAAAATATATGCTTAACTAAAAATTTTTCAAAATGTTTTCAGTCATTTTTAAAAAGCCACATCATCATCACATAATCTCCCTCATGTACGAACACTGAGTATTAGAATTAAAACATAAAACTTAATAACTTAACCATTTTTCTCATGAGAAACTTAAATTGATGTTGAGATTTACATTTATTATCTTTGTACGAAATCTGTTCACATTATTTTTTAGTTTCAATAAAGATTTATGCAGTCAATAGATAAGTTTTTCAGATTTAGACTGATTCTGATACATAATATATACAGCCTATTGATTGATTGATTTGATTTTTTTTATGGCTTATCAACATTTTGCAGGTTATTTAAAGCCAGAAAATATTTTTAGATTATAAGAAATCTTTGGAGATGATGATATAGTGATATAAGTCTTACTAATTAACCCATAGCTTGGAGGAGAAGAGGTGGGTTCATACTTTTCCCAAAGCGAATATAATGAACCCAACTGGAATTGGAATTCGGCTCTCTGATTAACAATTCCGAGTCATTATCCATTACATCACCTGCACATCTAAACTTACAGCACCTGGTATTCCTAAGTGGTCACCCATCTAGGTACTGACCAAGCTCAATGTTGCTTAACTTTTGTGATTGTATGGGAACCAGTGTTTCAATGATATATGTCCCTAGGCCTATATGCAGCCTACAAGTTGTTCAATACAAAATTCAATTTTTATAAGTATATAAGTTCCAAAAGCTAAGCAAAGTATTAAGAAACACAAAAAATTTGTTAGAAACAAAGAAAAAAGTACTGAAATATTATGTAATATCAGTCCTCCTATATGGCAGTGAATGCTAGACAATCACTTCACAGATGAAGTAGAGACTTGAAGCAACAGAGATATGGTTCTACAGAAGGATGCCAAGAATACCATAGACTGAACATGTGAACAATGACAAAGTTTTAGAGAAAATGGCTAAAAAGGACTTAACAGCAAAAAGAGTTGAAATTTCTAGAGAATATAATGAGGAAAGAGGGTTTGGAAATTTTGACACTCTCAGGACATATTGAAGAGGGACAGAGGGAAACAATATATAACTTACCTAAAGAGCTTTCATGAATGGATGGCAGAACAAGGTTTTATTGCTTAAAAATGTATATGTTTGCATATTCACAATCTCATTTAGATACATAAGAATACTTATATATGCATAGTAGTGAATGCCTATGTATAGATAAAATAAACCTATACTTGTATATAAATAAATGCATATGTAATTGTTCACAGACAAACGGCAATTTTTAGAGTGATAAATGTTTAATTTTAAATGGTTTTGACAGTTTAGAATATTTGTTATTCATTTTAAGGCATCAAAAACATAATTCTTTTAAAATCAATTTTTCATTCAGCCTTTATAAGAATAATTATGAAAATAACTTTAAAAAGAAAAAAAACAATGAAAATTTCACAGACTTTATGGAAAATTTCCAACTATATTTTATTTTATTTTTTATTATTAATATTCCTTAAAATATCTTTATCAGTCGTTAAGGTTTCTACTTTTGCACCAGAAAAATGATAAATGTAACATTTTATACTATTCCTAATATGTTCAACGTTTGATAGTGATTCAGTTCTTAATAGATGCTTAAAAAATGAGGATTTGTTTGTTTACATTTATTCAGGAGGAAACAAAAAAGTGAATGTGGGAAGTGGAAAGAGAAGGAGGCTAATATTTTGTGGATAACATACAATGATAATGTCAAAGTCTGTTAATTCTGTGGAATATTAAATCATCAAACATTGCAAATAATGAAAGAATAGGATTTGATAAATGTAAGGAGTGTGGTTACAAGTGTTAATATTTTCTTTTAATTACTAATTCAGTACTTTACATTAATATTAATCTCGGATTAATCACAATATTTTTTACCAAATAAGTTATAAAATACCTACCTGATTTTATTATTTATTTGCACCAAAATGTGTACAAGGGCTAAAATGAGGGATGGGGAAAGCTGGTCTTCTTCAGCCTAAAATTAACCTAGCTAATTTCATTTGTTGACCCATTCTGAAGGTTATGAAATATCAGTCTGCCTATATGGCTGTGAATGCTGGACAATCTCTTCACAGATGAAGTAGAGACTTGAAGCAACAGAAATATGGTTCTATTGAAGAATGCCAAGAATACCATAGACTGAACATGTGAACAATGACAAGGTTTTAGAGAAAATGGCTAAAAAGGACTTAACAGCAAAAGGAGTTTAAATTTCTAGAGTATATAATGAGGAAAGAGGGCTTGGAAATTTTGACACTCCCAGGACATATTGAAGGCATGGGAAAACAGTTTATAATTTACCTAACGAGTTTTCATGAATGGATGTTACAAAAGGATTTTATTGCACCAAAATTTACAAAATGTGCCACAAGGGCTAAAATGCTGTGTGAGGAAAGCTGGTCTTCTTTAGTGTAAAATTAACCTAGCTAGTCACACTTGTTGGCCCATTTGTACATACAATTTATTCTTTCACCATAACAACACATTTATCATTGAAAGTCGCAGTATGAAATTTCTGATCTTATACGCAAAGCTGAGATATCTTGTTAACTAAGATTTACCTTGATGTCATAGATTGCCAGTACTTGTATCAAAACTAACTTGATAATATCGTAACATTAATTTCTGTCTGAACTTCTGGGATGAGAAGCTAACATTCTTTTTTACATTACTTACAATCAGACTAATCTACTCATCTTTGTTGTTACAATCACATTTCAGATATTGTCCTCTCTGGCCATCTTCAGGTATCTGTCAATTTAGGTAACCTTCAGAGAATTTTGAACTGAACACTTTAATCTGTTGTGGAATGTTAGTATCTTTTGGTGAATATTAGTCACCATTATGTTGCAGGAATCAACACTTTGGATAGTAAATATTTACAGGCTCCTGGAACGTTTATCCTACAAACAATATTGGCAGATTCAATATGAGTCCAGGTAAAAATGAGAACCACACAACAATAAAATATGAAACAAACAACAATGAAGGTATTAACAAAATGGATTAAATGTGTAGATAATTGTAATGAAAGGAAAAAACTTAAAACAAATTATAAGAAGTATGTGCTTGTTTGTTTCTTTGTGTGCCTGTGCATGTATGTGTGTGTGTAACAAGCCTGTGTGATAGACACATGTATATATATATATATATATGTATGTGTGAAAGATTTCAAAAGTCAAAGGAAAACCAAAGAAGTGAACACATCTTATCAGTAGTGTTCCTATCTACATGCTACTATCTGTAAGCCATAGTTAAAGAGACCAAAAATAGGTTGAGTGACAATATCACTGCCTATTTATAGGCTTAAAGAGTGCCCCACCTCCATCAGGCATTTTAGGAAAGCCAAGTGGATAACCCACAATTCTATTGGGTTAGATTATTCACTGTTTGCTGTCCATAACAATCTACTCCTGTAGATTGACTACAAGGTTCAGTTTGAAATTCTCTGAAAGTTATCTAGACCGACAGACATTTGAAAAAGGCTGGAGTATGGAACGACTGAAACATTGTAATCATAACAATAAAGATGAGGACATTAGTCCAACTATAAATAAGGCAAATACTGCAATATTATATGTAAATGGTGGGGTAGGGTCTTATGTGCCATCAGATTTGGTATGTACATGAAACTAAAAATACTTTTGTTGAAATGCTTTATTCTCCATGCTTTTACCTACTAAAACTGGATATTAACTAATTTAAACAAATTTTTAGATTGAATATCATTAACCTGACTAATTGTTATGATATATATACATTGCAGAAAATATATATTAAAGTTTTTTTTAGGATTTCTTTCTTAAGTCAATTACTTACCATATCTTTTTTTCTTTTACATCATTGTATAATCCTTGAATAGTGTAGACTTAAGAATAGATTCCAAGTGTTTTTTTTTTCTTGTACAGTTTCCAGTATTGAACTTAACCGGTTTTTGTTTTCTGAAATTCATAATCGAATGAAACTTTGGAAGATAAACTCATATCCTCTTTGCTATATAAAATCAGTTAGGCATAGCCATGAATTGAACCTGAAGTTAGTCATATTAATATTTTATTCTTTTCACTTTTTTAAAAAAAGCAGTATAGCATTTTACTGTGTACTTGTACTACTAAATAAATGTAAACTATGGCTTTGCTGGTGAGGTAAGTAAAATGCTTATTGAATCCAATCAGCAAGAGAGTTAAGTACTGACTTATTGATTAAACTAATCATCTACCTTACTTTTTGCTGGATTGTTTGTTGGTTGGTAGTTTTTTGTTTTATCATTTTTTTCTCCACCTTCATTTTATCTGATTATGATAAGACATCATGAAATGCCTGCCAACTTATCACAACAGATGTGAACTAAAGTAATTGGTTTTTATTGAAGAGACAATATTGATGTTAGAAAAATGAGAGAGTCAATGAAGATAGCTATTTAAGGAAGGACAAAAAATGTTGGAGGGGAAGGAAAGAAACTGATTTCAGTGTTAAATCTAAGGAGATTATATAGTCATATGATCATAATCCCTTCATGCTAAATCTCAGCACAATCTATCAAGAAGTTTTACACAGGGAAAAAACCCACCCAGCCCCTAAATAATTTGGGCTATGAAGACTCAATTTAGAAAAAGAAACAATGTATCCTTCAGTGTCTCAGGTCAGGGTCAATACTTGATTTATAATAAGTTGCAGATATACTTTTAAGAACTTATGTTTTGATTACATTTTTTAGGCTATAAAATAGAAAAAAATAACAAGTGAATTTCAGAGAAACTAGACACTTTTTTTTACAATAATCTTCACCCTATACAAATCCCAAGAGCCACTCGTGGTAGAGGGTTACAGAGTAAGAGACATAGTTTATAGGATATATGGGGAAGATAACAATTAACCCTAGACTTGAACAGGTTAAGATTGTAGCAATTGAAGAAGTATCCTCTTGGGTATCAGTTCCAAAAAAGCAGTGGTTTATGGGAAGTAGTTACCCAAGTAGGACTTACATCTCACCAATGGAATACGAAGGGAATGAGGGTGATTTGCTACAATGTGCATAGCATGGCAGGTATTTGCTGTGAAGCTTAGACCTGGTGGAACTAAGGAATGTAGTTTATCTGAACACTTTCCCTGGAAATATTGATAGTGCAGTGAAAGGCTTGCAATGTTTCATCTGTGGAGAAAAGGGTTGTGGGGTTGAAAATAATTCATCCTTCACAAGGATGCGTTGGAATATTGGGACTGGAGACTGAAGACTGGGCAGCTCCCGTCTTTATATCACCTTTAAGCCGTTAGCATTCAACACACCCAAACCCACTCCATAAATATCAGCTCCCAACCTGCTGTAACCCACCCCATATATACTCTGCCATAATATATGACAACATCATTGCAAATAACACAGGAATTCATGCAAACAGTGTGAGACATTGACCACAAAGAGGGAGACTTTGGGAGCCAATATTTAAAGAGCATATTTGAGCATGATGAAGGGTTAATATAAAGCATTATGAAACAATATTCATTTTCATAATAAGATTACGGTAGGGATTTAGATAAGGTCACAAAACCATTTTGTCAGATATTGTTCTGTATAAAATATGTCCTGTTAAACAGTAAATTTATGTCATATGTGTGTCCTTTAGTTCATTTACTTACCACGTTTTATATAGGTATAGGAGGTTGTAATGAACTGTTATTTTAGTGAAATAGATATGAAATATTTCTTATCACTATATTTGTATCTGATTGATACTTGTAACAAAAACTTCTTTTTATTTAAATTGTAATTCCTGCTTTTCCTTACTAACTCCCCAAATCAAGCTAATTTGAAATCACTTAACTACCAACCATTTATATGCATTGGCCTTCAGTTGAAAAGAAGTGACAACAGATAGTATCACAGTAGGAGTGGGAGAGCATTCATTTAACTGTCATAGTTTCTGAGAAATTTTCATATAATTTAAAAAATTCTTTTTGGCTTACATCAACATTATCTCTACATTAATTTCTTCTTAAAAGGTAAGTGCTTATCTAATATTATTTAGATTTTGATTTGATTGTTTAATGGCATATCAACTCCTTATGGGTCATTTAATGCCAAAATTTAATTTTCTTGGGAGTACTGAAGTAATAAAAATATGATGTATGTTATTCTACTTTCACAGTTGAATACATGGTAGATGATACTTGGCTTTTATGCATATACATATTTGTGTGGATATAATTACTAGAGGTGGAGATATATGTGTTTTATATCATAGTTTTGTTGAAGTTTGATTTCTTTACAAAATTGTTGGATATCATATGGATTAATGTCATGAAATAGTTCTTTCATGTTGGTTGGTTTTGTTTCATGGCATATAAACCTCTATGAGTTATTTAATGCCAAAATCTAAATATTTTGAATGCAATTTTATGGCTTCAAGTAAATATATTTACAGATAAAATGTATTGTTGATCATTTTGCTATAAAATGTATTGTTGGCAATTCTACTAGAAAATGTATTTTTGGTCGTTTTGCTTTAAATATGTATTTTTGGTCATTTTCCTATAAAAATGTATTTTTATACTTTCATAGTGTTTTGTTTTTGTTTGTGGGTTCACTACTTGCCCATAGCTGGGACCCTAACAGGTGCTGTCCCTAAACCAGGGAACAACAGCAATTAAGAGGTGGCTCCATGCTCCTCAAAACATTCAATTTCCTGAAAATATGCATTTACAGCGGATTTTTTAAAAGCTAAACATATTTCTTCTTTTAACATTAATTTTTATAACTTTGAAAACTAAGTAACTCCTTAGTCATTATTTGTTAAATTCAAAATAACAACAACTAGGCCTTATAGTGAAAATTTTAAGACAAGGTGTTATTATTATAGGCCTTACTATTCAGACTTGTATGATTATCTTGGTTGCTATGCTCCCAATATGTTAGCTGTTATACTCTACAACCTTCTTCAGGTGTCTGTTGTACTTGGTAACATTCTCAGAATTTTGAACTGAACCCTTTATTCAATCCATGGGAGTGGATTGTTCTAATTCTACTTTCCATGCTTAGAGGAAATCTCGTATCAGTTCTGTCGAGTCCATTTGTTTTTATGTTGTTTGTGCATTTCTTTCTCTGGACCAGAGTATATAACTTATCTACACTACCTGACTCAGAGATTGAACTCACAACTACCAGGAAACAAGATATGTTTTAACCAATGCTTCAATCCATTCAGCTGCATGTCTCATATTTAGTTTCCTGGCAGCTGTGAGTTGAATCTCTAGATCAGGTAGCATAGATAAGTTATATACTCTGTTCCAGTGGAAGAAATATACAAACAGCAAAAAAACAATAAAGAACAAAGAATTGATACAAGACATCTAGTAAGCATTGTGTGGAATGAGAACGATCTATTTCCATCGATTGAATGCCTGAAAACGGTCAGAGAATACAACGGTCAAAATATTGTGAGTATAACAACCAAGAGGGACATGCTGGTCTGAATAGTAATGTATATAATAAAAATGGAACCATCCTAACAAAGCAAGACAAACTTTGGTAAATACCTTTTTGGCATATTTTCTTTTATTGTAGAATGTAAAGAAAGAAAATACAAATTGAATAGATAGTTGGAATAGAAAGGCTGAAAGAAAAAAATAGAAGTATTGCATGAATAAAGAAAAAGAAAAAAGGATATTTGAAAAAAATTAAGATAAATGAATCAATAAAGACATGATTGGAAGGCATAACATAATGAAAAAAAGTGGAAAAAGAAAGGAAGAAGAGAGAATATAAGAAAGAGATTGAAAAAAATTTGTAAAAGAATAAAGAAATGTAAAGAATGAATTTATCGCATTCGTTTTGCTTTTGTAGTTATGCTTCAGCTTATCTCTTGAAAAAATGAAGTACACAATATTACAGTATTGGCAGATACAGCTAAAAAATGAGACCCCCCTCCTTTCTTTCCATGGAGAGTGTACACCTGAGGAAGGCAGTAAAATCGTCTGGCTGAAACATAATGGTAATAACAAAAGCAATGAAAAAAATGATGTCTGCAGTTAAAACAACTATTGGAAAGAATGAATTATTAATTGAATTGGGATATACATGCAAAAGATATGCTTGTTCATAGAAAACTACATAAGAACAACCTAAACAAATTTATTAGAAGAAACTACATCAAAGCCCAAATAATCAAGATGCAAATATGGCCCATGCAAATACATAATAAAATTGATAGAGCGGCTCAGTGATTAACTTGCATAGCATGTGACAAAAATGTTGGACTGGTTGGTGTTTGAATTGCACATCATGCAATAAAAAGGTAAAGATATAACTGTTCATCATATAATAAATGAATGCAGAATGAAAGAATGGGAAAAAAAACAAATACATTTGCAAGAACAAGAAATATTAGCAAACAGAAGAAGCAAAAATAAAGACAAATGAAAGAAATAAAAAAAGAAATGGTTTTGAAAGAATGAGAAAAAGATTAGTAATAAAGGAAGAAGAAAATGAATAAAGAAAGATGTCAGTAAGAAAGAAGAAAAGAAAGGTATAAGAAATGAAAAAATGGGAAAAGAAATCAATTTGAAAAAAAGGATGAAAGAAGGAAAAGTAACACAGAAAAAACAAAGATAAATTGCAAAAAGAAATGTTTAAAAGATAGAATAAAAAGTTTATTGAAAGAAATAAAGAAAAAAAAGAGAGAGACCAGTAAGTGAGGAGGAAGGGTTGGGAGAGTAAAAACAAGAGAGAAGGAAGGGTTGGGAAAGTAAAAACAAGAGAGGAGGAAGAGAGAGAAAAACAGAAGAGAGTGAGAAAAAGTGAGGAGGAAGAGAGAAAAGAGAGAGAGAGAGAAACAGGGTAGGAGGAATAGAGAGAAAAAACAAGGGGGAGAGAGATAAAAAAAGGAGAGGTGAAAGAGAGAGAAAAGCAGTAGAGAAGAAAGAGAGAAAGCAAAAGGCAATAGCGGAGGAAGAGAGAAAGAGAAAAGCAAAAGGTGAGGAAGAGAGAAAGGCAAGAGAGAAGGGAGAAAAGCAAGAGTGTAGCAAAGGAGAGATAGATAGAGAGAAGCAATAGAGGTGGGAGAGAGACAAGCAAAAAGAGAGAGAAGAAAGCAATAAAAGGAGAAAGAGAAAGAGAAGGAAGCAATAGATAGGAAAAGAGAGTGAAAACAAGCAGCAGAAAGTGGATCAGAGACAGTGACTGAGAGACAGAGACAAAGCAACAGTGAGCAAGAAAATAAGAAAGAAAAAAACAATAGAAATGGGAGAAAGAGAGAAGCAAGAAAGCAGAAGGTAGATTAAAAAGAGAAGAAGTGGGTGGAGGATAGAGAGAGTGATTGAGAAAGAAGTGAATGGTGGGGGATAGAGGAAGTAAAAGACAAGCAAGTGGGGAAAACAGGAGAGAGGAGAGAAAGACAAGTGAGCAGTGAGTAACAGAGAGAAAGATGAGCAATTGAGGAACAGAAAGAGAAAATGCAAGCAAGTAAGGAAAACAAAGACAAGTGAGTGAGGAAGAGAAAGACATGTGAGCAAGGAAGACAGAAAGAAATGAGGAAGAAAAAATAAAAAATGAAATAAGAGAGAGCAACAAGTCAGGGGAAAGCAAGGAAAAATATAATTTATTAACAGTGTCTGAAATTATAAGTAAGTCTTATGATGTTATATATAAGAGAATTTTCAGAAAAAATTAGCTAATTTAAAAAAAAATTATTTTAATTTATTCCATAATATTTTATATTGGTGCTGAAAACTTGTCCTGTAATTTTACTATTAAATAAGAGTCTTTTTTTAATTCCTTATCCTTTCATTATGAAATAAATCAATTCTTTCATTTTAAGTATTTAGATGTAAAAAGGCTCCTGTGATATTTTTATAATAAATTCTAATATATTTTTCATATTCTATTTGTTAATTCCCTTTTAACTCATGTTTCAACAACAGATACTTTTAATGGGCAAATGAAATTAGCCAATAAATGCCAACAATACTGGAAACAAATTTAAGTTGGAAAGCCTTATAAATAATTAATGCCATGTATTTTCAATTTGAACTAATACTACTTTGTATCTGGCAAAAGAGTGGACACTTAATTTGTGGGGGTTGGTTATTGTCTTGACCCTATTTTTTTAAATTAGTATAAATTTATCTTATAATGCACAGAATTTCTTAAAATGGACAAAAGTAAAAAAAAGAAAGCATATTTAATAAGTAAGAAATTGATTCTTAAAAAATGTTCTGATTTTAAAAAATATTCAGAAATTCATATTGGAGATTTTCATAAGCTGATCATCAGTTTTTAACTCACATATACATTGACTTTAATTTGGCTTGAATTTTTATGCTAGTGATGATGCTAATACTTTAAATAGACAAACTGATTATTTTGTTAATCTGACTAAGAGATAAAAATATGCTTTATGCTGGCGTTTGTTTGTGTGTTGGCTTCTGGTGTAAGTTTTGTATTGTCATGTATATTCAAATACATACTTGAAAGTACTTAACTTAAAGCTCTTGGTGAGAAAATATACTTTAAACAATTAAAGTTCATTAATCTATACCTTTGAGATCAACACAAAGAGACAATACATCCATAAACTGTGAATTAGTTATATATTAAAGACATGGGCATTAAAAAGAGGCAGAAGAAAATGTATAAGTAAAACAATGTAAGTCAGTGGTTTCCAAACAGCATGGTGTGCCTTATAGGTGTGGTGGAAGAGAATAGCAGGTGAGGCGGAATAATTGAAAAACAATCAAAGATTTAGAGACAGTTTTAAAAAATTCATATGCCAAAAATAAATATTTCAAAACTTAAAATATTATGATGGATTACTTGTAATTGCATGCATGAGTCCCAGTATAAATAGTTAAAAATAATTATTGACAGATTGTGATATGTTTGCATTATATCAAGTATTAAGAATATAATTACTAGAGTCTGCAAATTGGAGGAGAGAGTTATCAGTGATAATGTTCTTCCTCTAATAAAGATTCAAGATACTACAAATTACTTCATTACTCCATTCATAATAATAGCTATATTAACAAATACTGATATGTGTTACTGAAGGCAGAGATGAAGGCTCAGAGAACTTTAAAGCCTGTGTTTTTGAAGTATTGTATATATGACTGAAGAAGTTCAAATTATATTTAAAATATAATTTTGAGCTTTATTCTGTTAAAGTACAGAATTGTTTATAAGCAACTCTATTAAAATTTAAATAAATAAATCTGACTACTAACATTAGCTTAAGCAACTCATAAAACAAAACAAAAAAGAAAGGGAATCACAGAAAAATGTAAAATTTAACTAAAAATTAGTATATACATTATTTTATACAGCATTCAAGAATTCTACCAATTCTGCTAGTATACTTCCATTGAAATGACTTTCTTTTCTATTTATTAGATCCAAGTATAAAAAAAATAAGCAACTAGAGTACTAACTCTTATACAAAAATTTGGTAACTTGAGTACTTATCAAAAGTTGCTTACAAAAATAAATTGTGTAGATCAGAAGTAAAAAAAAGCAGCAATCTCTAAATTGCATATTTATTAAATCCTGTTTCAAGTTCAGTTAAGAATATTAAATTGTGTTGTAATTGTGTTATCTATTTCTGCATACCCATCTGTTTCAACGAACATGAAGAAGGCAGATATTTTAAGAACATGTAAACATCAGTACTTGATTGAACTTGAAAGCCATCAATCAGTTGATTACCTTAATGTGACAGGTGATATAAATTAAACGAGAGACGTTCTTTTTAAATATCTAATTTATTAATCCCTTTCATAAATTGGATTGATACCATAAACAGACATTCAATTATATAAGCCTTTTCTTTTTAACTGATTAAAAATAAATATGTATTTTAAAATAAACATCAGTGAATGTAAAGATAAGGCTTTAGAAATTCATATTTAGAAACAATGAATATTTCTGATGATGGCTCTGGTTTTGACATGTCATGAATAATATTGGAGTTTCTTAAAATGAAATATAATGACATGAATTTTTAAAGTGTTTAGAGATCGTTCCATTTTGAACATTGTCATAAGACAAATAATAAGGATAAACTATTAATAATTATCTATTCGTCTTATAATCCTTCCTACTTCATTCTTATAATCATTTCTACTTCATTCTTATAATCATTTCTACTTCCTTCTTATAATCCTTCCTACTTTATTCTTATAATCCTTCCTACTTCATTCTTATAATCATTTCTACTTCCTTCTTATAATTGTTTCTACTTCTTACTTTCCTTCCTACCACCTTCTCTTTCATATCATGCACTTCATTTATCATGACCATTTTCTTTTTACTTTTTTAAATATTTCATTCCAAGCAAGGCAACAAAGTCACTCAGATGCAAAAGATTACTGAGGGTGAATGAATCTGAGAAACATTACTGAGGTGAAAGAACAAGAAAAGAACAAGATTCAAGGAGAGAGATGATGATGATTGACATTGCATTTATATCATTGAAGATCATAGTTGACAGGAAAGAAAAAAGTTGGAAGAGAGTTCCACAAGTGAGAAAGAAAAGAAACTTTTAGTATTGAACTTATGGTTACATCTAGCAATTTCAACAGTAAACTAGCTAGCACTGCATTTAAATTAGTGAAGTCAAGGTACCAATGAGGAAAGCTCATCAGAACAATTACTATGACAATATTTTTAGAAAAGGCACAAGGAAGCTACATTACAATCGTGGGAAAGTGACAGGAGCTGAGATACCAGGCCAACACAGAAACTTCTTTGAATTTTGTCAAAGAATCTCTAAATACATAGCAGAAACACCAGACCAGATGTCGCAGCAATATTCAATCCCTGGTCAAATGGTAGACTTTAACAGACTTTTTAATAGTAACTCCTACCTTGTGTGGCTCTCGAGCCTTGTATTTAGTATTAAAAATGTTCATCTAGAGAAATTATTTAAAAGGAAAACAGAAAGTGGGTTGAATGAAGCCATCCAGAATATCATATCATTAATTTATTCTTTCATAATTTGTATATTATCATCCTTGATATTTGATGACTATTTTGTTCACATATTAAAATTTTGTAAATTTGTAAGAAAAGAAACTTCATTTGAAGTTGACAAAATTGGGAACATGGTTGAAGTTCTAATAACATTCAGTGTAACATCCAGTATTTTTTTCTTAATATTTCTTTGGAATGAGAAATCAGGTGAGCCAAGTCCTAATTCCAGTCAGGCTTCTTATATTCACTTATATGCAAATACCTTTGAGAAGGATATGAATCCATCTCTTCTAATAGCTATGGGTTAAATAGTGGAATTTTCATCTGAAAAATCATTGTCATTCTACAAAAAATTGTTGATGCAATAGTCACTCAAACAAAAAATAAAATGAAGAAATATTTTTATAATTGAAAATATGTTTCAGCTTTAAATAACCCACAAAGGGTTGATAAACCTTAAAAAATACCTAAATCAATCAGTAAATATTAATATGATGGGGTTTTATATCCTGTCAGATAAGATAATTATACATTGGCAGACCTTGAAAGAGGGTTAAAAGAATAGTCTGCATAGGTGGTATTTTTTGTGGGTGGTATTTAAGTAAATGATTAAAATGGAATTGCCATTTTTTCCTCTCTTAAGCTTATTTTTACCTAGTTATAAATTCACTTTATATT
Source organism: Acanthosepion esculentum (assembly GCA_964036315.1). Classification (NCBI taxonomy): domain Eukaryota; kingdom Metazoa; phylum Mollusca; class Cephalopoda; order Sepiida; family Sepiidae; genus Acanthosepion; species Acanthosepion esculentum. Next base: position 101,966,082 of record OZ038487.1, read on the forward strand.
GCTTAATACACTATACATTTATTTAAGGGTTACACTTTGAGACAGTTACTGTTAAAGATTTTTTCTTTCATAGTGCCTATCTTGTTAATGCGATATCCTTTTATCCTAAAAATTAATATAAAACTTTTTTCTATTTATTTTTAAATGTTTTCGATCCTCTTCTTTTGTTGCTGCATTTTTTTCATCTGTAATCAAAGCAACGTAATAAGTGTAATTGTAATCTTTCTTTATATTTAGTAGATATTGTCCAGTTTTGAAATGTTATTTAAAGTGATGACAAATTCTGCGACCACCTCAGGTAACACAAACTCCAGGTATGACACTGTCATCATATATTTAATACATTAAAGGAGGAAGAATGTTGGCCTCATGTTTACCAATAGAATTGGCAAGCTGAATTCAGATTCTGACCAAGGTAATTTGTACTTCCTTTAAACTAATATCTTTATAAATGTTACTTTGAGAGAAGATGGGCACTGCCAAGTATCTTCCAGATTACCATGTTGATACAAATAGAGTGCTCTGATGATCAACTAAGAACATGGGATAATTTTTGAATATTTTAAAGACACATTCAATTTATAATTTGATGAAAGAAGTACTTTTTATGAGTTTAAATATTTGAGAAAAAGGTGTTTATATTTTTTTAACTCTGTAACCTACTAAATGATTTAATATGTAGGAGAGGGAAGGCTTGAAAAATGTTCATAAAACTAAATGAAAAAACTTGAAAAATATAACAGACTATTCCCTCTCCACCAATTAAAAACTTATTAAATAAATGGCAAAATTATCAAACTATACCAAACTGTATCAAATTGTTGTGGTTATTTCTTATGAAGTTTTAAAAATAAATTAATGATCAAACTCTTAAAATCGATTGTCTATTCTTTTGATGAAATTACTAAAGCCCAAAATAGCTTATGCAAGATCTGTTATTATTGAATTCTTCCTATATTCTATCGATAAAGTTTATTCATCATAAGTTGTTTTGATATGACTGTAGATTGTGAGTTGGTAAAGATATCAAAATAGTAGTTATTGCTTCAACCAAGATTATCTGTGAAATGAGTAGACTTATGCTTCTGACCCTATAAAAATATAAATTAACTGTATTAATTTTTTAATGAATTTTCATGATTATTTCATAACTTTTTCAGGAAACTTTTTATTAAACTCATCCATATGCAGTTTTCCCCCAACCCATGATGTTTGATCATACAGCTGATCTACAGTATTACAAAAACTAGGAAAAATTTCTAATAATTGTCTCTCTCAATGCTAGATTTTCATGATGATAACTACATTAGGGATGCGGGCATGTGAATCTCTTACAATATTTCTTGTATTGTTATTTTCTAAAGCTCTATAATATTTGACCTGATACATTCACCTGCTTTTCATCTACTTTTTCCCAGAATGCAATGTTAAATTGCAGCTGTAATGGCGACTACTGTACATCTGTATTCAACAAAACTTATGCTGCAGACAAAAGAGTTGAATATAATCCATTGATATTGGCTAATTTCTTTTCTTTTATATGTTTGGTTTATTTTGGTTGTTCATTGAGTGAGCTTTAACAAAATTGTTGTATTCAAATGCAGACATGTGCTGTAAGCTTGCTAGCACTTTACAGCAGAGCCTTTTGTCATGAACATGATATTTACTGGGAACACCAGCTGCCTCCAACTAATCAAGGTTTACAGTCAATCAGTGAATATCTTTCATTTATTTCTGTATCTTATTTGCTGAAAATACAAAATCTCTGAAAATCTGCAAAATCATTATTATATATATATATATATGATATGTTTAACGTTCTTTTTATAGATACAAGTATTTAAGCAAATGCTCTGTTTTATAATAAACAGTATTAAATATATATATATATACACACACACACGTGTGCATGAACAGATATCTATCTATATATACACTTCCACAGACACACACACATATATATATATGACAAAATATTTTATGGTATGCTATATTTATGGTTAAAAGTGCTCAATATCAGGGATAGAGCATGTGTAAGTATAAAAGTAGACATTAAGGTTTGTTTTCTTGCTTGAACACAATCTTCAGGCCTTTTGGTACATTTGTACACGAAACTCTTAGATTATTTTTTTTGATTAGTCAGTCCAAATTTTAATAATATTTCTCAACTAAATTAGTATAAATAAAACATATTTAATATATGACCTGATAATATAGAAAAGAGAATTAGTATTAATTTTTCTATTTTCACAATTAAAGATAAATTTTGTATATGTATTTGACTGGTGTTAAAAAAAATTGACAGGTGGTATATATATATATATATATATATATATATATATATATATATATATATATCTTTGCTTTTTATCATTTTTTATGATATCCAAACAAATATGAAGAATACTGGAATGGGTTTACGTATCTATATAATATGAAGAACATTAAACTGACAAGAATTACTGGAATACATTTTAGGACTTTTAGGACATAACTGGGGACATTACATTTGGAGAAAAAAAGAACATAGCAGATGATGTAAAAAAAAAATACTATCCAAACAGTGAAGCATGATGGTAGACACATTATTTTGTAATTATCTGGCCACAATTTCCTTCAGGCTAAAAAAATAGTCCTGTTAGTCACTTGCCACCAGGCTTTGTTAATGAGAATTAAGCAATGCCGAATATTAAAATGATATTTCCAGAAGTCTCTGAATGTTAATCCTGTGTCAAAGGTTACCTCAAAACACCTTTATATGAGTAAAAGCTAAATTGCAACTAACCTACCAATACTCCCAGCTTGTCACCACACATTGTTACTGGATTGTGTGTTAGTTGCTTGAGATAAATTTCTTCATGTACTAATGATGAGAGGCGTTCATGACCTGAAGTTTCACTACACACGCACACACATTTGATATATATATATATATATATATATATATATATATATATATAGAGAGAGAGAGAGAGAGAGATCATAAATGACAATGGATCAGAAAATATGGGGAAGGACTTTTGGTTGGACTTTTCATCACCAGCTGATATACGTGTGCTTTAAAGAGAGATTATTATATAAAAAAAATTCTTCTTTTAAGTCTAAAACAAAAACAAAAAATAAATAAAAGGTAACTCCAGACAATACATAATCAATAAGAAAGGAATAAAACTTACTGTATTAGTTAAATTCTTTCTCTGATGGAATACTATTATAGCATAGCAAAACATGGTTGTCTGCCTTTGACTCAATAGTACTTTCTGTGCATGTCAAGGGATAAAAATATGTGTTATGTGACAGTCTGTTGTTAACTCATGGATAAAATGATGACTACATCAACATAGCAAGTAAGACCTTATCTCAATTCTCTTTTTCATATCTGCAAATATGTGTATCTATTTCATTGCCTGAACATACTATTGTTGCATTCAAAAAGATTCTGTAAATCTGTAGATAAAGTTTTTTCTCTCAAACATTTATACATGCCCTTGCCTGTTTTCACCCATAAACAAAGTTACCATATCAAGTATGATTTGTATGGATAGGTAAATTTCTTTACATTAGCTATTCCAGTACTTTCAAGTACATTTTTATTCTTAAAATTTACTAAGCTTTTTGAGCACAAAGTTAAAATTTGAGCAATGGTAGTATGAAAAATATTGCCTTATTTTAATCTTGAAGGTGAGGAAAGGCATTTTACCTAGAAAATTAACATTCAGGATTTAGATTTTGGATTTGGGACATTGACCGAACATAGGAAATGGAGAAGTTATTTAACTTACAAACAAGTGATAAATACATTTTTACTTTTGGAATCTGGGACAATTTTTGCTAACATCAAATGATATATAAAATATGAACTTAGTATAAACCTGGGATTCAAGTTCTTTCCAAATACATACTTGTTTCTATATTTTTTTTATTATAAATTCTTTCTACATCTTGATAAGCAGATATAATAAATATTACTATTACTAATTATTAAATACCAATATTAAATATTATTAAAATTATTATTATTAAATATTAATAGTTGTAATGTTAGTGTAATGACAAAAGCATGCAGATGTAGGCTTTAAGAAAGCTTTAATCAGCTGAGAATACAAGGTTCACTTATAGTGTCCTTTTATAGTCCCAGTAAACAGAAATCATGCTCTCAAAGAGGAGAGTAACAAAACAAAGGGAGACCACTTTTGATTATTCATAACAGTATATTATTAATCATTACAAGTTTACTGGGCAATCATGGTTCTCCACAATTTTCTATCCTTTGCAGCTCTTAGTAATATTTGTCTTTTTACCACCACTCCCATTTCCCACACTACCATCCATTCACATAAGCTAATCAGGTAGATGGTCTTCTGCCTTCACTCTGTCCCTTTTGCCTTCAATATATCCAGTGAGTGTCACATTTTTATGAAGGATCAAAATGTCTTGATAAACACCAGTTGAAAGTGTTTATAATTTCAAGCCACTTTAACTGGTAGTATATTTTGATATATCTTCAAAAATTTAGCACTTCAAAGAAAGTTATTTCGGAACAAACTTTGCTGAAAGTGACTTAAATGTTTTGGTTAATTGCTTTATGATAGACATTTTGTTCTGGTAGTTTTGTTATGGAAATCAACAAAATTAAGGTTCATTGCATGAAAAATGATTTTCATAATTTTAGCTGTAAATATTTTTGTCATTTTTTAAAGTCATCTGGAAATAGATGAATAGTACATTTTGTGTACTGATGTTTTTTAATGCCATATTCTTTCAGGATAAGGGATTCATGGCTCTCTACAGATTCCTTTCCTTTATTATCCCCTAATTGCCATACTTCTTGGTAAAGATAGTGAATTGATTTCTCATTGCCTTCTCCAGATTAGAATTCAAGGTTGTCCTTCTCTGAGACTGACTGCAGCCCAAGGCTAGAGATCCCAGTTTACCCTCCTGTGTGTACTGATAAGGTAATTTAAATGTACATTTTTGGGTAGATAAATAGATATTTATATCATATAAGTACTGCCCATTTACCCAAAACAGATGTCATTTTTGCTCTTGAGTAGGAAAATTATGCAGCAATAATTATTGTTTCTAAATCTTTCCCTTCTTGAAAATTTGTTCTTAAAATGTCAGCAATTTCCTGTGCTGATTTGTGCTAGCAAAGGGAAACAAGTTACTTTTTAAGACACCAAGCCATCCTCCCAAATAGATTGTAACCAAGATACAAAATGACATTTTTAAAAGTACAAGAGGAAGTATCCAAGATTAATGTATTTATTTTGTTGTTATCTGTTAAGATTCAGTCTCTGATATATAGGACACATTGTTCTTGCCTCATTTTAATGTGTATATTTTGATGTCCTTTTTGCTACATTTGTTCCATTTCATTTATCTTTTATGTGATTGGTCATTGCAATAGAAATTATAGCCAAGAAATTTTATGGACGTTTTCATTCTTCTCCTATGAGAGCCTTTATAAGTAATACTAGTTTAGCTGACAAGTGCATTTTTGGGAGGTAATGTTTTTATGGCAAATAATCTTTGTAATTATAATACTCAGTATCAAGAGATAGAACATTAATAGTAATAAATAAATAAAAGTAGTAACAAATAAAATCAAGTTTCCTGAAGAATGGATGCAATCTCTGCAAAACTCAAAGTAGAAACAAGATAAATGAACATTATATATATATATATATATATATATATATATATATATATATATATAGATAGATAGATAGATGAACATTATATATATATATATATATATATATATATATATATAGATAGATAGATAGATGAACATTATATATATATATATATATATATATATATATATATAGATAGATAGATGAACATTATATATATATATATATATATATAGATAGATAGATAGATGAACATTTTATATATATATATATATATATATATATATATATATATATATAGAGAGAGAGAGAGAGAGAGAGAGAGAGAGAGAGAGAGAAAAAATAAATGAACAATATATATATATTGTTCGATAGCTAAATGAACATTCTATAGAGATAGAGATAGATATGATAAAATATAGTTTTAAGGTATGCTTATTTATAGGGTGCCATTTTTCACTATCCAGGACAGAATGTATATAAATATAAGCAATATGTTCTAACCATGAAGTGTGCATTTAATCATGAAACAGACTGTCACTACTGAGTTTTGAACTGTGTCTACACTGCTTATATATATATATATATATATATATATATATATATATGAGTTAGAAAGCTTTACAGCTTAATTATTATCTTAAATATTATTTGAAGCTTACAAAAAATTTAAAAAAATGTATTGGTTTTTCATATTAAACATTGCCACAGTATCATTTTGATGAGTTGGGTCTATTACATTACTGCAAATCCATGATTTCATTTAATCAGAGTTGAATAAATATTGTTTTAGTATTTCTTTCAGGTGGAAAATATTTCATGCTGCTGGTAATTACTTTGAAAATAGATCCACCAAACCAAGTTCAAATTCCAGCCTGCGCTATTGCTCTTACTTTTTAGCTAATATCTTCAGGAAAAGCATGTACCTAAACCTCCCTTGTTCCTCCATCAATGAAATTCAATAAGCACACAAGTAATTCACAATTTGCAGTTAAAGTTTTTATATCTTTTCCTACTTTGCAATTTCAGTTGAAAGCAAAATGTCCTAAAATTAAGGATCTTTCAATATTTAAGAGCAAAGCATAAACACAAAACCAAAGAATCTGTAATACATATCAAGTTACTTATAATTTTGTCATATGATTTAATGCAAACCTAAGTGCATGCCCTCTGTCGTGTATTTTTAATAAATACAGATCAATAAGTCTACTCAAAAGGGTAAGAAAAAAAAACTAAGAAAACCAAAAACAATTGCATTATATATGTACGTGTGTACAAGATTATTTGAAAAGAAATAAGATTTTATATATATTTTCATGTCTTTAGAAAGACATCTTTTCATCTCAAAGCTTTTAAGTTTATTTTTTCTGTCCATATTTTCTAAGCAATTTAAACGACTGATTTGGGTTTTA
>OZ038487.1:101979164-102071664 GCA_964036315.1 Acanthosepion esculentum
ATATATATATACAGAAACATATATATATATATATATACACACACACCCATATATATACAGAAACATATATATATATATACATACACACACACATATATATACAGAAACACATATATACACACATACACACATATATATATACACACACATATATATACAGAAACATATATATATACAGAAACATATATATACACACACAGACACATATATATATATACAGAAACATATATATATTTATACACACACACATATATACACAGAAACATATATAAACACACACACACACACATATATATATACAGAAACATATATATATATATACGCACACACATATATATATATACAGAAACATATATACACACACATATATATACAGAAACATATATACACACACATATATATATACAGATACATATATATACAGAAACATATATATACACACACAGACATATATATACAGAAACATATATACACACACACACACACATATATATATATACAGAAACATATTTACACACACACACATATATATACAGAAACATATATACACACACACACATATATATACAGAAACATATATACACACACACACACACATATATATATATGCACACACATGTATACATACACGCATATATATGTACAGACATTTAAATACATACATATATATATATATATATGTAAGCAAATATGTGGATGTAGATCTGATGGTATGATGAAAATGTGGAAAAGACCACATTTTCATCATATATATGTACAGGGACCTTCACTCATGTTATATATACTGATATACAGACATATATATGCACACACACACACACATATATATATATATATATATATATATATATATATATATATACACTCAGGTATACACAAGCATATATATTCATATATACATGCTAATATATCTATATGTACATTTACATACACATATATATACTCACTTGCATATGTATATCTACACAAATATATATGTATGTATGCACACATATACATATATATATACACACATGCACACACATAATTATATGTACACAGATACACACACACATATGTAGACAGATATACACACACATATATACACACATACAATATATATATATATATATATATATATATATATATATATATATATATATATATATACACACACAATGATGATTAATACTAAGATGTAAATCTGAAAATACCAAACCATAATTATACATAAATAAAAATTACTGCAAAAAAGAAACATTTACATCTCTTATAAGAAAGATCATCTTGAATAATGGTCAGTGATTAAGGTTTCTCTTCTTTATCATTTCAGATGTAAATTTGCTTATTATCTAGAGGTTTAAGTGAAGCAGTCATTTAGATTCATTCAAACCATTTCATGCCAACCTGAAGATGCTCTTCAAATTTAGAAAAAAGGACTTAATAAACAAAATGGAATTTTAAATGAATAACTAAAAGCAAAGTAGTTTCATTTTGTTCATGGTTCCTTCAATATTTTTTTCTTTAAAAGCAGATATTTTCAAAATCTATTTCTTTCAAATAATTTTAAGTGAAAGAGAAATATTCTATAACTAGTAATAAAGAATTTGAAAGGAAAAGGACAAAGAACACAGTGGTTAATGTAATAAAAATGTGGTTGTACCTTGTTGACAGTGAATATATTTTAAAGCTAGATTGAGCAAAAGGTATAATTATCATGATAGCTGATTAAACAGAAAAGATGAAAATATGTTAATTTTCAACCTCCAGATCTCATTCATTGCTAAAGAGACTGGAAAATAGTCAGTTTCTTTTACCGCTCTAGAAAATACCTGACTTGTCCTGCCATGCTCTACAAGAGTCTGATCAGAACAAAAATGACTATTCCTTTTATACCTGCTCAATCCTCACTTTCCAGCCTTGACAATGTTCAAAAGAATCTATGCAGCTTTGTAGGTGATGAATTATTTTCCACACTACAACCTCTTTCCCCACAGACAAAATATTGCAAGCTTCTTGGTACTCTATCACTATTTCCATGGCAAATGTTCAAACAAGCTACATTCCCTAGTTCAACCAGTTCAGATCTTTACAACTAAGACCTATTATGCCACGTCCACAGGGTTGAATCATCTGCATTCCCTTCAAATTCCATTGGTAAGAAGGTAGTTACATTTAAACAGCTTCTTCCCAAGAATAGACTCCTGAGAGGATGCTTCCCCAACCACTACAATCTTAACCTCTTTAATTTTCAGATCAACTGTTATCTACTTTCAACAACCTCATTCAGTATCCCTCTACCTTGAGGAATTCTTGAGCCATGTATTGGGTAGATAGTAAAAATAAAATGAATAATATAGCAGTCTGTTCAACTGAAATCCAATAATTAAGAGATTAATATTAATTTTATGTGTATGATGAAATTGTTTTGTTTGTCATCAAGAGAAACTGATTCTGAGCTATGCCAGGATTGGCGCATATTTAAAAATATGCTTATATCTATGTACATGTTTTAATATTGGTATTTATAAATTTATATTTTGAAAATGCCATTATTGGACACCGCCTAAGCTATATAAAAAGCATAAATGTAATATAAAGTCAATAACGGGCAGATACAGAAAATAAATTTATGATGACTAAATTATTTTTTTAAAATGTGCTTCTCTTACTTTAAAGAAAAAGAAAAAGAGAAAAGTTTCACACTGAAGGAAAAGAAGAAAAATCCAAATAAAATAACAATTTCTAAAAGAATAAAAATAAATCGATCATTTCAAAATAGTAATAAAATAAAAAAAAATTATCAATGCGATATGCTGTCAATTGATAAGGACCAAGATATGTTAAGATATTAAAAAGAAATAATAATGATTATTTTACAAGACTGATATAATTAAAGAATGATAAAATCCTTTGAGTATAAATGATTTTCTAATCTTTTTAGCTTGAAAGCATGAAAAATTATCAAAGTAATTTTTATCTGAACTTTAAGAGAGAGAGTAATAATGCATTTAACCAAGTCTTAGATTTCATTTTCCATTTTTCTTTCCTCATGTTACTTGTGGATTGTATAGCATCTTTATTGAGCAGCACAGAAAAGACATTTTATCCTAATTTTCTTTCTTCCAAAATGAGATAGGGAGATGGAAAAGCTTAGGATATAGAACAGAACAAAGAGTAAGATCAATGAATCAGAAAACTGATTCTATGTACTGCATTTTATGGCATATAACAAGCCAACCTTTATATTTGCTATTACAGTATTATGGAGTTAGCTACAAGTATTCATAGTCTGTGATTTCTGGGTAAACAGTACACTAACAGACATCTCAATTCCATACAGAAAACCTAGGAAATATTTTTGAGCCATTTTTTGGGAATAACTCAGGGGTCAGGTTTTGTATGTCATCAAATACAATAATAATATAAAAGAATGAATTTCTTGTGTATTTTAGACTAGTTTTTCCAGTTGTGATTTTCAAATTTTAAATTCTTCTTACACAAATTTTACATAAGATTTTGTGATAGTAATGCCTGTTAGTCAAGTATGAGACAATGTTTTGCTTATTTTTTGGTTATGAACTGTGTGTAGCCTCTGATTATTTTCTAGTTTAATATTCTTAGGTACTTAATGAATGGGCTGGAGGGGTCTTAATAATCAGTGGGGATGGTTAGAATTTTTCCCAGTATGCAATAAACTCAAGGTCTTAAAAGGGAAGATAGAAAATCATTTAAAACATTGACTAAATGGTTAGTTACTGGCAACTGAAGTTTATATTATCTTTCTCTTAAAACAGTTTTACAGGAAAATAGATTTCTCAAGTCCAATAACTGCTATCACTCTAGTACTGATGGGAATTTTGTTCCTAACCATTTCTTTCTAGTTGCGCGGAAAGTTAAAATCTGAATTATATGATTATTTCCTCTTCTGATTTTTTGCTGTTGGAAGTTTTAAATGATGTAGATTTTTGCTATTTGGTAAAGCTCTTTCTGATTCTGTAGTGCCAGTCTAATGAGGAACTGTCTTCTTCAAGAATTAAGGGATTCATTCACCTGAAACCATTTTTAGTCTTTCTATTACATTACGTAATATCAGTTTGAGGTGGCAACCAGTCTGGGAGAAGGAAAAACTGAATTTAAAACCAGCCCAAAGAAGGATGTGCTCACTCAGACTATATTGCCCTAGATATGCCAATGTGATATAGCTGTAGTACCTGTTGTGTTCTAATGACCCTATTGGTTTGCAGAACTTGTGACATGACATTCTGAGATTAATGATATTCTTCCTTGTCAATGTACCTAAATCAGTTACAAATATTAATTATATAGATGAAACATTATACAGTGAAAAGTTTAGATCAAAATTCAGCTAATAACTTACGAGTAATTCATTCTAATATATCTTTTTATTTAACATACTATATTCAATGAAGAGGCATTAACTCCGTTTACATTTTCATTCAAAATCTTGATTTTGATTCTTTTAAGGTATTGTTCTTATTCTTAAAATATGAATATTAAATAGTCTGATTGTAAAGGTGATAATATAACTACTAAGCAATAGAGGGTTCTTGAATTAATATAATAAAATATTACTAGTACAATAGGTGAATGTCACAAACTAAAATCATGCCAAATCATTATCTAATAAGTTCTGCTGTTTTCTTTGCTGGAAAGTCAAATGCTGAGAGCAGAGTGAAATTTCATTATAAGAGTCAAGTTTGTTATACAAGTTTCCTTAAACTAAACAAGGAGAAAGAAAGGAGATTTCAAACCAAATCAAAAGACTTGTACAACTGATATTGAATCACTGCTTTTTCCCTCCCTCCATTGATATATTTTTCTGTGGGTGATGGTAAGAGATTATGCGTTTAGAAATGAATAACAAACAAGTTTCTACTTGTCACAAACTGTATGACAAGTCCTCCACTATTGAACAATCTTATTCTAGTCGAAAGGAATCTTTTGAAATATGGGCAATACAAGAGGAGAGTAAGAAACTGGTGGGCTAAAAATATATACAAGAAGCATGTGAAAAGCAAAAAAAAAAGAAAAAGATTAGTAGAGAATAAGAGTTATTGCCATTTGTCAACCAGCTGAAGCTGAGGCCACATTTTGAGAGCAGGTGATGTGGTGTCTTATCTTAGCATTGTAAATGGGGAAAAATGCAGTGGTTGTCAAAGAACTAAGCAGTAGATATCAGAGCACTTGCTTGGAGAGTAATAGAAAGCAGCCTTGTCTTGCAAGTCATTGATAGTTTCTACCATATGGAATATTCTTGAAATATGACCACACAACAGTCTTACCAGTTGTAGTAAATCAAGATTCATAGATAAATGTTTGATTTTTTTTCTCCTTCATCAATTTTTTATTTGTTGTTTTCTATGTTGTTTTTCTGAAATTTAAGTAACTCTGAGACAAATTTTATCAAATAATCATAGTTAAAAAATGACAGGAAAAAAAATCTAACATGGTTATATATAGATGCATCAGTGAGTGTACTGTCTAATGATGAAAAACAGTATTTATCTTGCACAAATATTTATTTTTCAGCATAATCTCATTCCTTGTCAATACACTTAATTTATTAATGAATATTAAACATTGATATCATAGATTGTACTATATTGTAATATAGTAACAAATCTAAGTAGAAGTTTATGAAACTTTATTTGACTAATTCAGCTTTAGGGCTGAATACGTTTATTTTATTATAGTGGATGGTAACATGTGAGAGGGGAGATGGCATGTGCTTATTTTATTACCACATGTATTGACTTTTTTAATTTAAAAAAAATCTAAAAAATGACTTATAATTATTTGCAAAAAATACTTGCATGTTAGCCTACAGTATTTTACTGGTCAACATGTTTTGTTAGGCATTTACAATCTTTGTTATTAATGTTGTAATATAGCAACAACTCTAAGTAGAATTTTATGAAGCTTTATTTGACTAATTCAGCTGTAGAGCTGAAAATGTTTATTTTATTATAGTGGATGGTTACAAGTGAAAGGGGAGATGGGATGTGTTTATTTTATTACTGCCTGTTGTATTGACTTTTTTTAATCACATATCTAAAAAAAATCGAAAAAATGACTTTAACAACATTTAACGGCATGGATCTACCAATTTATATTTTAATCATCATTTATGTACTATGTCCCTTCAGTACTTTGATGATTATGGCTCTCCAGAATTTCCTGTCTTTTCTAGCTTTTAGCAACATTTGACTCTTTATATTTCTATAGGTCTGTTTAAAGCTTTTTATCTAATGTAAATTTGTTTGTAGTGCTGGAAACCTGCATAAAATAAAGGACTTCAAATTTCAAATCAAGCAGTTCTTCCTTAATGAGACTTATATAGTAGAACCTTGTCATTGCTCATGGTAGTAAACTGTGATCAGCAATGTAATTTAGCATAAACAACATATACTTATCTCAATAAGAGATTATTTGGCAATTGTTTCCTTGAGAACAATGGATAAAATCAGTTATCTAATTTCATGGAAGTTTTCTGCTCAGATTACCAGAATCTAACTTAAGTATTTACTTTTGCTTCATACAATAGAGATACATTTTTTCTAGCTTTAGGAATACAGATTGTTTCTAAGTTTATTTATTTTTCTGAATCTTATGTGCTGTCCCCCTTCACGATGTTGATGATCATAGCTCTCCACAACTCCCTGTCCCTTGTAGCTCTTAATAAACTTTATCCTTCAGCTATTTCTCCAGAACCTTGTTCTGCCATCCATTTACTCAAGCTCATCAAGTATGTCACGTGTTGTCTTCATCTGTCCATCTGGCTGGCTTATGACTATCAGATTTTCCATTTTCTCCAAAACTTTGTTGTTACTAACATATTTGGGCCACGGTATCCTTAGCATCCTTCTGTAGAGCTACATTTCCATTGCTGTAAGTCTCCTCTTCATCTTTGAGGAGTTTGTCCACCACACACTGCCATACAAGAAGAGGGATATTGCATAGCAGTTTAGTATTCTTTTCCTTGTTTCTAGTGAAATTTTTCTATTTCTTAGTACTCTGTTTAGCTTTTGGAATGATTTCTTGGCTAACCCAATATGCCTTTGGATCTCAGTGTCAACCTTTCCATCCTCTGTTAAGACACTTCCCAGATATTTAAATTTCTGTACTTGTTTGATTTTGCTACCTTTGATTCACACTTTGGGTTTATTGTTTTGCTAACAAACATGCATTCTGTCTTCTCAGAGTTGATGTTTAATCCTTTCTTTTTACTTTTCTTCACTACCTTCTGTAGGAGATTTGTAGCTTTCTTTCCGCACCTGCTATCAACATTGTCATCTGTATACCTTAGGTTGTTTAGATTGTGACCACCAAACAGAAAAATTGACTCACTGACAGAGAAGTAAAATTTAATATAATATAATCCAAGATTAGTGATCATATCTGTTAGAAAAGAAAGAGATGATTATATAGTTCCATAGGTAGACATACAAACATTCTATATGTGTAGTTCCATAGGTAGTGATAAAAAAACATTAACCATTCTATATGATCATGATAAATAGCTCAAGAGGTATAAGTAAACAATAGGTATAATACAAATATAAATGCTCGGATCAAAATGGCTTAAACATAAAAGAAGAATAGATTGACAGACATCCATAGAAGGCCAGAGATCTTTATATGCCGTGTCCCTTCATGATGTAGGCAATCATGGCTCTCCACAATTTCCTGTCTTTTGTAGCTCTTAATAAATTGTCTTTTTCTGTCCTAAACTCTGTTCCATCATCCATTTACTCAAGCTCATGAAGTATATTATGCATTGTTTTTCTCTGTTCCTCAAACTGTCCTGTGAGTATCAGATTTTCCAAATCCTCCTTTCTCATTATGTACCCCAGAAATTTCAACTGTCGTTTCCTGATATTAAGTATAAGTTTCCTATTTGTTTCCATCTTCTCTAAAACCTTGTTGTTGCTCACATATTCAGTCCATGGTATCCTCAGTATTCTTCTGTAGAATTACATTTCTGCCGTTTCAAGTCTGTTCTTCATCTTTGAGGAGATTGCCCTCCTATATGGCAGTGATTGCCATATAGGAGGACAGATATCATGTAAAATATTGTTGTTAAAAACAAGAAATATGAGGACACTAAACATATATAAAGCAAAAAAAAAAAAAAAAAAAATGAAAATATTACTTAACAGTTTTTAAATTATTGCTGATTAATTGATTTGTTTTTATGGTTTATCAACCGTTTCTGGGTCATTTTTTGGGGATTGCAAGAATTATTTTTTGAGCAAATATTGCATTAACAATTTCTTTTTAAGATACATTCTTACTATTTAAAATCTGAGGTGGGCAGAAGGGATCGATTTATACCTTTCCCATAGGTATTTGCATGTAAGTAATTGTAATGAACTTGACTGGAATTCAAACTCAGCTGTCTGATTCCTCATTCAAAGTTGCTATCTATTACACCACCTATACATCCTCTAACATTATTTAATTAACAGTTTCTGTGAGATTTCAGAGTTCAAATATCAATTCATATAAATTATAGTTTTTCTAAACACTATTTTGGCAACTGTATAATGAAATTAATAATGAAAAAAAAAAAAAGCATTGGATTAACAGTTATTTAAGCTGTCATGGGAAAATAATTTATCTGGCTAAAATTTAGTTGATTCTTCCCAGAGAGTGGAAAGAAAATATCAAACTGGTAAAAAAAATCAGCAATATAGTAATGTATTTCTATATAACTTCATGGCATGGATTTGGGAATGAGGACTTGGGAGGGTTTCCCATGTCTGATGCAGGGGCATGAGACCACCTTCAAGCCAGCAATAGTCAACTTTTAAGCTAATGTGCATTGAATGATTCATTCATTCATTTTTCATGGCTTATCAACCGTTTGCAGGTTATTTAAAAACAGAAAATATTTTTAGATTGTAAGAATTTTCTTTTTTTATACAAGTTTCCATAGCTGAAGAAGAGGGGGATTCAGCCCTTTTTTAAGTGCATTTGCATGTAAGTGAATATAATGAACCCAACTGGAGTAGGAACTCGGCTCTCTGATTAACCATTCTGAGTCATTATTTATTATAATATATCAGTCAATCATGGATTACTGAGATCTAACATTATTTAGTTGAAAATTCAGATAAAATTTCAGCAGTTAACTATGTTAAGTTATGGCCTTATTGACCACGCTTAATAAATTTGTAATTGTTATTTTCTTTATTTATATAAAATAGGATGCTTCACTGATCACTACAATCCTGTCCCATACAAGTCTAGGGTCAACCGTTATCTTCTCCACATATCCCCATAAATTGCACCTCTTACTCTGTAACCCTCTACCTCAAGTGGCTATTAGGCCTTGTACATGGTGAACATCATTGTAAAAGAAAAAAAAAGCTATGCCTTTATATCTGTCATCAATAATAGGAAAGGTTTTATATCTTTGGTAATTTGTTTACCAGAATTCTCATTCAAGATAAAATAGACATTATATTCACTGACTTGTATACCTACATGATATATGATAATTGTATTATGTAAATGAAAGGTTATATTTGCAGCATAAATTTAACTTTTATGAAATATTACAGAAACAGAGTAAAAAAGATCATTAACAATTCACCTTATTTTGAGACTGCCTTAAACTAAAAAAGTTCAAGACATTAAGGGAAACCATAATAGAAGTAATGACCTCCTGTTTTTCTATTTCTAAATACTCTGGTAATATATACAGCAGTATTACATATTTGCAGGATATTAACAATTTTGGTATAATGCCATATTCCCAAAGAACCCAGTGAGAAACTCTCAGATTTTCTTGATAAACACTTAATTGTGTATTCTGGCAAGACAATAGGATAAACAGTTATTTCCTTATAAACAATAAAGAAAAATAAAGAAAGATATTGATGTAACTTTTTAAATGTAATTTTTATTATTGCCTTCAGTTTTGGTCTGTTTGGAATGTGCTTTGCACAACACAAAATTTAGGTTTGCATTAAAAAACGCTAATTTAAAATTTAAAAAAAATTTTTTGCAATATGACATTTTCTAGAAAATGTATAATTTTTGTCTACTACAGACTATCTGCATATAAAAAAAAACGTATAATTATTTTTTTTTTTTTTTAATGCAACTGACACATTCGGAAAAAATTCCGGCTGTATAACATGATTTTAATAACTCGTTAATATATGTCTCAACCCCTTAAATAATCTTTTTGGGTATCCTTTCCTTTGTGAAAGGATACTCCAAAAGGCAAGATGAATGGTGTGTAATTTTTGGTACTGAACAGTTAATGACTTCTCTTGAAAGAAACGTTTTTTGTGGCATTTAGAAAGTGACACAGACTTGTCATCATTTTCTATGCGTTTTGGGGTGGGGGCGGAGGGTTGAATGCTTTGTTGTTTGCATATTTCTGCTAATGACAATAGAATACTCATATGCCTATCCAAGCCTGTATAAGCTGTCACATAGGAAAGGATCCCCCAAAAGATGAATTTAGGTGAAAGGGTTTGAGACAAAGACATATTATCAAATTTTTACTATAAATTAATTCCTTGTGACAATGAGTTAATTTAATCAAACATTTTATTAGTTGGTAGTTGTCTTCAAATAAAATCCACTATGACCACCCAATAAAAACTATAGATTATTAATACCTACCATGAAACTCTGCTATGACCATTATTAGAAGTATTAACAGGCTACAAATTCTAATCAGATTCCTTTTATTATAGTTCAGTTTAAAGAACCAAATCTCTTCTGTAGTATTTTTCTCCTTCTTTGACTTATAGACAAGATTCAATCAAATAATTATCACACTTACATATTCTTTTGACTCCAGTAATTAATAATACAGATAAATTATGGTTGTCACACAAGCATAATCTCCCCTTGTTTTTCAAGGAGGTGCTTTTAAAATTGGAACTTTTGGTTTCAATTTTTATTATTTTCTTTTCCTGAATCACTCATTAAATTTTCTAAATAAAAGTATTTTTAGTCATGAATTATTTTTATTAGTATTATATATAATACTTATAAAAATAATTCATGATAACAAAGTATATATATAATCTTAATATCAGGGTGTATAATTATATATAATCCTAATAGTATGGTTTTGATGATTGTACTTCAATAAATTATATGGTTTTTAATATATGAAAAGTTATTCTAAGGAAATGACTCATTTTATATGAAAAAGGCAGAAAGAATTATTGAATCTTGATATAAAGAATTTCTTTTTACTAAATTATCTTCAAGCAAATGTATAGCAAGGGTATTTTCTAAGTTATAAAATTTTACTGATTTTTTAACTTATGATAGAAAATGAAACTATACTGATAAATATCTTTTTAATTTTTGTAAATATTTAATTTATTCCTTACAGATTTCTACACTGTAGAAATACAAAAAGGAAAATATATTTAAGTTCATGCCATACCTAAAATTTTTAATGTATTATATTAAATAAAAATATGATAAAATTCATTGCTTTATGAGCAGACATTTTCCTTAAGTACTCTTTACTTGTAATTCTATTGTGTGTAGCTTAAAATTTTACGTTATTATGATACGAAGAAATTCTTAATTTGTCTCTTTCCTTCCTACTTTCTTTTTCTTTGAAAGTGACAATGAGAATGACAAATGTTCTTTTAGATTTGTTTCCTTTTCTCTAATTCTCTATCAGCACTAGTCTTTATTTAATGTACTAAAGTAACTGAAATGAAAAATATAGATAGAAATACCATCTGATCATTTGTTATTGACTCTTTACTTGAACTTATTGATTTTTAATGCTATTTTCAGTCTCAGGATTGGGAATATATATATATATTTTTTACTTTATGAGAGCATTTAAAATATAAATGCCGATATAGTTCTTAATATAAGCCTAACTCACGGACATAGCAAAAAAACAATTGTAAGTTCTTTAAAAGGAATTATAAAGGAATAATTCTAATAGTTGTAATTACATTAGTGCAAAAGTAATTCTCATATTTGGATGCTAGACATTGTAGCATTTAAGAGAAAAATATAGAGAAAATTCAAAGCCTTCTTTATATTTCAGAAAACAGTATATGAAAAGTAATATTTTCTCATAACAATTAACATAAAGGAATGGCATAAAGTTGTTTGGATGTATAACATTTATTTAAAAAGTATCATGTAACAAAATAAAAAAGTCAAATTATATAAAACTCTAATACTATTTAAAATTATTGTTTGACCAATGCAAGGCTCAAGAACCATTCAAGGTAGGGGGTTGTTAATAGAGGTTATTGTAAGGGTTATACAGAAGGAGCAAGAGGTGCATATTATGTAGGATAGATAATGGTTGATTGTAGACCTGAAGAAGTTAAGATTGTAGTAACTGGGGAAGTGCAACTTCCTCCTTACTAATGGAATATGCTGGGATTGAGGATGAGTATTGAGAAATAAAGCAACATAATCAACATCTCATAACATTAAATTATTTATAAAATGTAAAATGCTAGTTACAAGCATTTTTCACATATAATGGAGACACTATAGGATTGATTCATTTATCTCTCTGATTGTCAGGATGTGCAGGTTGCATAACAGTTATTGATGCCAAAAAAATGAAATCAGTGAGCTGAGTTGAAATTTGTTGCATTTACTTTCACACAAATATCCTTGGGAAAGATATTAATCCAACTCTTTTATCCCAGCTATGGGTTAAATACCAAACTAGCGCTTTATAGTTGGGTAGCATCCAGTCTCAAAGAAAATTCTGAATTCAAAATAATGGAGAAAACAACAGGATACCACTCCTTTATTTTTCCTGAGAAGTCATGGAATTTCACAGATAATAAAGAAAGGGAGGCTGTGGAGAGTCATGATCATCTATGTCCTGAAGGGACATGGTATTAAAAACAAAATAAAAAAAAACAATATTCATTTAGCAGTCCCAAAATATTTTGTTTAGTATTATTGCTCTAATAGGAAGGTAAAGTGGATATGCTTGTATTAAACAGAAAAGAGGTTAAAAAAATATGAAAATATACACAGATTTTTGTTAAAAAAATAAAACAAACCAAATATCAGAATATAATCTAACTAATGGTCCATCATTTTTTCAAAGCATATAAGTCTGGAGAAAAAAATAAAAGCTTACTGGTACTATTACTAAGTAATATCAACTATAATGACTAGTTTACTAAAAACTCTACAAAAAGTAAATAAAATGAAATCTTATTTCAGAACAGCTACACATTTACACTTACAATAACTGTGTTTCAAGTACAACAAGTTAAAAAGTCACTGATCTTAACACATGAACCAATACCTATCCCCTGGAATTACAAAATATTAATTTCCATATTTAAAGTGATATGATTAATAGGAAACCAATAAAAGTCAGTTGACCAAAAGATTCTTTGACAGCATAATTATATATATATATATATATATATATATATATGTATGTATGTATGTATGTATGTATGTAATGCATGCATCATATATATAATGTGTGTGCGTGTGTGCTCATAATTTATGAAATTAACAAAGCATGTTTTATTTTCTGACATCACCTTATACAATGATAATGAATGATTGTATTTTTTATGACTTAGCAACCTTTTGCAGGTTACTTAAAACCAGAAATTATATTTAGATTGTGAGAATATTTTTGGACATAATAATGATTTACTGATACAAGTCCTACTAATTAACCCATAACCGAGGGGAGAAGAAGTGGATTAATCTCTTTCTTTAGGGTATTTGCGTGTAAGTAAATTTAACAAACATGACTGGAACTGGAATTCGGATCTCTGATTTCCAATTCTG
Source organism: Acanthosepion esculentum (assembly GCA_964036315.1). Lineage (NCBI taxonomy): Eukaryota > Metazoa > Mollusca > Cephalopoda > Sepiida > Sepiidae > Acanthosepion > Acanthosepion esculentum. The sequence goes on from OZ038487.1 coordinate 101,992,959, forward strand.
AACTGTTATCCATTATACTACCTGCAGATCCAAGCTTATAGCACCTGGTATGTCCAAGTGGTCACTCATCTCAGTACTATCCAGGCATGATGTTGCTTAACTTTGGTGATTGTACAAGACCTAGTGTTTCAACGTGAAAAGACCATAAGCAGATCAATGATAATGACCACAAAAAACTGATTTCAGCAAAGTAATGAAAGTTATAAAGATTTGTATTTTAGCACATTGGCATTTATAAAGGCATTATCGGTGTACATATTTTATTTGGTGCTAACAAAAAAAAAAATAGCATTATCACAATTATTTTTTCAGGAAGGGATATCTCAACATCACCAACAGAGCACTGGAACAACTCAGCATCAGAAAAATATAACTTTTTATAACTGAATAAATGTAATTAAAACCATAATTAGTGAATATTTTTCTTCAATTAAGGCATTTGAAAAGGCATTAGGTAAAATATGAGCCATTTTTTTGTTCTTAATTATTTTTAATAAAGTAATAAGTTAATTATTTTTTATAAAAATATTTTAGAATGTCAATTTACTTTATCAAAAAATAAATCACATTACAATTAACTTTATTAAAAATAATTAAAAACAAAAACTGGTTCATCCTTTGCATAATGCCTTCTTAAATGCCTTATTTGAAGATAAATACTCACTAATTAAGATTTTAATCCTAAATAAATTACTTTTATTTAGTTATGTTTTTCTAATGCTGAGTTGTCTCAGTTCTGAGTTGTTCTGGCGCTCAGTCAGCGGTGTTGAGCTGTCCTGCACCTTTGTTTTATTACATTGAAGATTATCTTTTTAATACCTTTTCTATTCCTAGTGAACTGTAAAATCTTTTTTTTTTGAATTGCTCTAAATATTAAGAGTAATTTTTTTTAATAATATATGAGTACAAGCATTCTCTCTTATTTCAGATGACAGGTAACATATTACCAATGGAATTTGTAGCATATTACCAATGGAATTTGTAATAGCTATGAACTATAAGTTATAATAAAGCAATAAAATCTTAATTTTGATTGGATAACAAAAAAGAATAATCTAAACAGAAAAGAGTTTCAAAAGAATTGTCACTGCATGCAACAGGTAGTCTGGAAGAAACATTCTTCAAAGCCATGATTTCTAACCATTCCATAAAAGCAACAAGTGCTTCAATGCACTTCCCGCTACTACTATGACAGCAGCGACAATTTCTGTGTCTTTAAGAGGAAGGTTTGGGCAGGTAACAGCACTAAAGTAGGTTTCTTATTCTTCATGTTAATGAAATGCAGAACATTGTAAAAAAATAGTATGCATAATATACTGGTTAGTAATAATAAGAAACTACTTCTAAGAATTTGGTAATTAAAAAATCTATTAAAATATTAAGTACCATATTTTTTTCTTTTAAGAAGAGCATATAAAAGATTTACAATCTCAATATGAGAGAACCAGTTTTATTTAGAAATTATATACACATGAGAAGCCATATTTTGTTAAATAGTATTTTATCAGTATATTTTAAAATGTGTTTAGGATAAATGTTTTTAATACAAAACCTTTACATTGCTTTTTAATCCAAGATATCTAGATCTATATATCATATATAATATAATTAAATACATTTTTGGTTATTGAAATTTTATTCCATCTATACCAATCCTATACTTGGGTATATATAAGCAAGTTTCATTAAAAACGACTGACAAGGTACTGCAGTTAAGCTTTTTATTCAATAAATAAAAATAACAATGAATAAAATGCTTAATTGCAGTACCTTGTCAATCATTTTTAATGAAACTTGCATAAAAGAGGGGTTGCTGCCCAAATATACAATTATATATATATATATATATATATATCTCAAAATAAAAGGAAAGTAAAGGGAGTTATGCCCCCTAGATCCTGTTTGAAATATCCGTTGAGTTTAGGGAGGGACAAGTACTGGGTAGATTATAGTTTTGCTTCAGCCTTTCTTATGAAATTGAATAATTTATCATGCTTAATTTGTTTTAATTTGCTTTAAAAGGAGGAAATGTACAATTTAAATGATAGTTTTTATTAAAAAAATTCAGTAACCATTATTGTTTTCTCCATGTAAACATTGATTAGGCTTTATCTGCGAAAAAACTGAAAGAATGATTTATTCATAACTGTTTTTTGCTCATAATTTGTAACCTCCAGCATATAAAAGCAAACTTTTTCTGCGAAAATCTTTCAGAATACAAATATAGAATATCCAAAAGTTAGTTTTTTTTTATTTGGTATAAATTATTATAAAATTTTTTAAAATTATATTTTATTATAGTCAATAATATTATAGTAATATCAAATTTATTAAGAGCTGCAAATATTTTAATCTACAAATTTATGTATCTTTATTTACTAAGCTTAGCTTAGATATCATACAATGTCACATGTATGGTCACCTAGTGAGGATTGAACTCAATATTTTGTAGTAATGATCTAATCCTAGGTTACTCTTTGGCACTTTATATTGAGGCATCTCTTTCAATTTAGATACATTAATTATTATTGGTGATTAATTAATTGAAAATTCTTCTGTGATGTCTGGCTTAAGGCTATGTTCTTGAAGCCAAAAGAACTGATCAAATTATCTTATTAGATCAATGGGATAACTCTTGCACTAGAATCAACTCAGGTGTTTAATATCAAAATAAATTAGTAATCTATGTCAATACTGTTAAACTAAAATAGACAATATCTTTTCATTATCTTTCCTTACCAGCTACTGCCTATTGTTTCACCATTTCTTTTTTATACACGTGAATTAGATTAAATTAGATGGATTGAGACAAATTTAACTGTTGCAAATAAAACTATTTTTTTCATTTCAGAAATTAATGTTTTATGGATCCTAACTTACATTTCTGTTAAAAGAAATTAATATAAAAAACTTTTATAATTTAATACATACATACATACATATATATATATATATATATATATATATATATATATATATATATATATATAGATAGATATATGTATATGTATGTATGTATGTATGTAGTTCATATATTTAACTTTTCAATTTCTTTCTCATTTATAGTGAAAAGTAATAATTTTAAGCAATGAATAATATACAGCACTCAATAACTTATTAAAAATTGACTTACCTCTTAAATATTAGTTTTAAATAACAGTCCCATTATGAATAAGACAAAATATAGTGCTTTGGTAAATTCATTTTGGGACTTCGAAATTTGTTGTATACTGTTTAATTCATAGAAGTAAAATAGCTGTATGTTTTATATGCTGGTATTTTTAATTAAACATGAAGAAACTTCAGCTTTTGGAATATTGTAAATGTCAATTTAATTATGTGGGTTGTGCCTTGCATGAAGAAAAAGCAGATATTAAAAACCTAATATGAAACCCAATATGGATGCAATAAATAAACAGAGGAACAAAATCTGTTCTGGTACTAATAAACAACATATACACCAATTTTCACAATTAACAATATATGGATATGTGATGATGTATGCATGAAATAATGTACTTAGTGTCATTCATACAAGACTCATTAACTTATGACTGAATTGTACTGAAATGTAAAATATTATTATTGTCCTCAAACTGAAGTCTTAAATTATGCATATAATTATTTTGAATATTTGAAAGCTTTTCTAAAACTACAAATCTTTACAGAAACAAAATTTGTTTTTTTTAATGATTTTATGCTTTTTTATATAGTACAGAACCAGAGAATGTATTCAACAGTTTTTATATTTTTTTTCACAGAACTACAGTCAGTAAATATTCAATGCTTTTTTTAATACTTTTATATAGTACAGAACTACAGCTGTTGATTTTTTAAAATAATTGTTATATAGTACAAAACTAGTCAGTGATTTTTAATACTTTTTATATAGTACAGAACTACAGTTAATTTTTTTTTCATAATTTTTATATAGTACAGAACTACAGTTAATGATTTTTTAATCATTTTTATATAGTACAGAACTACAGTTAATGATTTTTTAATCATTTTTATATAGTACAGAACTACAGTTAATGATTTTTTAATCATTTTTATATAGTACAGAACTACAGTTAATGATTTTTTAATAATTTTTATATATTACAGAACTACTGTCAATAATTTTTTAATAATTTTTATATAGTACAGAACTACAATGATTTTTTAATAGTTTTTATATAGTACAGAAATACGGTAAATATTCAATCATTTTTTATGCTTATTTAATGTTAGAAAGTAAAAAATTGTCTATGATTAAAGTTTCCATCATTAAAATAGAAAAATTTAACTTAAAGTTGGATATCAAAATAAAAAAAATAAAATATACTGAGATTACTGATTGTCTGAAATGTTGAAAATTATATATTCATGTATTGTTTTTGGAATAATCAATCATAATTATATTTGTCCATAATTCATCATTTGTCTCTAATGTTAAGAACTAGATTTTTCCCCGCATTACAAAAACTGTCACAAAGTGTTTGTAAATGTGTGTGAGTGTACTGGTCACTGTTTCCCAAGGAAATGATATGATAATTATACAGAGATTCACCAGGAAAATGTTCCTCTGATTTGCTTTAAAACTGCATGGACCTGTTGATTTCAAAATATAAAACGATGATATTCACATCTTAAATAGGTGTGTTTTATATTGGACTTATTTCTAAGAGAAATATAAGAAATAAAAGGTAAAAATGATTTCACAGTAGCCATTATGCTTGGATATTTAATACATCAAACAACCCAAAATATTTTTAAAGAAAACATTCTGACATTTAAGGAATTTATTGAAATATATTATAATTTAGTAATTTAGTTAAATACAGAAAGTATACAAATTACATAATAGCATTTTGATAAGAGGCAATGAAAATGATTAAAAATCTTTTTCACAGAAATGAACTCTAGAAATGCAACAGACAACAACAACCTGTTGAATGCTGGCTTCCAGTTATAGTTTTATTAAAGTTGGTTTCAAACCAGTTATGTTTTATTAAGGATGACAATGAAAATAAAAGGTGTATAGTGTCCTCATTAAAAGAAAAAAAATACACTTTACACAGCTGTAGTTGCTTGGACTAAACAGAACATTGAAAATTCAGTAGACTATTTGAGTTGCTCTCTTTTACAGGCTCCGCCTACTTTTCCAGCCTATGATTATTCATTCATACCAGTGATGTAAGTTCTATTATTTGATGCCACCAATACACTTATCTGCAATATCCTTCAACTAGGGCTCGTCAGGAAATAATTTAGGATAACAATTTTGATAGTAAAGGGGTAAGAAATCTATGCAAGGTAAAAGATCAATTCCCTATTTTGCCTTTCATATAGTCAAGAATTGGATTTGAGATTATTAATTAAAATTAGGAATTACTTATGCTAAATGAGAAAGATCCACTTTAGAGAGAGATGTGGGGAAAGGAAGAGGTTGGAGAAGAGAGGGAGAGGGAGAGAGAGAGAGAGAAGAAAAAGAGAGAAATGTAAGAAAAGAAAGATGAAGAAAATGAGAAGGAAGAGTAAAAGGGAGATACCAGAAAAAGAAAAATAGAAAATAAATTATGATAGGGAGGAATAAAATGAGAAAGAAATGAATAGAAAAGTGCCAAAAAGAGAAGTGAAAAACATTGAAGAAGAAAAGGAAAATAAACAGAAAGGGAGAGAAATGAAAGAGAAATGTCATATGAAATGGTGAAAGTGGAAAAGAGAGAGAGAGAAACAGAGGGAGAGAGAGAGAGAAAAACAGAGAGAGAGAGAGAGAGAGAAACAGAGGGAGAGAGAGAGAGAAACAGAGGGAGAGAGAGAGAGAAACAGAGGGAGAGAGAGAGAGAAACAGAGGGAGAGAGAGAGAAACAGAGGAGGACTGATATTGATAAAGAAATGGAGAAGAAAGAAAGAATGAAATGAAGAGGAACAAGAAAGGAGAGAAAATAAGACCTTAAAGAGAGAAAGAACAAAAGAAAGAGAAAGTGAGAATGAGGTGAAAGAAAAGAAAAAAGGAAGATGAAAAAATAAAAAAAAGGATGAAAAACGATAAGAAAGTTGAAAACGAATGAAAACTAAGGTTCTGTTTATTAAATATTTCTTTATGACAATAACATTTGAGTTTTTATGGAAAAGAAAATGAGATATAATTAACTACTAACTTTGCATAGACAGAAATGTGGTTGTCTGACTGAAAGGATTATACTTTAAAATATAAAGGGGCAAAACTCAGACAAAACTTAATAGTTTTGCTAAATAAAAACTCACATTTATTAACAGTTTAATTTTAATGTGAAAATCACAACTATAAATAACAGTTTTTGTAACTCTTTTGTTGTTGGTATTATTTCTCTTATTAAATACAAATAAAGTTGAATTTTAAATGATTTTTTTCTTTCTTTTGGATATATAATTTCCTTTTAGGAAACAATTTTGTCAAAAGCTGATAAACATTTAACATTTGAATGAAAATAAGAATATAAGCATTAAAAAAAAAATGGCAGATAGTAGCAGAATAGAGGCTGGAGTAAAAGATATACATTTTGCTTATCAGAACTCATTTCATATCAACAGGTGAGAAGCTGTATGAATTATGTTAAATACTGACATTCATCAGCATACACAGAGGTCAGTTTATAATGGCATTACAGTTGCTTTCATTTTTGTTATTGACTTCGTAGCTTTAGCAGCTGAAGGTTCTGTACAGAATATTGCATATTAATATTGGATTGAACAGTAATGATTCCCTTTATTTAAGCCATCATCGAACATACATAGCAAGAAAGAAGGAGGAGTAGAATAAAATAGTGAAAAGTATTTAGCTAACAACAGCAGCAGCAGCAGCATCTGTAGTCAATGCTTATGCAAGCTACAAGTGTCAGTGTGGAGTAGTAAACTAAACATCATTCCTTGTTACACAGATACTTTAGTGATTATGATCAGTAACTTCAAATACACTCACTCTTTCTTTTTTCTTTCTTTTTTTATTCCAATGCATTTGTATTAATCTTTTATTTGGTATAGTAAAAATAATAAAGAGACCATAAGGTTAATGCTTACAAGAAAATATGAAGAAAGTATTATAAATTGGAGGAGACTGTTTTCTCAAAGTCACCTTTTTGATTATTTAGAAAAATGAACATTAGAAAGCATTTTTTTTCTGATTTCTTTTTAGCTCTTAATTTAAAATATCAGGAACTATTTTTGTAGACTTCATTCTTTGACCAATGAAGCCAGTGAAATGTAAAAAACAAAAGCAAAAATTGAATCTATTTTCAGTCTTGAAAATCATTTAAATCTTTTTCTTTCCTGTTTTATTTATTTTTTAAATATTTTGCCTTTCTCTGTATGTTAACGGGATATAAGCCATTAAAAATATTTTTGTTTTAGTTACTATTTTTATTTATTTAATAAAAATATATATTTAAAAATATATAATTAATATTTGTAGACTCAGTCTAAAGTAAAACAAAACAAACACACATAACAAAAGACAATGAGCTACTGACAAAAGTAATAATAAAAATAAATAAAAGTATTATATTAAAGAAACATATTACTGATAATAAATTAGGTGATTCTTGGATCCAAATCTGAATTTCATTATCTTTTAGTCCCAGAGTTGACATATAAACCAAAACACATGACAAATGACCAATGTAACATTTATCATATACTACAAACAAAAACAAAAAAAATCTAAAAATGGTTTTAAATTAACAAGTTTCAAGTAGAATAATATTTTCAAGTAAAAATGTTACTCACCTTGAAAAGCCTTATTTAGGACAACTTTACTATGGTAGTTATAAAAAGAAAACTTAAAACGTTTATAAACTTAGGCCTGTTTCAGTCGCTCACCAGAAACATTTACGTTTATTTGTTTGTTTTTTGTTTTTTTTTCTATTTCATTTTAATTCATATTTCATTAGACAAAGACAGATGAGATTCAGATAAAATTTGGTGAATATCTTAAGATAAAGTTCTAAATCATAACAGAAAGCAGCTGACATTGAGAGATACAGTTTTTCTTACCTTAGGTGTAATTGTAATATTAATATGCTGTTTGATTATGTTAAATTATTCAAATGATTTTGACCAGTGAAAATAAGAGTCAGAATAATGAAAAATTCAAATGGAGTTATGAAATTATGATAAAATGCCACTCAAGTGTAGCTTTTGTGGTATATAAAAAAAAGAAAAAAAAAACTTATATAATATAACTTAGAAACTAAAAGTATAATATTGAAGAAAAGAATATAAAATATATTGCATACACTTCTTTTAGATATGTTTTATAATTAATGTAATTAATTTAAAATTTGTCCTTTTGTTTTCATAGATTGCTTTTGTTTTTAAATCTTGATTTTATAAAACAACTAATAGTTCATAAATATTTTTATTTCTTTCAAGAGTTCATTTAAAGTACTTTACTATCCTGGGACTCTATTTTAAAAAAAGATATTCAAAAATATATTCTTGCAAAATATAAGCAGCTAGATTGTAAATTATATTGAATTATAGAATATACCTGAAGAGTAACCTCTTATATTTAATGAAAATTGCTTATTTTTCTTAGACAATTTAGTACAATATTTAATTCTAAATTATTGTTTTTTCTCAAAGTTATCATTTGTTTTGCCGTGTAAATTAGTCACATAATAACTTAAGAAAAGGATAATAGATTGTTTAATGTTAAAAGTAACTTAACTAAAAAAGGGTATTAGGGAAGAAAAGTACTTCTAAAATATTTGATATATATTTTATTAATAGAACAGTTATTTTTTAGGATATTTCTCTTACTACTTACTTTGTATATGAATATAAGATTCTTATGAAAGGGGTGCTGAAAAGTTGTTATTCTGACAAAGATGACATTGAAAGATGATTTTAAAAAATGGAAAAAGAAAGGCAAAAACAAAACAAACAAAATGTTGATGTTTGGTCAAATTTTGGTAAGTGGGTTTGGGCTAAGAAGTTTTCAGCAAACCCTCATACATATCTATATGGGTCATTTAACATTATGCACAATTTAGTTTATCTTTTTGCAATGTCAAATATGCAAAGAACGTTTTTTATATTTATTCAAATTTAAAGACCAGCTGATGAAACCTAAGAAAATATTCAAACCTATATTTCCTTTGAGGTTTCAGTAATGATTACATTATATATAAATTAAAAATTTATTATAGTGAATTTGTTTTCAAAAGACTAGCTTTGTTGTTTAGATCTGAGGACCCTGCTTTTTTTACATGAAATCAAAATTTGCTGCTGTTCAAAGAAATATATTCAGTTATCTATAATAACTAGTATTCTAGAGAAAAGAAAATCAGTTTTAAAATACTTATATTTATATTTAACTTAACTTAAATGACCAATGATACTAGAAAAACAAACACTTTATAAAGGGGTTTTATTCATGTCTGATTTATGTTCCTATCTTTTCCTGGAGATAAAACTGAAGTTTACCCAAAGGGGGGAGAAAGAGAGAGAGAGAGAGAAAGAGAGAGAGAGAACGATAGATAGATAGAGAGAAATGTGGGTGTGCATTTGTGTCTGTGTGTACGGTTTTCTACTGTTGCTCCTGTACAAAATGAGTAATGATAATTATAAAAAAAAAAATGAAATGAAAAAGATAAGAGCAATTAAAATAAATAATTTAATTGAAATAACTAAATTATATATATTCTAGTAGAATGATCATTTACAAATTGTATCAGCAGTTCTTATTAGAACCCTTCATTCCCTTTTAATTAAATCTTCAGGTAAAGCAAATTTATACTCCCGCACTACAGCAAGATAAAGCTGACCTCTATCAAACTGAGATGTTGGTAGTGTAGAAACTACCATCAAATTTGAACATCATTTTAACTATTATTAGTACTTAACACACATATTTAATTAGTGTGTATATAATGAATGAATATATATAAATAAAATACAGCTTAAAACATTTTCAGAAAATATTTTTCAAGTACTAGTAAAAACTGCTATTTTATTCATTTGTGAAGGTTATTCAAGTTAAAATTGCATTTATATTAATTAGTTAAATTTTATTTTGTCAAGCTGGCTTTAAATAGAATGTTCAAAGAGAGAACAAAAGAAAATAGAGAAAGATGAAAAAGAAGAAGGTCCTTTGTATCAGTTCTCTTAAATGTGTAATTAAAAATTCTGTCTAAAGTGTAGTGCCTAAAAATCTTAAATTGCTGACTATTCAACTTGATTTCATCAGTGTCTAATTTTTTAAAAAAAAGCTAAAAATGAAATTTACATATTTTGAATGTTGCATTAGGTTCAGGTATGAAATTGTATAAAAACTGACCTTGTTATTTATGAACTTTTAGTCCAAGTGTCAGATCAACAGAAAATAAAATGTTATAGTAAATATAATGAAAATGTTAATCAAGGAATATTACATATTATCATTCATTGATTGAGTTAAGTGAATTTAAAAATGTGTGTATACAGGTGGGATGTGGTTAGGCAAATTATCTAGATTAAAAAAATGGATTAAAAATTTAAAATATGGTCGAGGATTCTATATATGATTTATGAATAAAAAAGACAGAAAAAAAGAAAGAAAAGAAAGAAAGAAAAAGAACGAATGGTAAATTTTCTTTAATTAGGTTGCATTAAAATTATTAACAGTAGAAGTGAAAATTGAACTTAAGTCCTTACTACTATCCGACCCCTGCTTTTACTCAAATTTGCAAAGGTCCTAATAAAGAAAGAATAAAGATTGGGACAAAAAAAATTAAATTTTCAAATGCATTTGGTACTTTTATTATTAATCATAAAGATTGCAAATATATTAGCATATTAATGAACTCATCGATGCAAAAAGTATCTTAGAAGAAAGAGATTTTAATAAATATGTAATCGATTTAAATTTTTTGATATACTAAAATAAAATTGCCTATGTTTAAAAAAATATGTCTTTTTTATAAAAAGAAGAAACAAAATATAGCATTGGTTTGTAACGAAAGACGAATTGACAGAAGCCTACAACAGATCGACATACAAAGTGCGACACCTAATTTCAGTAGGAGAGCGAGCAACAGGTTAGAATGCAACAAGTATGTGTATCATCAATATCTCTCGCTCAGCCTTGTAACCTGTTGCAGTCTCAAGGCGCATACACACGTATATAAAAATCACGAGACAGATTGAAAATTTGCAGTCGCATTATTATAACGTCGATAAACTCCTTTTCCTTTCTAAAGATATCATTTAAATAGTGAAAACGAAATCACTGAAGAAATATAGCAGGAAGAAGAAAGATAAATAGTTCAGCTCTTTCGTTGGAGTACAGAAAAATGAGACGGTTTCGTTGTGAAATGAAACTCATATATACAATAATTTTAGGTTTCAAACGTTGAGTAATGGTGAAATTAGGTAGGAAATCATTTTTATTATAATTTCACGCAGAAAGAAAATCTAATAGTGCGTATTTCAGAAAAGAGGTTTATTGTAATAAAACATTAAAAGAAAGAATAACTCAATTATTACTAGATTTTTATGAAAAGTTGTGCATATATTTATTTGACTAAAATCACGAGATGATTAAAAACTAAAAAAAAAAAAAAAAAGAGTTAATTTTAAATGAAAGGACTGTTTTTAAAAGTAATGAACGATTTTTGATTTCTTCATTTTTTGTATGGAAGAAATCATTTTCTTAAGGCTTATACTCTTTTCCCCTGAAAGTAAGTTTGAGAACGGACTAACATTTACTAATAATTATAATAAAAGAAAAACTGATTGTTTGATGGAACCTTTTGAACATAGTTCAAATTTGTTTTCCTAATGTTGTTTTTAATGTGTGCAATGTCCCGTTATATCGTCACTCCCTGGAAATGTACTCTTCAAATTTAGCTACATTTTTTGTCTTTGATAGCTTAGTCAAAAGGACAATAATTATCAAAAGAATCAGAGAAAAAGACAAAGAACAGAATTTTAAACTGAACTATAATACAATACTTTATCTTGATTTGAGCCAATTGAAGATATAGTTTTTCAGTAGGTTTGTTTTAGCTAAGACTTAAAAGACAGAATGAAATGAATTAAAATACTTAAAAAAAAATAATAATTTAATTCCCTCTTCCAGGTAGGTTGTTATTTTTACCTACAGTAGTACACGAATGAATAATACAACTTCAACATAACATAAGCAAGAAACAGTAGAAAAAGAAACATACATATTCAAATAAGTGAAATGAATGATTTAAAAATCTTACCCTAGGTTTTAAAAGCTGCCCTAAGGCCTGGTAAGAAGTCCGATCTTCTACATTATTATATGTAACAAAAGGCGCAACAGTTGATTGTTATTATTATTATAAATCGCCTGCTCTGAAGCGTACCGTTTTGTTCTTTTCTCCACCGCCGCAATGGAATGGTAAGAAGAAGGGGGAGGAGGAGGAGAAGAAGAAGAAGAGGATGGCGATGACGAAGATGTTGCAAGAAAGAGAGACGGCATCACGCAAAGAAGAGAAGGCTATAGAGAAAATAATAAAAGTAAAAAGAAAACCGACTTGTTTTATTTCCTGCCATGCAATCGAATTTGGGAACTTGTTGCATCTGAGCTACTAATTGCAGAGACCATATCACGCAAACATAGTTCTGCAGACACACACTTGTGCTACTACTAAACAAAAACGCGCGGATACACAGGTCTAATTCTCGTTTATTTTCAAGAGACGCACATAAAACGTATTGTCGAGGAGTGTCGTAGCTCATTTAATCATAATGCCATTAGCTCTTAAAGCAGTTGGGTCTGGTTCGATCTCAGTGTCCGGCGTTTTAACTTTTTTTTTGCGTGTAGTTTCTCATATACAGACTATTTAAAAAAAAATAATCAGTGTAAATTTGAGGAAATCACTTCTTTTTTTGTGACTGTGACATACAAAGCCTGTCTCTTTTTTAAATCTACATTTTTTGGTTTATTTTGATGTATTGGACGAATATTAAGTTCCAACGCAAGTACATCATCTTCACATAGAAAATTAATGTAACACTAAATTTCTTTAACTCCCATAGCAGTCATTATTACATCCATCTACTTGTAAAATCTACGATATCTATAATAAATTTTTTTCTTCTGAGGGAAAGCAAATATATATCTTTCTTTTCTTCTTTCTTTTTTATGGGCGAGTTTATGATCACTTCTCAATCTTTAAACAGCTCCCTATTCTGTGATTTTCCTCAAAGATTGAATTATTAATGTATTACTAGCATTTAAAAGTATTTAGAAATATTATTATATATATGATTCGTTTTGGAAAAAAAATCGAAGAAAAAGGTTCGTTCTTGTCGGACTGAATAACACCGCTAATGAAAGAACAGCTTTTAAAATGATTTAAGGTGCTAAAAAACTAAAATGATATTTTTTTTCTTTCACGTTCGAAGTTTCCAAAAGAGAAACAACTGAAAAGGGTGAACCCGATTTGTAATCTGTAAAAATATCCTGCTTAAATAGTTGAATGATAATCAATGAATATCCTTTAAAAAGGCGAATGTGTTAAAAATTGGGAGGAAGAATTCACAAGGCACGGAGTAAAAATAAAAATAAATGAAATAAAAAATGGTAGGTTGGGTGGGGAATAAGCTGAAAGATTTTTTTAAGTACTGTGATTATGAAAAAATCGCAAAGCTCAAATGATTACTGAAAAAAACAAAAAAAACCCCCAAAAAAACAGAAACTAAAATTTTAATTAAGTTTTAATTCCGATTCAAAAGAACGGGATAGACAGACGAAACGGAGATCAGAATATTTTAAAATAACAATAAAAGACAATAATAATAGTTATGATGATAGTGATGGTAGTGATGATGATGATAGTAATGGTGGCGATAATTATAATGGTGATAATATTCATTCGTTGAGGACAAAGGCACGGAAAATATTTTTTATGAAATTCTTAGACTTACGTTTAGATTTCCTTCCAAGGTTAAACTTGAAGAGACTTTTTTATTCCCTTGCTTATTTTCTTTTTTTTAACTTTTACTAACAAAGAGAAGTCATTTAAAAGGTCAATTCGTAAGAGAATTAACAACGGCAAAAAAAAAAAAAATGATTTTCCGTATTTTTATGACCAGCAGCAGATTTGACGCGCGCTCAGCATCGCGGACACAAATGGATAATTTGGTATTTTGGTAATTATATGATACTTGAAGTCATCCATAAGTTACAAATAACGATGAAGCTAACAGCAAAAAAAGAAAGAAAAAGGAAGGGAGAATCGAAATTAAAAACCGACTAAATACCAGACATTACGAAGTTTAAATTCATTTTTTTTTAATTATTTATGTTGGCTTTTTGAACAAAACTTTTTCTTACTGATCCATGAAACAGTTTTTTATTTATTTTTTATTTAAGTCGAAATAATAACTATGATGATGATAATGATAACGATGATGATTTTCTTTTTCTCTCTTCTTAGAAGTTCTCATCGAAGGGACCGGACGTTTTTATTTCCTCACGTAATAGAAATCAATCATTTGCATAGATTTGTATGAAGATCTTAATGAGAATTTCTGACTACGAGCTGAGGATTAAATTTAGAGTGTTACATCATGTCTCATTGAAAATAGAGATAAATATATTTGTATGTCTTTTATTTGTATCAACAGGTGTTAAAACCAATAGTTATTTGAAGTAAAAAGTTATTTTTAATGAACGTACATGGAGTTAAAAACTGTTGATAGCAATTACCGTCAATTCACAAACTATCCCTAGTAAAATGGGATGCTTGCAAAATATTATCTTTTTGATTTTGGTCTCCTGTACAAGTCTTCAGGGAAGAAGGAAAATTAAATCTAGAGAAAATAGAATTTATTTAGATAACTATTTAAAAAATACGTTGAAATTATTTGGTCACTAAGATATGCAAAAAAAAAAAAAAAAATTAGACTTTTAAATGAAGCAAGTTTTAACTCTTAAGTTAACTTTCAACAACATTGAACAGTAACACTAACACTAACAGTATTTAAATAATGTCAGGCAACTTGGTTGTCCTTTTGTGTTGTAAATTTCTTTTGTTTTTTTTTGTTTTAATTCAATCAAATTATTTATTATTTTAGATAAGTAATATTTACTTTCTAAATTTAGGATTGTCCTCAAAATAAATAAAAAAAAAACGCTAAGCTTTAAGTTTTTCTTGATAAATATTGTGAAAAAAGTGTTAAGGTCTGCTGATGCTAACAGTCAGACGTATTAGCGTTGTATACACACTCCACACGTACCCACACTAATACACTGAATTAACACACACACACACGCGCACACACACACACACACACACACACACACACACACACACACACACACACACACGACCTAAACGTATGTTCGGACTTGGAGGCTGGCCGCATCTCAAGTGCGGTTCCTTTCTAGACGGCATAATACCAGTCCCTCCTTCACTTGTCGGTCCGATTCTGCAGGGTTTTGTATGACGGTTACATACTTGGCCCCCACACAATATGACTTCTTTTTTTTTTTTGACAAAAAAAAATCATGTTCATATTTTTTTTCCCTGTTTTTCACTATAATCAATATTTATTCATGTTTCCATATTATGGGCATGAACAACAACACTCAACATTGTCTTCATTCTCCACGTTTTTTAACGGCAGTTTTAGACTTTTCGCGTTTATATACTCACACATGTTCAGTTATATTTTCTCACAGAAACTCATTCGCACTCAAATCAACTACACACACACACACACACACACACACACACACACACACACACACACACACACACACATATATATATATATGTATATCTTTATTCCAATAGTAGCAACAGTCTCCTAGGAACAGGTGAAAGTTACATGTATGTACGTGAATGTTTCTCAGGCGCGTGCGTGCGGGTGTGTGTGTCTGTGTGTTCGCGCAAAGTAGGAGTTGAATCGATCATTATCAACATTGTTATTAACTGAGTCTCCTGTGAACCATTATGATAATAATGCAGAAGGGACGATCTTTATTTTTCTTTTTTCGTTTAAGGTTTCATTATTTGTTGAATACGAATTCATATTCATTTTTAAAAAGCAGTGCTAATTTATCTTATGCTTGATTCTCTGCTAAGCACCAAGGAAATTTGGCAAAGAGAAAAAGAAAAGTCGTTTGAATACCAACCAACTTATTATTCACTCGGTTTTTAGACTAAACAGCCACAATATACCCACCTCGTTGAATGCACGACCCATCATCGTGTACTTACCTGCCAATCAATGTTATTGATACACGAAGAGACGCTTCACTAAACTTTTATATTCTTTATTCTTTCTTGATAAAAAACACATTCAATTATGACCTTCCAATGGGCATTTTTGGTGTGTGTATGTAGGGGGAATAAAAATGTATTTATTGATTGATCTGGGATATTTATTATTACCATTTTATTGTTTATTCACATCCCTAAATATAAAAAGGCTCATTTTTATTTTTGAGATGATCTTCATTTTTTATTGACAGGATGTATTAAAAACACAACAGTGGGACTCAGAGACAGACAAATTTGCAATGACTCACTTACACGCACATAAAATGAAACCCAGAACTCATATATATATTATATATGGACTTAAATAAAACAAATCGTAAAATACCCGCAAGTCTTTCTAAGCGTTCTTTAAGCAAAATAAATATTTTGGTTAGTGTCCTACGACTAACCCAGGGAAATAAAAGAACCTACTTTTGTTTTTGTTTTTTTAAGGAATTCTAATTTCTCGATATTGGTATTTCTTAAGTAGGATCGATAAAAAAAAAAAGGAAAGGAAAGTAACAATTTTTAGGTGCATATCTAATGAATACTACACACGAATAAAAAGAGACTTACATACACGAAATATTTCAACTCGAATGTTCATTACACATCCCCACCCACACACGATTAAAGCAGGTATTTTAAAAATGCAAATAGAAATGTTAGCGTATATTTATTGAAAAATGGTTTTCGGGGGAAAAAATAAAACATTGGAGGGGTAAAGAGCCGCTGTAGGTAGGTTCAAAAAATTTAAGAGTCGAGACTAAAAGGAGATACGCGCCAGCCTTTCTTAAAATGACATCACAGAAACTATGAAGATGGTGAAAATGTAAAGAGAAAGGTTCGAAGGGATAGTAAAGAGGAATGAAATACTTTTAATCCTGACAAAGAAAGTATGAGAGAAAAAGAGAGAAGTATGTGTCTGTGAAAGTGAAAGTATAAAAAAAAAAAAATCATGGCCAACGTGGATGCGACAGCTTTTGTTGGCATATAAAAAGGCTAGAATTAAGAAAAACATGCTCCTCGTGAGAATTGCATATCTATCTATCTATCTATCTATCTATCTATCTATCTATCTATCTATCTATCTATCTATCTATCACACACACGTGTGTGTGTGTGTGTATGTGTGTGTGTATAGAATGAATATATTTGTCCGTGTTACTACTAAGCACGTACAAAAAGTGTAAATACCCTGATGACAAATATGTTCAAGAAGACGAAAGAAAGACGTTTTATTTTAATTTACCTTATATTTTTAAGAGAAAATGTTTTGTTTGGGGCGTTAGTCATTTCTGATTTCTTTTTTATTTCTTCTTCAATCCGGCTGTTCAAACACAACACACAAAAGTAGTGCTGAAAAATTCCCGGCCCTACCAAGCAGCCCATAAAAATAAAATAAATAAACAAAAAAAAAAAGTCTGATTTTTTTTCAGATATTGTGAATTGGATCGGGAAGAAAACTTTTCAGCACCCCTTCACACACACATATGTATGTATGTATGTATGTATGTATGTATGTATGTATGTTACACACGCATGATTTTCTTTCTTGTTTTTCAAGTAATGTGATGATCATAATATGTATAGGACCAAGGTTATAAAAATAAATAAATTTAAAAATGATTAAAAAAAAAAAAAAAAATTAGAAGAAAGTAACTTTAGCTAACCAAAGAGATAAAGAAACAGATTTAAAGAAAGTGAATAGAAGGACAATCTAAAAGAAAAACGAAATAAAAAAAAAAAAAACACGACCAAAGGACCAAGTGACGTTTAACACATCATATACACACAGGCAGACACATATCTACACCTACATACACACGACACGCACGGAACGAGAGAGAAAATGGTAACACACAATGGCAGTGGGAGAGTGCCGGACGAAGGGGGTCGCAAAATCCACTCTAAAATTCATTTTTTTTGTATCCGAAAACTGAAATAATTTCCTTTATAACGCAACCGAAATTGTGAACAACCAGAAATGCACTGTTTTCTGTCTACTTACCCGCGTGTATCTTTAACTAGAGAGCACTTTTTCCTGGCCAAGAAGGAAGATATTCGCCTAGGTCCAATAGAATGAAGTCCAATACAAAGTACAGATACGCCGAGCGGAGTAGAGCTTCCAACGCGAACATAGAGGGGGTAGGAGGTGAGTCAGAGCAGTGGTGACAGGAGAGGCAGAACATCGATAGGGAGAGAGGGGCAAAGAGAGTGGGGGCATAAAATATCAGCAAAAGGGGAGGTGAGACAAAGAGATAGGGAGTGAAATTGAGAATCAATGGTAGCAGTAGAAGAAAGTGCGAGAGGGAAAGAGAGTCGTGCAGACAAACAGAGGGGGTAAGGTAGAGAAAGAAGGAGGAAGGGAAGAGTGTAAAAAACAAAAAACAAAAACAAAAACAAAAAACAAAAACGGAGGGTTAAAGAGAATAAGAAGAGGAGGGAGTCTGCAAAAGGATGAAGAAGAACAAGATGAAGAGAATGGAAGGAGAAGAAAAGAAAGGAAAAGAAAACCCTAAAAAATAAAGCAAATAGTTCACAAAGATAATTCAAATATTCTTTTTAAATATGGTCGGATGGTTGAAACCTTAGCGCCCTAATTTAGGGTTTTGGCTAGGAACTGGGATGTTAAGAAACCATTTCTCTCTTCATGTTGGTAAATAAAAATTCGCGAAATTCTTCATTTTAAAAATCAATGTCGTCTGCTCGTATTACTCCGCTGGAAGCGGGCAACGGTGTTAAAACGTCATCATCATCATCAGCAGCAGCAGCAGCAGCAATAGTAACGATGTTGGCCCCTATTGACAGAAGACAAAAAATCGGAAAATTGCATGCAGGCACATAACTTCTAAGAAAAATCCCGTTTCAAACTTAAACCTTTTCCCCTTTAATTCCATCCTCTCCCGCAAAGTTATTTACTTTGTTCACTGACATTTTCTTGTCATATGTTCCCCTGCCCCTCAATTTATTTTTTCTTTCTCCAAATTTTAAGTTTGTTGTTGTTGTTCTTCTCCTTTACGGACCATTCTACCTCTTCCACTTCTTTTTAAATCATTCATACTTTTTTTTTTAAAGTTTCAATTAAAACCATCATTCATTCTAAAGGATTAAAAAAAAATCTTCCAATATGGTGAAATTTATTTCAATTATTAATTTATTAATGTAATTTTCATCCTAGATACCAAAAAAAAAAAAAAGAAAAAAAGATAAAAACGAAAATTTAGAAAAGTACTCCAAACATTTTTTTTTCCAAGTGTGAAGTAGAACATTTTTTTCAACGTTAATTCATGAGGAAAAGAAGAAAGGATAAACGCATAAACGCGATTTTAAAGTTTCCATTTCCCCATTGAAAAAAAAAAAGAAGTAAAAACAAAAACTTTGTCAATCCGTTATCTTATCCATGCCAATGACAGACTTTTTCTTCTTTTTTCTTCTTCAGGTAATTGACTTATAAGAACTAGTTCATTTCATTTTTTTTGTCTTTTCACCTCTTGCAGCTAATTCTCTCAAGCAATAAAAAAGGCAACTTTTTAAAATAATTTCCAGGGCAAATAGCCTGAACAAAATAAAGTGCAGCGACTCCGTTCTCGCGGAAATAGAAAACTGAAGTTGTGACAATTGTAAGAATTCCACGGTTAAATGTTTCCGCTGCATTTTTATGAAGTTAAAGTTGGCATATCCAAACACTAGTTTTGCAGCACACGGAGCTGAGGTAGTAGCGGTTGTTGTTATCCGCTGACGTAGTAGTTGTTGGGACTATCATAATTCCAAGGGAACGACAGATGGAAAGAGAGAAAAGCAGGACGGTGCATAAAGGGGAAGGAGAGTAGATTGAACACATGGTGATGAGGGAGAGATGAATTTTAGAAGGAAGAGGGAAAAAAAGGAGTGCAAACAGATGCAAGAAGGGGACAAAGAGTGTCATATTTGAATGAAAGGAAAGTTAGCATTTCCTCTAGTAGTGTCACCTTGGCTTTCATTTTCATTTTCTTAATGTTAAAAACGAAAAAGGTAAACTTAGCAAAATATTTGGAAAAAATAAATAATAACTAGCGAAAATTTTCAAACATTTAGAACAGAAAATAAAAAATAAAAAATAGTGTGGATTGGGTATCAGTTTTTTTTTTAAAGTTGTTCTAAGAAAAAAGGTAGAAACCTTTTCTCATATATTTTTTTAGAATAAAAAAAAGAAGCTTTCTTATTTCCCCTTTCAGTTTGACGTTACTTTTCTCATCTGTTGCTTCACGTTCGGATAAGAAAGACGTTTTTCCCCCGATAGCTTCGTGATAAAATGAAAATAGAAAGGTAAGACTAACAACAACATACTGGGTGCCTTACCTTTACCGAATGCAGAGAAGGGCGGGTCCAGAAAAGTTTTGTGGGGGTGTGGCACGAAACCATGGCTCGTTAGCCAGGACACAAAGAGGAGGAGGAGGAGGACGCGGCTACTACTGCTTGTTTGTTCACTTAAAAGTATGGACGAATTATTGCACTAAGTAATCTTTATTAATTCTGGGTATATTTTTCTCCTGGGCTTCCATATATATATATATATATATATATATATATATATATATATATATATATATGTGTGTGTGTGTGTGTGTGTGTGCGTGTGTGTATGTATGTGTCTGTGTGTGTGAGTATGATAATCCCAAGAAACGAATTGAAATGGTATTAGGAACAAAATAGCAATTTACTAAGAAAAACGCAGACTAGTAGTTTTCTTTCTTTTATGTGCCGTGTCCCTTTAGGACGTAGGCGATTATGTTTCTCCACCTCCCCCCCATCTCTTGTAGTTCTCAAAATGTTTTGTTCTTTTGCTACTTCTCACAAACCCTGTTCTGTCATCCACTTGCTTAAGCCCGCTAGGTATGTCATGCGTTGTTTTCCCTTGTCTCTCTTTCCCTCTATCCGCCCTTTGTGTATCAGATTCTCTAAGCCCTCCTTTCTCATTACGTGTCCCAGAAATTTCAGCTGCCTCTTCCCGATGTTAAGTATAAGCTTCCTCCTTGTTTGCATCCTATCCAAAACCGATGATGGATAAAAAGGGAAAATAGGTTGAATGAGAACGCGATGAGACAAGGACGGTTTAAAAATAGTCAGAGAAAAAAGAGAGAAAATCAGTAAAAAGACACACAGAGCGATAAAGAAAAAATTGACAGGTTTAATTCAAATGTTTTTAAATGGAGCACTGTTTTTATTTAGTACTTTTATTCATTCCATCTGCAAAAGCTGTGTACTTTATATTTAAGGGCTCCGTTTTTTCTGAACACTAGCAATCAATAATGCCACAGTAGTATCAATGTAAAATAGTTTAACAGGTTACTGATTTGAAAGCCTTTTGAAGAAAGGCTGGAAAAAGGACACTTTTTTCTTGGATTCATTTCTTTTAGAATCATGATTCTGCAAAATACATGCGTACTTAACTTCTAGACAATAGTTATAAAGTAGAATAAATAAATAAAAAAGAAAACTTTAGAATTTGGTTTCATGTATACCACTGGGATTCTGATTCGTACATAGGCTTTTATTTATCTACATACCTTAGGTTGGCTTGATTGATTTTGCGACATGTCAACTCTCATTGGGCTATATTATCGAATTTTGTGAGGGAACCAGTGAGGATCGAACTACAGTTAGCTTGATTAACTGAGGTGTGTCAGGTGAATATATAGAAGGTCTTAAAGATTGCATTTCACTAATCTTCCATATAGTGAGACCTTGCCTCGTAAACCAAGATCTCCACCATGAAGCACTTAAGTATATGCTCCCTAGACAAACCTGCAAAGCGACCTTGTGTCAAAACTACGTTAAACTCAGTGCTGCC
This sequence comes from Acanthosepion esculentum, assembly GCA_964036315.1. Taxonomy (NCBI): domain Eukaryota; kingdom Metazoa; phylum Mollusca; class Cephalopoda; order Sepiida; family Sepiidae; genus Acanthosepion; species Acanthosepion esculentum. Next base: position 102,015,039 of record OZ038487.1, read on the forward strand.
AGCTTTTGTGTTGTGTTTTGAGATTCCAACTCTAGACAACTACGCCCCATTGTACTTCTTTCATTTACTCACACGTACGAATATGCAATTCCACATTACAAATGCCATGTGTCACATTTTACCTTCTAGGAGAGTATATAAATAATATCCTTTTGGCTGGATCAGTTTGGTTCCATCCTCAGGCGAGACACGGCGTAAACTAAATGAACCCGGGCCTTGGGATTCTAACTCCAAGACAGCACCTCCCCATTGCGCTGAAAAGGAAAGGTTTTGTTCTGTCTTGTCCTTATTGTGGCACAGGCTGCAGGACAGGGCAATTTTTGTCTTTAGCCACATTTGACTATAGTGAATCAAACCTGTGTTATATCTGCCTTTATAGAGAGGTAAGTACCTACAACTGTTTGCATAAGAGTGACCATGTCAGTCTGTCTGTCTCTCTCATATATATATATATATATGTACATGTTAATCATTTCACCCCAAGAAAGACAATAAAGCCACTAAGACGCAAGGGGTTACTGACTGTGAGGAAATATGAGGAAAAGAAAACGTTATTAAGGAGAGAGAACAATAAAAAAAAAACAGGAATTAAGAAGGCAGAAGAGGGATTATTGAGTGTTAGAGAATATGAGAAAAAACTACTATTAAGGAGAGAGAACAAGAGTTAAGAAAACAGAAGGTAACGATCGACATTGCATTTAGACTTTTGGAGGTCAAAGTTGACTAGGAAAAAAGAAGCCAGAAGAGAATTCCACGAGCAAGAAGTGCTAGAGAAGAAACTGTTAGCATAGAACTTACGGTTACATCTAGCCATTTCAACTGTAAGATGAAGAGACCTTACCGCCAATATAGTACTGCATTTAAACTCATAAAGTCTAGGTACCAAAGAGGAAAGCCCGTCAGAACAATTACCAATGAAAATATGTGTTTATATATGACGTAAATACATTTATCTATCCAGTTTTCCATATCATTGCACTTAATTCAATGGTGAATATTAATAACATATTTCGAGCATTATTATACAGTGATTATTACAGATCAAAATTAAGCTAATAACTACGTATTATGCTGTGTATTTATTGATCTGTTCTGTATGTGACATTAAATGAAATGCATTACTTTAATACAGTATTTGTTACTAAATATAAATATTGTACATTTTATGGACTATTTTCTCTAAGTGTTAAATGATGTTTCATTCTGTTTAATGAATTTCTAGTATGTGTTAACCACAAGGGCAATGAACGGGTGATATGAGGATACGACATTGTATATGCCTTCCTTTGGGGTGAGATCGATTTAAGTCATTAATAACGACGAATACAAGGGGTTAATGGTTGTATACGAATTAGAAAACATAAATACCACTGAAGAGTGAGTACAGAAGAATAATCCGGAGGGTAGTAGATAGCGGTTGACATTGCATTTAAAATTTGAAGATTAATGTTGGCTGGAAAGCATGTAACCGGAAGAGAATTTCACAGTCAAAAAGTGCGAGAAAAGAAACTATTAGCATAGAACTTACGCTTACATCTAGCCAACTCAGCTGTATATTGACGAGACCGCGTTGCCAGTCTAGTACTGCGCTTAATTTCATAAAGTCTAGATACCATAACGAAGAGCATTATTTATTTGTACAAATACAAAATGTGGCGCAAGGCCAAAAAAGGAGAAAAGGACGGTCTTCTTCTGTCTTAACATTAAACTTAGCCACAAACACTGACCCAAACGTACCACAATATTTCCTTAAACCAAAACAACGCATTCTTATTTACCATTCTTACTTCATCCACCATAATATCTCAAAGTCTCTATGAAGTCCTAACTAGTTCCCATATGTACTATTCATTGTCTGTGGGGGGGGGGGAGAGGATAAAACAACAATTTAAAATCTAACCCCAATGTGTATTTACAATATGAAAAAAACGACCATAGCGAAGAGCTCACCCGAACAATTACCATGAAAGTATTTATAGAAAAGACACAGAGAGGCAAACCTTGGCTGTGGAAAAGTGACTGAAGCAGAAACACAAGATCAGGACCTATGATATTCATGATTCTTCTTTGGAATTTATCCATAGTCTCCTGATATATAGCAAGAGCAATGTAGCAGCAATATTCTAAGCATAGACGAATGGTAGACTTATAGATATTTAAGATTGATTCTGGAGAGAAAAAGTGTCTAGCATGACACAGTGAACAAACTTCAGCTAGCAGCTGACCTGGCAATGGATTCAATGTCGTCTTTCTATTTCCACTCAGTCGAGAATTTTTAACCCGAGAAAGCGCCACGAGTCACTCTCCTGAAGGTTAGCATCAGCCATGCTGATGAAAGACAAGACAGCTCTCTCAGATTATTAACAGAGAGCAGTTTAGTTTTTGGAGGCGTTAAAATTAACAAGTCATCCTTTGCCCCAATTAACAACAGACTGAAAGTCGCTTTTGACATCAGCCGCCAATTTGATCTTATCGAGCCGGTTGGACTTAATATCTCGACAGGATTAAATGGTTGTGTCATCAACATAGATACCAAGTTGAAAGCTGGTTCCATTGTTATTAAGACCAAAGATAGAGCCTTGGGTGATACCTGCATTAGTACAAAATGATCTGGAAGAGTGGCCATTCAAGATAACTTTCATTTCACGATTTGACAAGAAAGATCAGTTCAAAAATTTGTCCGGAGACACAGTAACTTTTTGATTCGTGAAGATGACCTGTATACCAAAGCCTGTCGAAAGATTTCGAGATGTCCAAAGCTTTGTACAGTTCGAGCTTCACCATTCTGATCTAGAGCTTGATAGACTCTTTCCGCAATTATCGTCAGTACATTAGCAGTTAACCAGGAGAAACGAAAGTCGTTTTGCTCGTCTGAAAACATACCATGCGGTGTGAGATGCTTAACCAATTCAGCATTGATAAAGGCCTCTTTCCTAACCGAGTGCCTTTATCATCCATTTTTATTTATTGATTCCTTTTCTACGGCTTATCAACCCTTTACAGGTTATTTAAAACCAGAAAATATTTTTAGATTGTAAGAATTTCTTTTTAATTAATAATCCTTTATTGATACAAATTTTACTTATTAACCCATAGCTGAGGGAGAGAAGTGGCAGATTCATACCAATGATAGTTGCGCGTAAGTGAATATAACGAACCCAACTGGAATTGGAACTCGGCTATCCGATTAAAAATTCAGAGCTATTCCACGTACCACCAGCTCATCCAAGCTTACAGCAACTGGTATTCCCAAGCGGTCACCCTTCTAGATACTGACCAGGTTTCAGCTTAACTTTGGTTATCATACAGGAACTTGTGTGTTTCAACGTGACGTGTCCGTAAGCTCAACTCGTTTATAAACAACTGTACTCAAATATAACTATTTGGGCCAATGAGGATTCGGCAACTAACAGAAAAGGGAAACGTAAAATTAAACATGAGTCACTAAATACGTATTTTTATGTTGCGGGAATTATCCTTTTCCAACCGTTTGTTATAAAATACAGTTGCAACTTTTAAAGTTAACTCCCTAAACTACATTGAGACAAAACCAGGTGGTCATTCTGCCTGAAAGGAATGACCGATAACCCTCAAATACGCACTTCCCTCACCATAAAATTGTAGGAGGGGTTGGGAAGTGCGTTAGAAGAGAAAGACATGCGAGCCGGGATATAACCAATGAATATACGGCGGCGGCGGCGGCGGCGGCGGCGGCGGCGGCGGCGGCTGAATCTCGTATACAAGAATTTAATTACTTCTTTGCTGGTCACTTCCTTTACGATGATGGTGCTGATGATTACATTCACAGCCACCGTGCAGGTTCAGGATTAGAAGCTTCCAGTTTCACCAAAACCTGTTCCTATCACCCATTCCCTATCGCCCTTTGGCTTTCCAAGATTTGGTTGAAAGTGAAAGAAAATCAAAGTAGAAGAAAGTGCCAATGGCGTGAATTTGTTTAAGGTTGCCCCTCAACTTGTCAGGGAGTGACCAACAGGCTTGATTTCATGTCGTTCCTCTGTAGTACATATTGAATGAGACATGCAGAATCCAGTTATGAAATTGCAACGCACTGCCGCTGACTCTGTTATAATTCCGAGTCGCACCTTCTGTAGCATGTCCGTCATGCGTAGCCCTCTTCATCGGCTAGTTCAACTGTTGAGATCTGTTGTAATTCGCATGAATATAATAAAACTGTTATTTGTGTTTGTGAAACAGAAATCATCAAGAATGTAAAGTACATATACGGTTTGTACGATAGTTTGAGTCGGTTTTTAAGACAATGAAACGTGTACTGTCAGCGTAAAAAAGGAAGGCTCTTGTGACAAAAGATAATCGCTCTCTAATGAGAACATCCATTGTGGTTGAAATCTGCCCTCCCCTCACATCTGATCATCTTTGCAAAGCTTCAAGGAGTTGGGATTTGAATACATAGACTAGTTGTCAGATGGGCTGGGAGTGGGGAAGAGATGTAACCATGCTCTTCCTAATGGTATTTCAGCGAAAGTGAAAGCAACGCACTCGACTGGAACTCGGACTAGAAGTCGTCTCGCCGAGTTCTCGTTCCAAGCCGCTACCTATTATACGACCACAACACTCGCTACACACTCAAACAATCTTTGATCGGGTTTGAATTTTAACATGGTCAATTTGTTAGGAAGGTGACTTCTTGATGTTATCGGCCTGGGGAGGCGATCCCAGCGTGCGGTATCTTTGGAAAGTGCCTGGAAACCATGCCACAGATTGACTCAAGCTTTGCGGGTGAATTGACTAGACGAAACGATTTGGGAACCGTCGATGATTGTGCTAGCACGAAATTACAAGTAATCGTGACCGAAGGTTTAAGTCTACTGGCCTTGCACAAAATCACAAGTCATCATGACCGAGGGTTTAAGCCTACTGGTCTTACTCGAAGTCATAAGTCATCGTGACCGAGGATTTGAGCGTACTGTTCTTGTTCAGATGGTTGAGTGCACCAGATAATGCGCTCTCTCTCAGAAACTTTAACATTCTAATATTCGCTCATAGTTGCAATATAAACCATAGCTTGTCCCTCTGGGTTTTGTACAAACACAAATGTGCCTGAGCAGGCGGCTGCAACAGGAATTGGCTAGCCGCTCTAGCCGGCCATACAGCCATAATTGTGCGAAGTGAATATAAGCACCACCAACTCAAATTCGAACTCGTTTTATTGATTCTACTTTCGAATTCACAACCATTGTGCTGCCTTACTAAAAATTGGGAAGTGCTTACGGCCGCATAACATTGACACATCGGAGAGCCGAGTTCCAATTCCAGTTGGGTTCGTTATATTCACTTGCGTATGAATCTTCCTTTTCTTTCCCTAGCTATAGGTTAATTCACAAAACCATTATTATCCCCACCGTCCAATTCTTACAAGCTAAAAATTTCTTCTGACTTTAAATAATTTGATAAGCCGTAGAAACGAATGATTCAATTAATCAAATAAACGAGTTGCTTATATATATATATATATATATATATATATATATATATATATATATATATATATATAATTATATTTTAAAAATTAGGCGATCAGCCAATCACGCTACCTTAGTTTCAACCTTATGGATTCATCAGGCGACATAGACCAAATATTATATATTGTGGGATTCAGATACATCTCATCTGCTTATAAATATTGCAGATACTAAGATTTAATATTGTTGGCTTATATCGTCTGAGGGTACGGAAAGGTTGAAACTAAACAGCGTGATTGGCTGATTTCCTAATTTTTGAAATTTAAAAATTCTGCACGTTAAATTTTTATTTTATTTACATGTGTATTAACCACATTTTAATACAACTGTTTCCTGTTCTAATTTATTTGACCAATAACTGTTATATATATATATATATATATATATATATATATATATATATATATATATATATATCGTGTATACATTGTCTTGGTAAAAAAGAAAATAATAATTCCGCAACAGAGCCATGTATTGTTTTTAAATTAAAGTCAGTTCCGATGGGATCTACAGTGTGTCAAACTGTGGAATTCAGATATATCTCATCTGCTCATAAATATTGCAGATACTAAGATGACTCCCATGTATATATCCCACGTGACATAGTATAAGGCACAAGCACATTTTTGTTATCTTACTCTTTTCAATATGCCTGAGCCAATGCAATAAAACTCAGAACGTCATAAAATCTCTTGACTCTTCTCTTTTTTATTGCAGATGTGCAGTTGATATTAACAAAGCTTTGTTTTGTCAAGTAGACAGGCCTCATGTTGCATATAATGAGGTGCCTAATCGGTCACCCATCGAAGTACTGGATAAGCTCATCGCTGGCTAATTTCGATGATCTCGCGGAAACCGTTGTTTTCGACGCGACTTGATTGCCACTAATGGGGAATTAGATATGTATCATACGGAATGTGGCACAAGGCAGATTTTAAAATGGTAATGTGTGTATGTGCGACTTAGGACACAAATTGCTCAACTCCTCTGGACATTTCCCCTTCGAGAGACGTCTAAGGCATCAGAGATTAATACTAGCAATGCAAAAGTAAATATATATCGACACACCCACTCGAACGGAATGTAGCATAAGGCTAAGCTTAAAGAAAGCGATCCATGCCATTAGGGACAAACATTTCTCAGGTTCTATCGCTATTTCCTCTACTGATGATACCTCAGGCCCCAAAGATTAATCCTAGAAATACAGAAGCATATATCTATCATAACGTCTACACGAATGGAATGTAGCTCATGGCATAGCTTAAAGTGTGAGTCTCACGTATACGAGGGTCGTTCAAAAAGTTCTAAGCCTCCCCCAGAAAGAGCCATTTTTGTTGTGGCAACACAATACCACTTCTTATAAAAACTAGAAAAACTAATTCCGATTTCTGTATTAATTTCTGTGCAGGTGAGGTCCATACAAATGTGAGAGGTATGCGACAAATCTAACAATGGACAACACAGTGACCCGTGCAGTCATAAAGTATCTGACAAAGAAAGTATGACACCTAAGAAAATTCATGAGGATATGGTACGGACACTTTCTGAGGACTCCCCTTCCTGTGCAATTGTGAAGAAGTGGGATGCGGAATTCAAGCAGGGCAGGGACAACACGGAATATGACCCCCGGTCAGGTCGTTCAAAAACATCAACCACTGATGAACAAATTGATGTCATTCACCGTATGGTTTTGGATGACAGACATCTTATTGTCCAACAGATAGCTAAGTTCATAGGCATTAGTTCTGGTTCGATCTATTCTGTTTTAACTGAGATCTTGGGGATAAGCAAGATAACTGCAAGATGGGTCCCAAGAACGCTGACATCAGAGCAGAAACAGAAAAGAATTAGCATGGACACTTCTGACTCACTTCCAAGTTGACCATGAGAATTTCCACTGCAGATTAGTAACTCAAAATGAAACCTGAGTTCACCACTTCGAATCCAACTCAAAGATTCAAGGCAAACTGTGCAAACACTTTGTTTTTCCGCTCCGAAGAAGTTCAAGCTGGCGGTGTCTGTTGGCAAAAGGTAATCGTTTCGGTTTTCAGGATTCTGAAGTCGTAATCATCAAAGATTACCTGGAAAAAGCAAAAACTATTAATGGACAGTACTTAACATCAGAATTACGTCAACTGAAGGAAGCAATCAAGTCGAAACGAACAGGGAAGCTGAGGGCAGATGTAAACTGGCACCAGGATAACACGCCCGTTCACACTGTTCAGGCTGCAGTAGCCGAATAAGCCAACTATGACTTTGAATTGTTACCATATCCCCCTTACTAACCAGACTCAGCTCCATCTGACTTCTTACTTTTTCCTGAACTCAAAACTCACCAGCGTGGTTGCCATTTTGGAAACAATGATGAGATCATATGTGCTGTGGCGGAGTTTTTGAAGGACCAGGACGCCACCTTCTTCCGTGATGGGAGTACAATGCTTAAGCATCGTTCGACCAAGTGCACGGATGTCAAGATGGACTATATTAAAATTAGTGAAAAACTGTTTTCTTTCTCCGACTCTTACTGGGTGAGGTTTAGAACTTTTGAACACGACATAGGACTTCTTATTTCACATGCAATAAAGAGAGACAGAGAGTTGTGGAGAATTATTATTGTTTCCACCCTGAAGACAATTTAAGATGGAAGCAAACATGACACTTCAGGACTACTTGTCTTTTATTGTTGTAACTGTTGACGCTCTAATATTCCTTTTTGTTATTGTTCTATTGTCGATTCGCAAAGATTTGTTAGGTAGTGGGACGAGCTGTTTTCCCTTGCTTCTCTTGCCTTCAATAAATCTTGGCTCTTACCTGGTTATGTTTCTCAGATAATTCAGCTGTCTTTTTCTGATTTCGAGTATAAATTTCCTTGTAGATTCTATTTTTCTTAAAACTTCCAATGGGACTAGGAACACAAATTGTTCAAGTGCTCTCGGAATTTCGTCTTTTGGAAACTCCTCAGACGTCAGGGGTTAACATTAGCAATGCAAAAGTATGGTTCCAGAGGAACTTGCTTGAGTTAATCTGCAACTAGGACGTCAATAGCAACGACATTTCCATTGATCCAACTTCCATTCGGTGTAATGGAAAACTCCGAATGTGCCAGGTCAAGTATTTCTTTTACTTTCAGGACCTGCGGTTGGTGTAATGGATAGCCGCTCAGGATTAGAAATCGTAGAGTCGAGTTCAGATTCCCGTCGATTTCGTTACATTCAGTTACGCGTAGATACACTTGGAGAAGATATGGCCCTATCTCTACCCAGCTATGGGTATAATAGTAGGGCTTTGTATCTGGGAAAAAATCATGGTTATTTGCAAAGAAACTGTAAATTCAATATGCACTCGCAAAAATGCGTTATTCTTACAATCCAAAATATTAGGTTTTAAATGACTCGCAAAGGGTTGATAAACCGTAAAAATGCTAATTAGTCATTCTTTACTTTCAAATTTTTTATATATAAAAATCGCCTCATTGTGAGATAAGGATTAGCAAACTGGCATTTCAAATGACTTTCATTGAATACTGAGTGAGTCTCACCGATCGCCTCTTCTTTGTAGCCTTTTATTTTTTCATGTTAAAAAAAAACACGTGACATATAACATCAAAGTGGGTTCAGGTTTAAATATCATATTGTAGAATAATTTGCAACTGAAATTTTTCTCTAATGGCTTAATTAGTATTGCCTTGAACCCTAACTAAGCTAATCTTGACAATCGTTTCTTGGAAGCTTCGCTTTAGAGATAATGGTTAGCAGGGGCGTTAGTGTGTTATTACTAACTGTGAGCTTAGTTAGAACATTGGGTGCATCACAATTATGGCTTTGTGTCAGACTAAAATCATGTTATTAAATATCTACTGAGCGCCATTATGTGGAGCAATGCGTATCAATGTAAATCTCGTAACGATTTCTACGAGGGTTGTTGAGAGTTCTTGACCAAGAATGGATTAAAAATATGATTTTTGATTATTTGGTTAGCTTTGGGTAAGTGGACTTTTTAGCACCCCTCAGTTAGATTCTCATTCGACGCTAAGCTTTCAAGTAGGAAGGCTGTATGTGAAGTCCTGGCTTTTACTTTTTAACCAATTTACCGCAAGCAAGGCGATAATGCCACTAAGATGCAAGATGCCACTGGAAGTGGAAGAGGATGAAAATACTTTAAAAGGAACTGGAAATCCAATCCTAAACAGGAAACAAGACCAGGGAGGAATATGAATAGACGAACCTATCTATTACTATTAAACACCGGACTCTAGTATTGGTGGGGAATATACAACTATTTCAACCACAAGGCAGGTTTGTTAATGTGGATTCATAGTAGTGGATTGTTAGATCTTATTCGTTCGTCCTTACCAAAAGCTAGTGTTCATAATTTTAAAGTAGGCAAGCCTAAAAAGAAACTAAAATAATAATTATCTGATTTGTTTGTTTAACGGCATATCAACTTAGGGTCATTTAATGCCGAAATGTAATTTTCTTGGGAGCTTTGAAGTAATAAAAATATGATGTATGTTATTCTGCTTTCACAATTGAATACGTGGTAGATAATACTTTTGTGCATATACATGTTTGTGCGAATATCATTACTAGAGACGGTGTATTTTATGTTGTTATATTTTGCAATACAATTTGATTTCTTAAAGAAATTGTAGCATATTATATGGATTAATGTCATGAAAGAGTTATTTCATGTTGCTTGTTTGATTGATTTTGTTTAGCTACTTGCAGCTTCTTGTGGTTATTTAATGCCGAAATTTAAGTAAATTTGAATGCAATTGTATGTCTTCAACTACAGATAAAATGCATTGTTGGTAATTTTAATATAAATATGTATTGTTGGTAATTATTTCATATAAAAATGAACTGCTGATATTTTTTAATGTAAAAATGTATTTTTATAGTTTTATAGCGTTTTGTTTTTGTTTGGTGGTTCACTATTTGCCCATAGCTGGGATCCTAACAGGTGCTACCACCCCGGATCAGGATAGACCTGGGAAAAGAAAATAATAATGTGAACAAACGAAATAGGAAACATGACTCTTTCCACTGGTTAGGGAAATCTACGTCTTGAGGGGAGTAGCGAAAAACTCAAAATACAATGCTCAATATTACTGTTTTCTTTTTATTTATTTTTTTCAAACTTTTGAAACTTTTGACAGCATTAACTTCTTCTTCGGGAAAAGCTGCAAAACGTTTAACAACTTTTCTGATCTGTAACCGAAGTAATTAGATATACAAAACTGATTGCTTAGCAGAAAGATTGTAAAGTTTTGATTTAAATTAGAACCCGAACTAACCCCACGATTTGGTTGTATAATTATCGAGAAAAAGAAAGTGCAAATAATTTTTCCTTTGTTATTTTTTTTGTAATTTAAAAACTAGAAAAATTAGGCAGTTCCTCTAGTGGAAGGAAAACCCTAATTTTAAACCTCTGCTGCCTTGCGGTCATAACCAAATACGGAAAAGCTTATAGAAGTAAATCCAGACAGAAAATCCTGAGTGGAGCCCCGAAGGCGGTTGAATATCAGCATTAACAACCTTCCGGTAACCCCTGCAGCCAAACCGGTTCCAAATGCCATGCCATGTATTTCTTTGGCTCTTGTCGGTACGGCTGAGAGAGTCACAATGTGGTCTGGGCAGCGCACGGCCTCCGTATACCAACGACTAGGACAATGTTCTGGAGAGGTCATTTTAGTCTTACCATGAAAGGACTAAATTTTTAACTAACAGGTCGCTGCCATTATTTTATGAGATAAACGAATGCCTTGTGTTAGTTTAAAATAACGGATGTTACATTTTTGGTGGGGACTAATAGAAAAGACTCAAATTGTAGAGGCTGGCTATAGAAATTCTCAGCGAAACAAAAGTAAACAGAAAGAAATCAAATCATAAAGCTCTTCCTTTTGGGAGAACTATCAATCTGATACTCACACGACAGATTGAGGAAATGAGCGACAGAGGAAAGCAGGGCGAAGCGTAGCTGATGAGCTTGAGCAAATGGATGGTAGAACAGGGTCTGGAAAAAATACAAAAAGCCAAAACTTATTAAGAGCTACAAGGGACAGAAATATGTGGAGGGCCATGGCCTGAAGGGACACGGCAACTAAAAGAAGAAAATTCCCGTTTCTGGAGTATTAGAGGTACAGTGATTATATATACAGTGTGGGATATTTGAAGATGGCATTGACGCGTGAAATCGACAGTCAGCATTCAGTGGCGTGGGTTCTTATATCTACACACACAGACACACACACAGACACACACACACACACACACACACACACACACACACACACACACACACACACACACACACACACAGTCTGTCTCTCTCTCTCTCTCTTTCCCTTTCTCTCTCTCTCTCTCTCTATATATATATATATATATATATATAAATAAAGGGTGTTCCAATAACTTGGGCCGATTTTAAATGTGAATTAAGTTTAAGCGTCTAATGATTTTCTTTTCCTTTCAGATTTGGCGGACATTTGGGCGATATTACTTTTCACGCATAATTGGCATGACTTGAATAACATGATCCGATAGAGAAATAAATAAATTTTCACCGATAACACTGATTTATTTACTGCTGACTTTGATCCTTATATATAATCCGTCTTAATGAAACACCCTTTATACCCTTTATATATACCCTTTATTTATACCCTTTATATATATGGGTTATTATTTAGGAATGGATTGGTACTTCTGCCTAGAATAGGAGTATCGGTGCGCTTTGCCTAGGATCAAAATAACATTATCATTCTGCTTCTGATCAGTGGAATATCTGTGCAGTGTGCATAATTTAATATTTGTAAGTGTATTCTCGTGTCTTCTTCTTTTGCTAATACGAAGTAACAGAAAGCTTATGTAATGAGTAAGTCACTCATCTCAGATTCAGTACCTAAGTTCGAGTCAGTGCAGGATTCATTTTAGAAAGGTTGTCGGTCCGACAAGAAACGTTTAAAAATCTGATATTTGGTGAGATTTTGGAAATGGGTCGGAAAACTTTCAACACACGTATATCAGAAATTACTGTCCACATCTTTATTTTTGTTATCACAGCCTTTCGGTCTTTGTGCTCTCTAGGTTTCTTCAAGTGTCGGTAGATTCTGGTAACCTTCTATATATTTGTTTTTGTTCCGCTGTCTATATCTAGGGATATCTCGTCTTGTTCAGTACTGCTCAGAAACTGCTCGCCCTGTTTCCATTGAGTATAAGTCCGTACTACTCGTCAAAGGGACTGAACTTAAAATTACTCTGTCACCAAATTCCCCAGACCATTGTTCCATAGGCTTATAAAACCTGGTATTAATCATAGGTTTATATTACTCACGATAACCCGTTTCCCACAGACTAAACGCCGCAAGCCTCTCGCTGCTCTATCGCTATTTCCATAGAAAGTGTTCAGACGAACTATATTCCTTCGTTCCACAGTTCTAAACTCCATGACTGAGACTCACCATGCTACGCACATTGTAGCGAACCATCTTCGTATTGGTGAGATGTAAATTCTACTCAAGCCGCTTCTTCCCAAGAACCCTTGCTTTGTGGAAGCGACTACCAAGAGGATGATGTTCATGTCTAGGGTTAACCGTTATCTTCCATACATATCCACATAAACTGTGCTTCTTACACTGTAATCTTCTAACTCGAGTTGCTCTCAGGCCTTGTACATGGTGAATATCATTGTAAAAAAAAATTAGTCAATTAATAACCACCATCCCATTTATGTAACAATGGGCATTAATAGGTTAATATAATGAAGATATCACAGATATTATAAGTACGAGATTGTACTGAAGGAAAAGCAAAGACCCTTTACCTTTATTTCAAAGCCAGTTCTCCTTGTCAATGCGAATTTATGGTAACGAATATCGTTAATCCAGCTGTAAAATTTTACTTTCTTGAACAACGCGAACAACAGTTAAGTACGAATCTTTGTAAAAAAAAAAATTAAATTCACCCGATTTTAAAAATAAGTGGGAGAGAAAACTAGAATTCCAAGGTAAACAGTATTTTTTTGCCACAAAATCGAAACTGAAAATAGATTTGAAGAAAAATTACTTTAAAAGATTATTCATAAAAATAATATTTTTTTCTTCGGCTTCAGTTTAAACTATTCCTTTTTCTATGATTAGGAAAAATGCATTTGAGGAAGACAAAAATTTAATTCTTTACAAATAAATCTTATTTTCCTTAACTTTAAGATGCTCAAAGAAAAAATGACTTCCCTGCCATGTTAATATAAAAGAAAAATGAAAATAAATATCATTAAGCGTTCTTCTTTCATTTTTATTTTTAGTAAGAATAACAATCATTTACATGAAATAACCTTCGGTTTGGGCATCAGCTTATCTAGTAAAGACGTTGATACGCAATCAGTTATCGTGATTATTAGTAAACTTAATACAACGCAATATACAAACATGGAACACCACCCATTGAGGATCAACATCATTACAGAAGTAATAGTCAGCGCGACCAACTTTTTAACTATTTCTTTACGGGTGGGGCTCTCTATTCTTGTTTTTTAAATGCTAAACTTAGTTTATTAGGGCTCAAGGCATAATGAAGGGTACAGTGAGATAGAATGTGGAACATCGGTGCCGCACCAAACTTTCAAGTGGAGAAGGGCAGAATGAAAAATCAGCATACGAAGTTCTGGTATTTATGTGGGATCGTACACCGACGACTATCACAACTGGGAAATGTACACGTACTTAATCCTTCAAACAGATTAATACAAACACAATTCGCAGATCCCGTAAAACTTCATACCCCTACTTTTGTTTGTAGTTTTAAAATAGGACGTGAATTAATTGCGTATATATATATATATATATATGTATGTACATATATATATATATCTATATATACATATATATATATATGTATATACATATATATATATATATGTATATACATATATATATATATGTATATACATATATATATATATGTATATACATATATATATATATGTATATACATATATATATATGTATATACATATATATATATATATATGTATATACATATATATATATATATATATGTATATACATATATATATATGTATATACATATATATATATGTATATACATATACATATATGTATATACATATACATATATATATACATATATATATATATGTATATACATATATATATATACATATATATATATATATACATATATATATATATACATATATATATATATATATACATATATATATATATACATATATATATATATATATATATCACAGCTCCATTAGAACCCATTTAAACACACACAAAAATTTACCAGGCTCCATTAGAAATATACTAGTAGAAAAGACAAATATATTAATTGCTTCCACCTGTAAAACAAGGTTAAAAATAATGGAGGCTTTAATAATAAAAAAGAAAAAACCTACCCTTAACAATATTAACTACGGACAAAGCCACAACGTGCTAACCGTATTTGGAAATTAAAACACCACTACTACACACTAAGACATACACATAATGCACACACTCAATTAAGCTGAAAAATCAAATCATCCTTGATAATGGCTAAAGGTATAGCCGAAAGCGCTCGGAAAAATAAAACATTTGGACAGTTCTTACACACCCTTTGTCCAGCAAAGAAAGCTCTTGTTCGTACACAAGAGAAATTAAATAAAAAACTTAACCGTAGTACCTTGTCTGTCGTTTTTAATGAAACTTGCATATATATATATATATATATATATATATATATATATATATATATATATATATATATATATATATATATATATATATATATATATGTGTGTGTGTGTGTATTTAAAAAATGAAGAAACACTCAAAAGACTTATCTTGGCGACCGAGTTTAAGTTTCGTGTATACACAGCTCGTCATAGGCAATCACTAGCAGGCTTGTCTTGCTAGATCAATTAAGACTGAGTAGTGAGTTCGATACTCACTGGGTGCCCCATACTTTCGGCCATTTGCCACAACTAAGCTACCCTTAGTAAATTGTAACGATTATACTTACCTTCGAACGGGAGTATTTCAAAATAATATTAGCTCAAGCTCCAGCGAGAGATCCCCTTAGGCAGTACCCAGAAGGGGAATGTTCCAGCAGTTTTTCCAAGGTATTGCCGGTAAACCAACTCTAAACACACTAGTGTCAGTGGGCTCACTGATAAATTCATGTACAGCTTGTCATCGGCACTCAGACATTGTGTAATGGTTAGCAAACCTGTTTTGCTAGATCAGTTATGACTGAGTGGCGAGTTCGATCCTTTCTGGGTGTTCCTTACTTTAGGTATTGTGACACATCTGTACTTAGTAAATCGCTATACACAGCTCTTCAAGGTCAGCTAAATCTAACAAAAATAAGAATAGATTTATCAGACCCTGACGAAGAGTGTGTACGCGAAACCTATGAGTCGATCAATGATAAGTTCTTAGAACTTTTCTTTAATGGTTGACTTTAGGTCTCCTTTAAACTAGCAATTTTACATGATTTTTCAGGAGTTGTCGATGTGCATTATATATATATATATATATATATATATATATATATGTATATACATATATATGTATATACATATATATATATACATATATATATATATATGTATATACATATATATATATATGTATATACATATATATATATATATGTATATACATATATATATATGTATATACATATATATATATATACATATATATATATGTATATATATATGTATATACATATATATATATACATATATATATGTATATACATATATATATATATACATATATATATATATATATATATGTATATACATATATATATATATATATATATATATATATATATATGTATATATATATATATATCACAGCTCCATTAGAACCCATTTAAACACACAAAAATTTACCAGACTCCATTAGAAATATACTAGTAGAAAACACAAATATATTAATTGCTTCCACCTGTAAAAAAAGGTTAAAAATAATGGAGGCTTTAATAATAAAAAAGAAAAAACCTACCCTTAATATATATATATATATAATTTTTCTCTACTAAATTATTATATTTTTTACTAATATAAGAAATAGATGTCTTAACGGTTAACAACACGGAAAATAGAATCGATGAGCCGAGTTCAAATTTTTATTTAGACAGCTTTTATTCACAACACATTAATACCCTTGAGAGAAATGAAACCAGCTGTGGGTAAAATATCATAGCAGGCATGAATCGAATTTGAAATGAAATAGTCGATAGTCCATCAGCTCATTTGAGCTAAATCCTCAATTTCTTCTTGAAAATAGCCAACGTTGGTGCGTTCACGACATCATTAGTTAAGAGTTCCGCTTGTCTATCACTTTCAGAACTGGCGTCTTGACTAAAGAGATGATAGCTTGTCTTCGCTTGTAGCTAGTCTGAGACACCTGTCTTGCGCTGATTGCAATAAGTCGATATATTTTTTGTAATTTGTGCTCCAGATAACAGCCCTATATTCGAGTGCTGGCTGAATAAGTGTAGTGTAAAGAGTTTTTCGAGCGGTCGATTGACGCTGCCTGAGAGAGAGAGAGAGAGAGGAGAGAGAAGTTTTCTTATATTGTTTTCCGAATTTTCTTTTCTTTTGATTTTATTCAAGTCAAGTGTATTTATTTTTGAAAGTATATATATATATATATATATATATATATATATATATATATATATATATTGGCTTGTAATCATCTTTTGCTAATCTAAACAGCCTGACTAAAATTTAGAATTATTTATATTGTGTTACTCACACACTCAAAATGTATTTGCTTGCTTAGTAGTTTGGGTTCGGGGACGAATTTTGGCCAAAGTATCTTTAGAGGTCGACCGAAGCTTCTTGAAATAGAGGACATACAAGATTTCTTACATTGTTTTCCTAATTTTATTTTGTTTTAATTCTATTTATTTATATGTATTCATTTTTAAATTGGTATACGTATATTTTGGCTTGCTATTCTCCGGTTTACACTCCTCCCCGGTCTTTTGAAAAAGGAGTAGTTGTTTAACCCTCGTTCCCAGTTTAGGATTGGGTTTCCGGTTCCTTCTAACGTCTACTTCAGCACTGTACTTCTAACGTCTCCGCCTGAACTCGGAATTGTTTTTCACTAATTAATTATTATTTTCTCCTCCCACAATAGGAGTAAATAGGCCTACCTATCCCCGAATTTTTTATAAGGAGTAAAGGTTTATCCTTTGTTTCCCGTTTAGAATTGAGTTTTCGATTCCTTCAATTCTGTACTTCTGACGTCTTCTCTGAAATCTGAAATTTTCGTCACTAATTATTATTATTTTTCTCTTCAAATAAGAGTAGATAGGTTTGTCTATCGTCTGGTTCACACTCCGCCCCGATCTTTTGAACAGGAGTAGAGGTTCATCCTTTCTCTCGTGTTTAGGATTGATTTTCCAGTTTCTTCTAAAGTCTACTTCAACTCTATATTGCTAACGTCTCCACCCGAACTAATTTTCGCTAATTAAATCTTGATCTCTAAGAAAGGAATTAGGTGTTTAAATTTCCTATTTTCTTGCCCTAATGCAACTCCACCCAGTAACCCTCTATCTTAAGTGGCTCTTGGGACCTGTATTGTGTGAGCATTTGTTTTATTATACCTATTCTTTGATTAGCCGTCTTTGCGATTTCCGAAATATATGATCTTGGGGATAAATTACGTGTAACTAGAATTCCGAAATCTCTTTGTTCTTTTTCTCTTGATTAAGGCATACTCCATCTTGTGTGTAAATGTTTCTGATTTTCATCACAACATACTTTCCCGCATTGAATTTTATGGCTTCATAGCCTTGGTTGGCAACCAATCTACGAGAAGGAACATTCCGAATTCATACCAGAAGGAGAGTCCCTTGAAGCGGTTGGATGCTAACTCTGGCTCACTTCCAGCATCTCCTGAATCTATGTATCTGTACAAATAAGTTTATGCCAATAGGCATCAGTTCATGAAATAGGCAGCTGGCAGGGCGCTGGTGAAGCCCCGACGGATCTAGTAAGTTGCAGGTGGATTTAATAAATTTCTCAAGTATAAACTAAAAAGAAGAATCTTCCCCCGACATAGTATAAATTTGTAAGAAAAATAAACAATAGTAAAAAATAATTTACGAATTTATACACATTTGATAGAAAGATGTCATTATGTTTTTTTTTTTTTAAATCCGTATCACCACGTGCAAGGCAGTAAAGCCACTAAGACACAAGCGGTTACAGGGCGTGGAAGAATTAGGAACGGAAACAACAATGAGCGGAAAGAGAAACGAATAATCAGGAGAACAGTAAATAGCGATTGACATTGCATTTACATTTTTTGCAGATTAATGTTGGCTGGAAAGCATAGAGTTGGAAGGAACTTCCACAAGTGAGAAGTGCGAGAGAAGAAACTGTTAGCACAGAATTTCCGGCTACATGTAGCCAGGTTAACTGTAAATTGATGAGATCTCGACGCTAGTCTAGTACAGCGTTTAATTAAAAAAAGATCTAGGTATCACAGCGAAGAGCTCACCCGAACAGTTACCCCGTTTATGGATAACTAAATAATAATGCGTATAAATGTTGTTTATATATTATTCTATTAAAGTTAGCTGGAAAGCATAGATCCGGTAGGGAGTTCCACAAGCGAGAAGTGCAAGAGAAGAAACTGTTAGCATAGAACTTACGGCTACATCTAGCCAGTTCAACTGTAAATTGATGAGATCTCGACGCCAGTCTAGTACTGCGTTTAAATTCATAAAGTCTAAGAACCATAGTGAAGAGAGATATTTATTCTGTATAAATTACAGAAACGTGGCACAAGGCGGAAGGGGGGGATTGGGGAAAGGACGGTCTTCTGTCTTAACTATAACTTAGCTAGCCGCAAACACTGACCCAATCGTACGAACAATATTCCTTACACCAAAACACCACATTCATACGTACCTTTCTTACTACAAACACCATAATACCTCACTGTCTCCATGTAAATACTAACTAGTCCCCATATTTACAATTCAGTGTCTGTGGGGGAAGGGGAATAAAATAACAATTCTAAAAACTAACCCCAATGAGTATTTACAAGTGAAGAGCTTTTCCGAACAATTATCATGAAAGTATTTATAGAAAAGACAAAGAGAAGCAACCTTACGGTGGTGGGTAAGTGACAGAAGCCGAGCCACCAGATGAGGACCAATAATATTGCTGATTCTTCTTTGGATCCTCTCAAGGAACTCTAGGTAAATATTAAGGGCACCGGACCATATGTGGCAGCAATATTCTAAGCATGGACGACGATTTAACTTTGGATGGTTTCGCCAATAATAACCCATAGAGGTTGATATGTCGCTAAGCAAAAATAACCAGAATTATTAACTGTAGATGACAGGAAAATAATATTAGTTGTGAAGAATATTTCTTCTTTTTACCAGGCCTCGATTCCTTGCTTGACCTTATTACTTAAGATTCTACATTTGGCATTGCTTTCGGTATGAAATAAGAAAAAAAAAAAAAAGAAGGTCAGTGCTTAAAAATTGGTCAAAGCAATTGTTTGCGTGTCAAAAGTATCAGCCTTCATTTTCCTTTGTTGTGATTTAATGGCATAGACAATTCAATTTTCAATTAAACCATTAATAGACTCACAGGAAGAATAGTAACCCTTGACAATATATTGGAAAGATGTATTGCAGAAAGAAGCATGAGCGTTGTAGGTAGGAAGAGGAATATTATAGATTTTTATTTGAGTATGGATAAATTGACGGCATTTTTTTTATATTTCTATCAGCAAGTTATTTGTTGACTTAAAAAGCATAGATTAAGTAGCCTAGTTATTTAAATTGAGTAAACTAATGACAAAAAATATCAGGAAAAATATTAAAATTTTATTGCTTCTTTTGGAAAATTAATAATCTGAAATCTCAGTAAAATAAATACACGAGAATCGGCGAGAAGGTTCATAGGCTGACAAAGATATAAATGTCAGTAAACAGACCAGTAGGTACACTTGCCTGTCTTTTAGTCTACGAACTGTTGTGTCTAGTTATGTTTATATCTTGGTCAGCCTATGAAATTTCCAACCGACGCTCGTATATACAACCATTTTGAATACATTTTTTTATCAATCTTCTTCTTCTTCTTCTTCTTCTTCTTCTTCTTCTTCTTCTTCTTCTTCTTCTTCTTCTTCTTCTCCTCCTCCTCCTCCTCCTCCTCCTTCTTCTTCTTCTTCTTCTTCTTCTTCTTCTTCTTCTTCTTCTTCTTCTTCTTCTTCTTCTTCTTCCGTGGCTCTCTACAATTTTCTGTCCTTTATAACTCTGTAAACTTTGTATTTTTGTTATCTCTCCTAAACCCTGTTCCGCCATACATTTTTCACAAGTTCGTTAAGTAGATTATTCACTGTTTTCCTCTGTCACTCTTGCCTTTAATATTTCATGTGAGTGTTAAATTTTCTAAACCCTCCTTCCTCATTATATGACATAGAGACTGTCTCTTTTTGATGCTAAGTATAAATGATCTTTTTGTTTCCATTTTCTCTAAGACTTTGTCGTTGCTCACATATTCAGACCGTGGAATTCTCAACAGTCTTCTGTAGAACTACATTTCTATTGCTTCAAGTATCTTCTTCATCTGTGAGGTTGTCCAGCATTCACTGATATATAGGAGAACTTATATTACATAACAATTCAGAAGACTTTTCTTTGTTTATAAAGAATGTTTCCTGATTCTTAATTGTGTGTTTATCTTTTGGAAGGAATCTTTCGCTATTGGACTGTTTGTTTTGTCGATAACCAAGCATTCTGTCTACTTGCAATTGGCATTTTTTTCCTTTCTTCTCGCTTTCCCTCACTACCTTCTGTAAGAGTTCTTGTAGTTTCCTTTCTGTTTCTGCTATCAACACTGTGTCATCTGCATATCTTATGCTGTTAAGATTGTGGCCACCAGTAATAAATCCTGGTAAGACTTCTAATTCTCTCAAAATCACCTCAGTGTATAGTTTGAATAAATACGGTGAGAAGACACATCTTTGTTTTACACCCCTTTCTATTTTTGTATATGTACTGAATTAATTTCCTACCCTTATGTAGGCGGTTTTCTTCTAATGTATAGGTTTTGGATTATTCTAATATCCTTCTCAAATAAGCCAAGTTTACTAGCAGTTTCAACAGATCTTTGTGATTTACTTTATCAAACACTTTTGCTTCATCTATAAACATAGATATAGACCCATTTGCATCTGTATTGCTCTTTCTGACATCATTCTGGGCATAAATATTACATTTCTTGTTCCAGTGTCTTTAACGAACCCGCACTGCTTTTGTTATATTTCTTGTCTGATTCTGCTATCTGCACTATTCATCAGAATACGGATAAGTTTTGTTATGTCGTTAAGGTGATGGATGGAAGGCACATTTTCGCTTCTTAGGGATCTACTTAGGTCTTCCGGTATTTTATCACCGTTGTATATTTGATTTATTGTTTCTGTAATATTGTCAATGCCGAAATCTAGCACTACCATTACAATTGCCTCTGTTCCTGCTGCTTTGTTTCTGTTCACTTTGACTAGCTTCAAATTTTAATATTTCTGAACTTTTGATATTCCCGTGGATTATGTGTTTTTCTCGTCGTGTGAAGTGTTCCTTGATGTATTCGCTCCATCTGTGAAATATTTCTTCTTTCTCAGTGTCCCGTCCTTGGATTTTATGCATCCTGTTGGTGAGCATGTTTTTTTGTCCGGTTATTTCTCCTTTGCTTTAGCTGTAATACTCATTCTTTCTATTTCTGCACACTTTTCGTTGAGTCATTCCTTTTAAGCCCTCTTGTATTTGTTCCGAATTTCTTTGTGCAGTGTACTATATTCTGTGCCTTGGCATTGTTTTTTGTTATAATGTTGAGAATTTTATCTGTCATCCATTCCGTTTTTCTTTGTCTATTTTCCTTTGGAATGATCTCGATTGCTGATATAATAATAATATTATTATAAATCGTAATGGGTCCCACCTCATGTGTTTAGCTCATTTTAATTGTATTTGCTTGTATTAGGTTGGTGCAAAAATAATGTCGTTTTTTGACGTTCAACTTCATGTGAGAAAACGACATTATTTTTGCACCAACCTAATAATTCTATCCAAATATTTCTTCTTCATACAGATGAGTTTGTCGTATTGCAGTTTGAATGCTGCCTTCACCCTTTCCAATTTCCGTAACTTTACTGTAAATTTACATATCACTTTAAGTTAGTCGCTCCGGCAGTCAGCACTTGGGTATGTTTTGCAGTCTAAAACTGCATTCTTGAATCTCTTATTGAAAGTTATATAGTTATTTGTTTTTTTCCTCCTCCTAGGCTTCTCCATGTTCGTATACATCTTGGGTGTTCTTGAAACCAGGTGATGTCTACTACCTGATCCTTCAGAGTTCACCATTAGACCCATTTTTTCTGTTTATTATGAGTTTCTAGTCCTAAATTTCCAACTATTTCACCATCTCTCTTTTTGCATACTTTGGCATTCAGTTCTCCCATAACGATTGTAACTTCTGATTTGCATTGAGACTTGGCGTTGTCAAGCATACAGTAAACCTTTAAATTTCTTTCTCTGTACTTTTTGCTACCTGCGCATATACAGCTATGCTGGATATGTTGAAACTGGAAGAATTCTTTCAGATTGTTGATAATATCCAGAACACATTTATTCATGTCTTGGTCTAATATAATTTCTACTCTCCTCTCACTTTCTCTCTGCTGCATATATGATCCTGTGTTTGTCACTGACAAAAATTCCATTGTTTACCCACCTCGTTTCGGATAAGTCTGAATTATTAATATTTAACTTATTCATTTCTTGCTTCATATTTTCTAACTGACCACATTTATTTATTAGGTTGGTGCAAAAATAATGTCGTTTTCTCACATGAAGTTGAACGTCAAAAAACGACATTATTTTTGCACCAACCTTATAGTATTCTGACATTCCATGTTCCGGGATCTATTCTTTTTTTTTTGATGCGAACAGTCGTTGGATGACGGTCATGTGACACCTGTCGGTTATGTCTTCCCTTACTGGTCTAGGAATCAATTCCGAGATATTTATCTTTCTTTTGGTCATTGCTTTTGATAACAGTCGCTGGTGGATGGACCGGTGACACCGGTCACCGATGTCTTCCCTTACCGGTCGAGGGATCAATTCCAAATTGTTTGATCTCCTTTAGGTCATTGTTTTTGCTAACAGTAGCTGGAGAATGGTCGAGTGACACCTCTCGCTCATATCTTCCCTTAGTAGTCGAGGGATCAATTCCAAGATATTTGACCTTTTTTTCGTCATTGCTTTTGATAACAGTCGCTGGAGGATGGACTGGGGACACTCGTCACCGATGTCTTCTCTTACCGATCGATGGATCAAATCCAAATTGTTTGATTTCGTTTAGGTTGTTGTTTTTGCCAACATTATCTGGATGACGGTCCGGTGACACCTCTCGCTCATGTCTTGCCTTCCCAGTCGAGGGATCAATTCCAAGATATTTGACCTTCTTTTCGTCATTACTTTTGATTACAGTTGCTGGAGGATGCGCCGGTGACACCCGTCGCCGATGTCTTCTCTTACCGGTCGAGGGATCAATTCCAAATTGTTTGATCTCCTTTAGTTCGTTGTTTTTGCCAACAGTACATGGAGAATGGTCGAGTGACACCTCTCGCTCATATCTTCCCTTAGCAGTCGAGGGATCAATTGCAAGATATTTGACCTTTTTTTTCGTCATTGCTTTTGATAACAGTCACTGAAGGACGCTCCGGTGTCATTTGTTGGGAATAAATAAAGCTTCTTATAAATTTCTCATTTTTAGTTTTAAACATCGAGATACATTTGCTTATTTGCCAAAACACCATCCTGTTTTTAAACTAAGTACGTTGAAATTAATTTTATCGGAAAATATTCTTTGTAATATCAGCACTTTCACATCGTTAAACATATTTTTTAAAAAAGAGAATAAAAAGACGGGAATAAAAGTTTCTTATTATTTCCTTCTTAATCTTCCATTGTTACAAGTTAAGTTAATTATAAAAACAATGTTAAAAATGAAAAATACCAATCAATTACAGACCAATAACATGCTTGCTTTTGATGTAGTAACGTTCATGTGGGAAGTTTACTGCGGAGAAATATGGTTAATTAGAAACCCAAATAACAGTTAGGATTAAAATCAGCCAGAGGAATAAATTACCTATTGTTTATCAATAAAAATAAATCTCAGAATTTTAAATAATAAGTAAAAATAACAACGGTATTTCTAGACTACAAAACATCTTATGGGAAAATCTAGATTATTTAGATTATTGAATGTATAAATATGTCAGAAATTTCAATAAGTTTATATTTATATGAATGAAATGAAGAACTAGTAAGATAAATCAAAGATGAATGACTAAAAAAGAGGCATTTTACTATAGCCACTACGCTTCATAAGAATTATGTTACTACTAATCTTACCTGGTAGAATTGTAAAGAGGTAAATGAGTCCACAGAAAGTAATTAACTGATCAAAAAGAAAAAAAATGATGTTATTTCCCAGAAATAAAAATGGAGTCGAAATATTAGTTTGTTCAGAAAATAAATGCACTTTCTTTATATTTCAACATTAAAAAAAATGAAAACTTAAGCAAGCTGTGTAAAATTCTGTATCATTCAAAAGCTTATTTTATGTTCGTTCTATTCAATGAACTTTAATATAAATTGCATTTCTCTTAATTTTCAGATATTTGAAGTTAAGATGCCAAAAGAGGATATTCGCCATATTCATTACTATGAGTTTAAATTCGACCGGAGGGAAACACAAGCGGGTAGAAACATCAATGAAGTTTAAGACTAAGCATTCTGTCTTTAAAATAAGAAAGACTACGGATACCTTTCTGTCATTGACCTCGACGAATTGAAGTTTTTGGTGTAAGCAAATCCTCACACGATTACTCGAGATTTAACAGGAGAGCTAGATGTAAGCATTACAAAGATTTCCAAATAACTGAACTGGAAATTCGTATAAATTTGGAAAATGAGTGAGATTAACATTAGAAATGAAAAAGGTTTAATGTTATTGATATAATAAAGGAAAACGGTAAGAAACATAAGGAACTCAACGAAAAATAGTGAAATAATAAAGACATTAATTACAAAAGAGCACTGCACGTACCTGGAATCCCACTTAATATGACAAAGAAATGCAATAAAATATAAGAAAATAATATCGGGTTGAACGAATTTATGAGGGGGAAAATGTTGAACAAAATTTATTAAAGTATTGCTTCTTTATGTTGTTTCGTAATGATACTATGAGTAATTTATATCTTTTTCTTTCAGATTATAAGAATATTATTCATAATATAGTTAGGAACTTGCCCCTATGTTTGTCACAAATAAACAACAGATTAAAAGGGTCGGGTGAAAAGTTCATAGGCTGACCAAGATGATCTTATGGAAATGACGTCTATTTTTCGACATAGACCCCTTGTCCACACACATTTTCCATTTGTGTTGCAGTGCTTAGATTCTATTGGTGAAGAAAATGTTCATCCTGTTGGTTAAAAGAAGTCAATAGTAGACTATGACCTCATCATCACCGCGATACTGTTTCCCAGTCAAGTGTTTTTCATGTTGTGGATCATGATAGTCAGAAGGGGCCAAATCAGGAGAATAAGGAGGACCAACCATTTCAAAGCTACAGTCACACACAGCAACTAATTAAACCAAGGACTTGTTTGCTGGTGCATTGTCCTGATGAAACAAGATGCCTTTCGTCAGTTTTCCTCGGCGTTTGGTCTTGACAGCCGTCCGTGACTGCCTCAGCAATTTGTCAAAGTACATTCCATTGATGGTGTAGCCCTTTTGAAGAGAGTCAATAAACACAATACTTTTTGCATCCAAAAACTGAGGCCATCAACTTTCCTGTAAATGAGACGACATTGGCCTTCTTTGGATCAGTTTTTCCACTGCATGCATTTTCTCTCTCTCTCTCTCTCTCTCTCTCTCTCTCTCTGGCTCAATGTAATGAATCCAACACTCACCTGGGTTAGGAGAAATTCAAGGAAACCAACTAGATCTCCCTCAAACAATGTCAGATTTTCTCGTGATGCGATCAGCCAGGTGTTCTTGTACCCAGGTGCCAGAAGCCGTTGCACCCACCGAGCAGAAACCTTCGCCGTGCCAAGTTCATAGTACAGAGTATTCTCAACTCTCTCACGGGATAGGCTAATGTCATTGACTATTTGATTTATGGTCAATTACCTGTCACCATCACCATCTGTGGAACACGATCAATGTTTTCCACTTTGGTGGCAATTAGAGGACGTCCAGACCTTGGATTATCTTCAAGACTCTCTTTCCCCCTCGTAAATTCAGCTGTCCACATTTGCACTATTGGTAGAGCTGGAACGTCTTCCCACAGTGTAGATACTATGTCAGCCTGCATGTCCTTGGGGGTCACCTGGAAAGAATATAGTTATTAAATAAGAGTTGAAATTAGTATATGAAAGATTTCATAACTCTATCATCACTCCTTCATAGTCAGCCAGTGAACTCTTCAGCTCCCCCCTCTTACAAATTATTGTGCTTTATGAGTTTCGTAAAAGTTTAAACGTAAGTGCAGCAGCAAAATCCACCCAGTGCGCTTATGGGCTGATGCATTGAATGTGAGGTGTTTAAGAAAGCGGTTTTACTGTTCAAAACTGGGAATTTTAGTCTAGAGGATGAACCAATGGTGTGTCATCCAAAAGGACACGATTCAGATTTGGAAGCTGCTACTACAGAGAATCCTGCCACTAAGGAAAGGGAGGTCAGTGAGAAATTTAATGTTAGTCATACGAATTGAAAAGTATTTGAAAGTTTTCAGTCTCTGGTAAATGAGCCCCGCACGACCTGTGTCCAAGGAATCTCCAACAACCTGTCGATTGTTTCAAGTCATTGCTTATCCAACAATTTGAAGTTCCCTTTCTTGGACACGCTTGTTATTGGCTATGAAAAATCGATCATTTGCCGTTATGTACTATTACGTCATCAGAACTGCTCAGCAACCGAGAGAAGAACTTCATCCAAAGAAGATCATGTTGAGTGTATGGTGGGATATTCAAGGAATTATCCATTATGAACTGTTAGACAATAATAAAACAATCAAAGATGATATCTGCTGCAAGCAACTTCGTTTGAAAGCAGCTTTGGACTGAAAACAGACATCCTCAATTAACAGAAAAGGAGTAACCTCCCATTTCGATAATGTCTGTCTTCGCACTACACGATTGACTAAAATCTGCTAGAAAAGTTCAGTTGGGAAAATTGCTTCACTCTGCGTATTCCTCCGACCTTGCTCTTTCTAATTGTCACTTTTTTAGGCATCTTCAGACCCATTTTGATGGCCTATGGTTGACATCAAGAGAAGAGGTTGAAAATGAGTTGGTCTCGGATGATAAGTTTCGTTATGTGTCTGATGGAGCTCGCATTTACTTTTACCTGGCTTCATCGGTAGCCGTATGAAAATGGATTTTCTGAGGTCTTTAAAATTTAATGTGTAGACAGGTTCCTTTATCGTCCGGTTCACACAATATTCATTGGTAAAAGTGTTCAATATCAGCGATAGAGCATATCTAAATGTAAAAGTAGACATTCTCCTTAGCTCAATCACAAATAAAAATAACCACAAACGAAGTAAAAATCATTAAGCACAGCCGAAAATCACTATTATTTATCAACGAAGACTCGTGGCTAAAGAAAGAAGGAACCTTCAGAGATGTTATGGTGAAGAAACCTGCAGGGTTTACAGGTATACTTTTGCAATATAAACTAAGTAAAACGATCGATATAAATGATATTAGGTTGGTGCAAAAATAATGTCGTTTTTTGACGTTCTAACATATGTGAGAAAACGACATTATTTTTGCACCAGCCTAATATAAGCCTCAACGACGGTCTCCTAATCATCAGAAACTGTAACGGACAAAAATACACAAAACCAGAAAAATAATCATAATTTTTTTCAAAAATATTAGATTCGATAGAGATATAAAAACAAATCTAAAAGAATTAGAGTTCCTTGACATTACATTCACCCGAAGGAAAAGCACATATCAACCATATAGAAAACCCAATGACAAACCACTTTATACGCACGCATCTTCCAATCACCCTCCAGCAATAATCAAGCAAATCCTACAATCAGTTAACCGCAGGTTATCTGATAATTCTTCTAATGAAACGAAAATAGATTATAAAACAGCCCTAATATATAGTGGATTTTCGGCAACACTCGCAAACACACCACACATTACAACAAAGCTAACAGGAAAAGAAACATCATATTGTTTAATCCAAACAAAATCGAAAAAAAAAATGTAAAGAAAAATATTCATTAAACTCATACACAAACAATATCTCATACCCAGTACTTTCAAGAAGATATTCAACAGAAACACAATAAAAATCATCTACAGTTGCACCGAGAACATGACATAAATAATAAAAAAACACACAGAAAAATAAACAAACCACCCACACAAATCAAACCCACCTTCAACTGCAGAGCAAAGAATAAATGTCTCTTAAATGACAATTGTTTGCAAAACAATATAATATAATATACCAAACCACTATAAAATCAGTAAATAACGAAGAAAAATATACATCGGAGTAACTGAAGGACCCTTGAAAGAGAAACTATGCACACGAAACAACCTTTACAAATAGTAAATACGGGAACAGTACAATACATTCTAAACATATATGTGAAATTAAAAACAAAAACTAAATGACACCAAAAATATCATGGAAAATAAAGAAAACAGTACCAGCTTACAACAATAATTCCCAAAACTGTAGGCTCTGCCCGGAGGAGAAAATAGCTATAAACACATCCCTAGTCAAACACAAATTACTAAATAAACGATCAGAATTTTTTTCAAAATGCAGGCATGAAAACAAATTTTTACTAAATTACTTAAAAATCGAAGACTAAAATACTTTGTAAAATACTACCATGAAAAATGCAAATATATGCCCAATATACAACGCAGGTAATGTAACATACTTTTGTATAAGTTTTTCATCTTACCCATCTAAAATTTGCCATCGTCCTATCATGTTACAACCTATAATTACACCGTAATCATTACAACACTGCCACATTTTTTATGTCAACCTGTGAAGGCAGTTTCTGTTGGTAGCCACCCAAAATTTGCGTCATACGTTTGACCAATTGAGAGTATCACAGCATAGTAGTGAAAAGAATGATTGTAAAATCGGTCTTCATTTATTCATTTCATTCGATTTTCCTTATAAAGGTACTTTAGGCAAGGATAAGAGATCGGTTCTAAATGTTTTAATACTTGAGTTTGGATCCGATATTTTGTGCTTTTTGACACGTCCTCGCTGCCTCAGCGCCTAAAACTCCAAGACAGAGTTTTATACTTTTCCTCATGATACCGAACACAGATCGATGACGTAAAGTCTTCGATTTCTCCTTATCGGGGTTACATCTGAGTCATCTACGCCCTTCAAAGAAACTTTTCACAATTCGGTGGTACGTACCGAAGATTTTTGCAATTTCCAGCATTGATTTTACTTTTGAAGCTGCCTCTTTTTCTTTTAACTAGTGTGTTGTGTAGAAAGACGATCTGCACTCTGTACACAAATTGTCGAACATAAACTCGTCCATTCACTATGCGTAGAATGTCTGTCCATAGGAACAGTTGTCGCAAAGTGGGTGCAACGTTGAGTCGTACGAATTGAATTACGGTATTCGATATTATTGAATTATTAATCCATGTTCCTCATATAATTAAATTTTTTCTTCATTGATCTTTTGTTCCAGTGTTTTCCTTACAATATTAATCGGAAACTACGAGTTTATACGAGCATTATAACATAGTGTTCACCTAATACAAGGCTCAAGGGCTACTCAATGTAGTGGGCCACGGAATAAGGTGCATGATATGAAAATGGGAATAGGAAGTATGCCGTGAGAGTTATGGGGATACGAATGGTAGGTAACAATTTACCCTTGAAATGAAGAGGGTAATATTACAGTGTTCAGGGGTATATCCACAGGGAGATTTTCCACAAAGCAACGTTTCTTTGGAAGAAGCTCTTAGAGTGGAACTTCCTTCTTACATTTGGAAACCGGATGAAATAAGAGTGGTTCGATTCCGTGGATGTAGCATGTTGGGTATTAATTGAAAAGTTCGGAATTGGTGCAATTTAGCAACCTTTTCCCGAGCCTTTCACATAGAAATAGCCATGGGAATAGCGATAGAGTAGATAGAGACAATAGGAAAGGGCCTGCACGTTGGAAAATATACAATTCACTAAAAGGACACACGTGAACAACATTGAATTCTTTCAAGGCAGGAAAGTAAGGATTGGACAGCCTGAGACCAGATATGGCAGCAATACTCCATTTTTGGTTTAATCTGAATCGTGTAAACATAAAGCATGGCAGTATGTTCTGGAGTGGTACAGTGGACCAACAATTTTTCCAACATCTTAGATCATATATATGAATTTCACTTGAGGTCTGAAGTGAAACTGGGTCCCAGTACACGTTCACAGAAATGATCCTCATTGTAAAATCAGCCGTCCATCCTAACTGGAGAAAACTTCACTGAAGTTACTAAACATTTCTCTTCACCTACCAAATAAGGTTAACGACACATTTCAAAACTTCAAGGTCGTAATGTGGCCCGTAATTTAAGACTAATAAATTCAGAATATTTCATATAAATAAATTCCGCTTGTTTACATCTGAGCAGAACCAACCATATTCCATCTTAACGGCGGAGATATGTGCCACCATTCTTGAACAAAGAAACCTTTAGATTTCAATAAGTATTCATTTTATGCATCAATAAAACATTAATTAACTTATAATTCGAGACGTAAAATATAAACAACTTTAAAGGTTATTCTTTTCAACAAAAAATCAATAGTTTTTTGAAAATGAAAGAGTTTTTAAAATAGAAAAAGTGAAGAAAAACAAAAAAATAAGATGAAATATAAAAAAAATAGATTAAAAAAAGAAGGAAATATAAAAAAAACACTAAGGAAGGGCTACTTGGTGAGTGAGATAGTTGTGCATTTTCAGTCGGCGTCAGTAGTCAGTGTTCGAAACTTATGTAAAAAGCTAAGATTTTGCATTTTGATTTCAAAGGCAGTCAAACCAGCCTTTCTAATTTCACACAACACAATCCTTTTTTGCCTTAATTAACATTATCTGCCTTTTTACAACATTAAACCGACCTCAGTACATATAATAATATTTTTTACAATGAGGTTCACCCTGTACAAAGCCCAGGAGACATACGAGGCAGAGTGTTACAGAGTAAGAGGCACAGTTTAGGGACGATAACGGTTAACTCTAAACTAGAACAGGTTACGATTGTAGTGATCGAGAAAACATCCTCTTGGGAGTCGGTTCCACAGAGCGGTTCGTAGAAAGAAACTGCTCGAGTGGAACTTACTTTTCACCAATGGACGACGGAGGGAATGAGGGTGGTTCATTACAATGTACGTAGCATGGTGGATCCTAGCCGTAAAGGTTAGAACTGGTGGAACTAAAGAATGTATTTCGTTTGAGCGCTTTCCATGGTAGTAGCTATAGAGTAGTGAGAGGCTTGCGACATCTCGTCTATGAGTGAGGGGGTGCAGGGTGGAAAATAATTTGTCACCCACCAGGCATAAGAATAAAGTGTTATGGAAAGAAAAGAAAATTAATGGTAAATTAAATTATCGCAAAAAAAAAAAAATAATAATAAAAAGAAAGAAAAAAGAAGAAACGAGAAAAGAAGGTAAAGAAAGCGTGACACATAGAAAGAAAGAAGAAAGAAATATGAACAACGGACGAAAAGAATGAAGGAAACAGCGAAATAAAAATATAAGAAACTAAGAATAAGATTAAAAAGAAAGAAACAGAAGAAAAGAAATAATGCGATAAAAAAGAAGAAAAAAGCAAAAAAAACAAAAAAAAACTGTGTGTGTGAGAGAGAGAGGGGAGAGGAAGGAGTGAGAGAGAAGTGTATATGAGAAGTAAAGAAAGTTGGAGGGTAATAAAAGAGAAAGTAAGCAACTAAATGGGCATAACGAATTAGAGAATGAAGAAGTGGTTAAAGAAAGAGGGTTAAGACGACGACTTTCCTCAAATCCCCCGCTTTAGTTTTCTTTTACTTACCCTAAATCTAGATTTCTTACTGCTGTCTGGATACTTCGATTCGGTCAGCTCACCGAAGTTCTCTGTGTCTGTGTGTTAGTAGGTTCATCATTTTCAAGTAGTACACACCAGTTTCCTATACAGAATCCCTCTCAGCTCATTTCAGATCTTCCTTCCTTTCTTTATTTTTCTCTCTTTCTCTCTCACACGCACGTATACACGCACATGGATATGTAGACACAAGCACACACGGAAGAACAGCCAAATGATCAGAAAAAAGTGCTTATTTTATATAACAAATGTGTAATAATAATCTTTCTTTTAAAATTTAAATCAATGAACCTAACTAAAGGTTGAACATTAATCACGTATATCTAACATTATACAGTGAAACTTTCAGATCTATTCCACTTTGTCATAGTTTATTCCCTAAAATTGTACTTGATGTATAAAAGTTCATATCTCGTTTTCCCATTATCAAATCTATCTATCGCAGTCTGTTCATTATCTATCTATCTATCTATCTATCTATCACAGTCTGTTCATATCTATCTATCTATCGCAGTCTGTTCATATCTATCTATCTATCTATCTATCTATCTATCTATCTATCTATCGCAGTCTGTTCATATCTATCTATCTATCTATCTATCTTCTTTTGAGATAGAATCATTTATAAGCGTCTACACACCTACAATGTTTTTCTTCTAAACCAAGCAGAGCAGGATTTTATTATTTCTACTGGACCATTGCACAATAAAAATGAATAATATCATGTTATGTTCTGATCAATTTCCCAGACATTGATACGCTGTTGTCAACTATCTAATTCATTATGTTCTTGGGGA
Organism: Acanthosepion esculentum; assembly: GCA_964036315.1. NCBI lineage: Eukaryota > Metazoa > Mollusca > Cephalopoda > Sepiida > Sepiidae > Acanthosepion > Acanthosepion esculentum. Next base: position 102,048,559 of record OZ038487.1, read on the forward strand.
AGACCGCTACCCTTTGTGAACAGCGAACGTCCGTCTTCCCAGAGAAGCATCTCTATTGAAAAAATTGTAGATGGTATTTATTTGAACATCCCCACGAACGTAATGTAGCAGAAGGCTGAATTTAAAGGGGAGGTTCCAAAAATGCATTAGGCCCGAGACTAAAAAAGTCCATTCTCATTCGGAATTTTGGGGATGCCTTAAACGTAAAGTTTTTAGTCCTAACCCCATTTTAAGGGAGTGGTATTGCCTAAAGAAACAGCCTCACGTCAGACTGAACTTAATTCTATTTTCTAAAGGCAAAAGGCAGGGAAGCTATGGAAATGAAGAAAATATACATTAAACTTTTTGGGGGGTTACTTCATCCAGTACAAGACCCAAGAGCCACTCAAAGAGGCTTACTGAGTGAGAGTGTTATAAGGGAGATGGAAGTGGAAGAGAGTTTTATGACGAAGAGTAAGATAGATACGATTAACTCTAGACCTAAAGAGACCGAGATTGTCATTATCCGAGAAGCATTTTCTCGTGAGTCTCTTTCACAAATTAACGGTTCTAGGGAGCAGAATACAGCCTCTTTTGATGAAAAAAAAATAGACTGTATTTTGCTTTTAAATCTAAATAAATCGTTCACTCACCAGCAATTTACAATCGCCTGATGAGATGCGTTGATACGCATCAAAACACGACTGCAATTGTGTAGCAATTTTCACATGTTTTTCGATGTAACATCCGGAAATAAAGAATATTGCTCTACTTTGTATTGAGCCCTCTTTTAAATTAAATGTTACAGACGTTGGAATTGTATTCTATTCGTTCTCATCTTACCTGGGTATATATATATATATATATATATATATATATATATATATATATATATTGCTTAAACGCTATTTTTAGTGGATACTCGTATTTGAGTAGACGCGCCATTTAGTTATTAAACATTATATTTATATTCGTCTTCTTTCATTTGGTTCTAGTCGTCTAAAGATCGCGAGAGCGTGAAACTCGTGTAACGACTCGGGCTCTCCTTTGATAGGAGTTAACGTCGTGAAGTGATTTTGCCCTGTCTTAGTAATCGCGACGTTGAGCACCTTTCTTTATTGAGGCGGTAGTTGTTTGCCTTGAGGTTATTTCCTTTTTTTTTTCCTTGTTCGTGTTTTTCTTTTAAGATGTTACGTCTTTTGGCAAGTTGCCTGTTGGTTACACCAACGTAGTAGGTTTTTCTTTAACACACACACACACACACACACACATATATCTCTATGTATATTCCGAAGATTCGCTAAAAAATGAGCATGCATAATGAAAAAATACATAAATCTTAATAAAAGCAATGTTTCATTGTCAAAATCTTAATTTTATTAAGAAGAAAATAACGTAAAAATTGAGGTAAAACGTTTCAATCCCTTTTAGAACTTTCGAAATTTTAGTTAAAATTCTTGTTTTTCTGGCGTCAACGCGGGACCATAAATTTGTACAGGAAATCTGAACGTCTTTTTGCTGTGAAAAACACACTAATTTGGAAATTCTTGCAAAAATCAGATAATTGCCGGATTTTAATGAAACATTCATTATTCAGATATTTAATGAAATTATTTTCGAAATTGTTTTTTTTTAGAAAATATGTTTATTTTTATCTGTTAACCCTCAATTATGTAATTTTATGAAATTTCGAGAAATTCTTTTTGTAGCGCTTAATAGTTATAAGCACAAGTCCTCGGAGAATGTAAATCATTAACATTTACAGTTTGAGAAAATTTGCTCTGAATCTTAAAATAAAATTCGCAATCAAACTAAGACATTATTTAATTAGAAAAGCTTTTAATTACTTTTATGAATAAAATATATTCTCGACACTATTGTCTTACAAAAATGTTTTCCCATAAATAATGATTTTTTGTGATGTCAACGAACACTTGTTGCCACTTTAGTGATGCCAACAAATACTCGTTGTCACTTTCGTAATGCTCGTTGTAGTAGAGACTTTGTAATCGCAGATACAACTATAGTAACGCCGTTGAACAATGCTGGTGTCAGACGCCTTTGAATAGCACTCGCACTAATAGTACTTACTCGATAATACTCGCTCGAATAGTAACCCGTATAGTGATCGGAATAGAGAAAAAGTATAGAGAATAGAGTAGAGAATAGCAGTCTTTATAGTAACAGAGGATAGAGTAGAAATAGCGATCCGAATAGTATAGAGGATAGACTAGAATTGGAGATGAATTAGACGTCACGCAACTTCCTATATATGCGTTTGATGTGATCCACTTAATTCAGTAACGGGATCGCCTGTGTTTGCTCACTTGCGATCTATGTTCAAACTCAAGTGTCGGCAGCGACACTTTATTCTTATCTAACAGAATTTTTACAAGAATCCTTCTAATTAAAAAAACAAAACAAAACATTCTAATATAATTTAAAACCTTTAATCTTTTAAAATTCTGTATTAATTTTTAGCTTATAAAAATTGTTATTTTTTTTCGACAAAAAATCTAATCAATAAGTGTTATTGTTATTAAACATAAACCGTATTTACTAATCATAAATGGAAAAGCTAAATAAAATTCAGCGACTCCAATATTTCAAAGAGGATTTTGAATTTTTTTTTGTATGTATCAACGTGCCGATTTTTTATAAATACGGATGTCCAGAAAATAAAAGCAGCAACTATAGTAAATTTAAAATTTATTCTTAATTTTCTAACACTTTTTCAATAAGCGTTTTCGTAAGCCAAGCTATATAAAAGTCTATAAAGCCAAAGTACCTAAAATACAATAAAATATGAGAATGGTAAAAATATTTCAATTTTTTAAGAAGACTGGGTAGTTAAAAAATTATATAAAAAGGGGCGTTTAATTTGTATTCGTCATGTAATTTTATTATAATTATTTTCTCCTTACTTGAATTTCACAAACTTTAGGCTATCGATATATGTGTCGGAGCATCATAAAAATACCCATTTCCGTGTATTTTAAACTAAAAATAAGCAATATTTGTTTCAGTTCAGATTAATTAAATCCGCTAATTCTCAAATTAACTTTCAGAAACTTATTTCAGTAAAGTGTATTTTATTTAGAAAGAATTATCAATTAAAATAAGTACGATACATTGACAGATTTGTCAATATAGACGATGTTATCGAGTTTATTGATAATCAGAAAAAATCATCCAATCAATTTAAATTCGGCTCGAAATACAGCAAAGTATTTTACTTACTGGAGATATTAAATTTAATCTATTAGCTTGTAATTAAAATTAAAATAAAAGCTTCAAGAGAGATTTTCCATTAAAAAAAAATACATTTTAAACCTTTCTCTCTCTCTCTCTCTCTCTCTCTCTATATATATATATATATATATATATATATATATATATATATATATGTGTGTGTGTGTGTGTGTGTGTGTAACCATTCAGTCTCTAATAAGTACCTGATGATTGCGTTGTGCATGAATTTCCGAGTCGTGCAACCGGCGATGAAAAAAATATTAATATATACTTAATAGTTCTATGATATTACATTATTCCGTTCAATTTATGTAACTGAGCAAAACGCAACAAAAAAATTTAACATTATCCGTTTTGTGATTTGATAATATATATATATATATATATATATATATATGAAGAAATATAATCTTAAAGTATGCTATATTTATGGGATAAAGTGCTCAATATCAGAGATAGAGCGTGTGTAAATATAAAAGTGGACATGGAAGTCAGCACTTAGAGGCGACAGTCTGTTTCATGCTAGTGCAATCGTATATATAATGGGATATGTGAGTCTGTGTGCGTATTGATATCGTGCGTGGAGTGGGGTGGTGCTGTAGCGGACCGTGGGGGTGAAGATGTGAAGAAATATCAGAAAAGGTTAAAATTTCCTGCTAGCCGGTCTACCTACATGAAAATGTTGGGGTTTAATTAAGTCCAAAGAAGACAAAGAAAACAAACAAGACCGATATATATGGGTAAACAAATATATATTAATAACGAGTTACACAAAGACATGAACAGTTACGTAGAGTTTGTATGAAGAAATTATGTGCGTGTGTTGTAAATGTTCGTACGTACGTGTATTCTTCTTAGGGCGTTCCCAGAATTTGAGAAAAGCTGTATCTGTGAGAGGTCACATTTTGGTGTAAGTGGAAAAAGAACGATTTTACCTCGTCTCCGTGCGAGGTAGCGGCCCAAGGTCTGAGTCGGAAGAGAGAGAGACAGAGAGACAGAGAGAAGGGTCAGCTAGTATTTATAGCCAGGGGAGAGAGACCCCTGTTGAAGGATTAAGGAAACTGACGAGGAGCTAACTCCGACAGTGCGTTTGCTCGTGACCATATATAGAAATCTCGTCTTGTTCATCATTACTGCAGGATACGAGTTTAACTAGACATCGCACACACCTGTGGCCTTGTGCCAGTCTAAGCTAAGCTTGGTAAATTATCTGTTCGTTATGCGCAGATGTAAAAAAGTAAAAATGACCACTCAAATGCAAATATGGCACAAACTCGTGCTTATGGTGAGAATATCAAGCCGCGTGCCTGGCATTAGTAATACAACCTTCTCAATCTCAGAACATCCTTTTTTTGAATACCTCAGACATCAAGGATTGACCGTGACTATTCCGCATTAAATGAAACGGGAGAAATCCTAACTGTGTGAATGGTTCTTTGGAGCTAAGCATATTAGCTCATTTTCGTCACCCCCGATTTGACCAGAAAAAGAGAGTGACTGATGGTACTTTCTTTGTTTTACACCTTAAATCCAATGATAACTAGACACTACAAAAGGAATCAACTATCTTTGCCGTAGGTTAGACACCTAAAAGGAACAGATTATATTTTCCTTTATACGGTGGAAGACAACTACCAAATTAAGAAATACGCTAATTTTTGACAGTTCTAAAAATACACGCCGATATGATAACTGTCACAGTACAATCAAACGTGATACATTTAATTTTACATATTGTCAGCTCACGTTAAAAAGAAAAGATTTGAATATTAGTAATAATTGTTGTATACTGGATAACACTCATAATCCTAGAATCCAAATTTAAAAATCATTCTATGGGAATGGCGCTTATAGTTGATTTTTTTAATGCCATATCACTTCAGGGAGTCATTCATCTCGTTCCTTTTGTACTAATGCCGAAGTGTCTATACTTCGTTCTATCCTTGTATGTATGTATGTTGCGGCATTCACCCTGGATCGGTTAAGCCGGCTCCTTCCAAGGAATTCACCGCGTCCGGAACGAAGGCCGACCAAGCACGGCGATCCGTCGCCAATGCTGAAACGAGCGACAGCCATTCCCGATTCCAACGGCGGTGAATTCTTGAAACGGAGTAACAAGGGAGTTTGAACTTCACACGCGGTCCCCAGACCTCGCGTGCTATCCCAGTGGAGGGGGGAATATGCTCTTACTTGCCGCAGAATTTAAAATTTAGACGCAGGAGTAACCAAGAGGCCGCCGGATGCCGGTGCAGACGCCGAGTTGACCTTCTCCTAGACCAGTTGCCATCCAAGGTTATAGAACCCAGTCTGTTCTGCTATTTACCCATAGTTGGAGGGAGAAGAAGAGGATTCACACCTTTTCCCAAGGGTGTTAGCACGTAAGTGAATGTAACGGATTCGACTGGAATTTGAACTCGGCTCTACGATTCCTCAATCCGAACCGTTATCCATTACTCCACCGTGTGTTCTATCCTTGGTCTTACTTTGTTCTTAATTTTCATTAACGACCTTCCTGATGGCATCGGCTCTCAGCCTGGTATCTATGCTGATGATACAACCGTTTACTCCTGTCTTGGTAGTAAGTCTGATCAGTTTAGGTAAAACTCATGGTCTTATTAAATACCTGCAGAAAAAGGATTTAGTCCCCAAGGACAGTGTTGCTACATTAGGAGATGAAACTCCAGTTTTATCAACAATTCAAAAGTGGGCAGATAAGTTTAGGAGGGGGAGAGAGAATCTTGAAGATCACCTAAGGTCGGAGCGAGGAACACATTGATCATATTCCACAGATGGTGATGGATGACAGGCGATTGACTATAAATCAAATAGTCGATGTTAGCCTATCCCATGAGAGAGTTGAGAATACTCTGCACAATGAACTTGATACGGCGAAGGTTTTTGCTCAGTGGCTGCCACATCTTCTGACACTCGATCAAAAGTGCACCAGGTTGATCATATAGCGGGAAAATCTGACGTTGTGTGAGATAGCTCTAGCTGTTTTTTTTAACCCAAGAGGAGTGTTTTGTTCACTTTGAGCCAAAGACAAAGAGATAATCCATGCAGTGGAAAAACCTCTCCTCACCTGCCCCAAAGAAGGCTAAAATCGGTTCATCTGCAGGGAAGGTGATGGCCTCAATTTTTTGGGATGCAAAAGGTATTGTGTATATTGATTATCTTCAAAAGGGTTACCCTATCAATGGAGAGTACAATGCCAGTTGGCTGAGACAGTTTACGAAAGGCCGTCAATTTCAAACGCTCAGGAAAACTGACAAGAGGCATTTTGTTTCATTAGGACAATGCACCAGTTACTGTGCACGACTTAGACGGGAAGCAATTTCGCAGTGATGATGACGTCATATCTGTTGTTGACTTTTTTGACCAATAGAATGAAATCTTCTTCATCATAGGCATCGAAGCACTGCAACATCGAATGAAAAAAATGTATGGACCGCAAGGGTGACTATGTTGAAAAATAAACCTCATTTGGTTACATTCCGTGAGAGTATCTTGGCCTTCCTATGAACTTTCCAATCAACCCTCGTATAATATCTCTATGGTAACGTGTACTATATTTTTGGGGGATATATAATTTCTCTTTCTCAAACTTACTCTGAAAAAGTTGATTTTCTCGAAAGTCAGATTCTCTCCTTGCTAACGACTGGCAGAATAGAATCTGTTTCTTTTATTTGGTTCTACTCGCTTGCAGGCGGATAGAAAACGCGGGCGCAAATATAGAAAGAGGCATATGGCAAAGATGGATTTTCTCACCGGACCTATTTAACCTATAGAGTGTGTGGATCCTAAAGAGAGTTCTACCAGGATTTATTACCGGTGGACAACCTCAGATACGCGAATGAGACAGTTTTGATGACAGACTCGGACGGAATACTCATAGGCAAGATAGTAAAGGAAGGCGAGAAGAAAGGATTAACTATCAATTGTTTCATTTTTCTTTTGAAATCCTTCTACTATGATTATTTATTGTCATTTTTTTTTCTTTTAAATTTAATTTTGTTTCTGTTCAAGGTTTATTTACTTATAATTTCTACTAGTCACCCCTTCTCTTTCCGTCACTTTCTTTCTTTCTTTCTTTCACTCACTCACTCACTCACTCACTCACTCACACACTAACTCTATCTCTCTTATTAAAAAAATAGTTTTATGCTGCTTTATAACAGAATGAATGGTCGCCAGGAATAGCGATAGCCCCAGGTGTTAACTACGAATTGGAGTTGTCAGAATCGTATGGAAATTTAATTATCTGGCTCATGTAACAAAAGACGGAAAATGTGATAGAAATCCATAACGAAAGAAGCCTTTCAGAAACCTAGCAAAGTATTAAGAGATAGTAAAATTTCATTAGAAACAAAGAAAAAAAAAGAGATTAACTACTGCGTCATATCTATTCTCATGTATAAATAATTTCCCCATAAATGAAGAAGAAACTAGAAGCAACATAGATGTGGTTTTACAGACGGATCTGGAGAATACTATGGACGGGGAATGTAAGCAATGGGGAAGTTTTAAGGAGAATGAAAACATTAGAATCAGAAGGAAAATTACATTTCTGGGACATATAATATGGACGGCGAGCTTAGAGAACTTAACACTCACATGATATATTGAAGGCAAGAGTGGAAGAGGGTTACATCGAGTGTCCTAACTGGCGACTTAACTTGGTTTAAATGGATCACAGAGCGAGGACAAAGAGTGATGATAAAGAATCGTACGTTGCTTAGGACTACAAGACTCAGGAAGCTGTAAAGAGCCATGATCCCAGTTCTCCTACGATCACCGAAGTTATGCAACGTCGAGCCTGGTCAGTACCTAGATGGGTGACCGCTTGGGAAAACCAGGTGCTGTAAGCTTGAATGTGCGGGTAGTGTCATGGATAACGGTTAGGAAGCGCCGAGTTCCAATTCCAGGTGAATTTGTTATATTCACTTATACGCAAATACCCTTGGGAAAGGTATGGATCCACCTCTTTCACCTCTTTCCCGCAGCTATGGGTTAATTAGTAAGAATTTATCAGTAAATCATTATTAACTAAAATAAGTTCTTACAATCTTTCCTAAAATCTTTCTTACAATATTTCCTGGCTTTAAATAACCTCCAAAAGGTTGATAAGCCGTAAAAAATAAATCAAACAAACAAATACACAGAGCTATGATCGCCCACGTTCTGAAGTATATAAAGTTAAGTAGAAGGTGTGGTAGAGTTGACAATCACTTAATTCGTGCCCCAGATAAATTGTCTTTCACCAACAAAAATATAGCTTTGTGATATATATGGGTAAATAGCAGGACAGACCGGGTTCTATAGCCTTGGATGGCAACTGGTTTACCGCAGAAAGAAATGGCAACCTACTGCGGGAAAAAAAAATCTACTTCGTCAGTCATGTATCGAAAGATGCATGATCGCCTAAGGGTGTATCACGCATGGAACATAACTGACTGATGTTTGAGTTAAAAAATGGGTGAAATTGAATTCAAATAGAGCGTAAACAAAAGAAGGAGAAAACAAAGTTGTGGTTTAAATAATAATTGAAAGAAGGATTTTTAACAAATGATATGAAATCTTCGTCTTTGAAGACGGCGTGAAGTGAAATACATATTTCTTATTGAACAAAAATTATTATTGCGAAAGAAGGTTAGCCATGCGAACGCTGTGGGTGTATGGTAGGTGTAGGTTAAAAAGTGCACAGTCGACTTTTGTTTGATTGGAGGGTGTCTGTGCTTAGTGAGAGAGTGTATATATGTGTGTGTGTGTGGGGGGGCATACGTTCGTTGGTGTCTACGGTACAGATAGACGTGTGGACGACTTCAGTTATACTGGTAATCAGCGTTCCTTACACTACACGCAAGCCACCTATCTGCCACTGGGTGGCATGTCACTAGCGTTTACTGCTAGTGGTTCGCTGTCGAACCGCCGTCGTGTTCGTCTCAGCAACACTTGCGGACGGCCCGCCGGTGGCCCGCCGGTGGCTGTCACCAGAAGATGCAGGCATTGTCATCGTCTGGCGTGTAGGGATATAAAGGTTAGTTTATTTGGATCAGGTAAGCTGTTTTTTTTTGGGGGGGGGGCGGGTCGTTCTGACTGGTCCTTAAATTTAACAAAGGCGTTTCTTTTCAAACAAGAAAAACTTCTCAAGATTTTCTTAGCCGAATCTTTGAAGTCCGAATTAAATGTATTTTTGTTCGAAATAAGCTGTTCTTATTGACTCTACAATAATTGTTCATTAGATTTGAATTTAGATTTGTTTCAACTTACAACAAATTCTTTTAAGAATTGTAATGGCTGTGGTTGAAGACTTTCAAATAAATGAATTAGACATTTTATAAATATATTTATATAAAAAGCAACATAGCTCGTAAAAGAGAAAGAAAAATATATTTACGGGTGTACAGATAGCTCAAATAAAAGAAAGTGAAACATATATCTGCTTAGATGAAGTGTGTGCATGTGAGTGTGCTACGTGGTTAACTGAAATTTAGAAATCGACTTGCCATGCGACTAAGTTTTTATGTGTGGAAGACAGGATATGTCTTCTCCCTAGTACATTATGGAGTGAGAAAGAGGGTTTTTTATATTTTTTCTTTTATAGTCCTGAACAGAACGTCACCTAGCGGGAGTTTTGGCAGACAAGGTGGGGTAATCTTCACAAGCTAAGCATAATACATATCTACATAACCTACAGAGATAGGACTTCCAGAGATTATTCCGAACGTTTATCTTGCTTAATGTAAATGAAAATTTCCAACTGCCAATTTATACTCATACATTGAATACATATTAGATGTGTAAACTTAGTAACTTCTCTTGAGTATTATGAAGAAGAAGAATATTAAGTGAAAAATTAAAATATTCAACAATATTTTCCTGCCGAACGAGCTTTATTTTTTTCTGTTGGTATTTTTCAAATCCGGAAGGAAATTCAAATTTTTTAGAACAACAGGAATCTCAGTTTTGATAAAAGATGTCCAGTAACAATTATTGTTTTGATGAGATTATTTGCATTAGGCTCAATAAACAACGGCTGAAAGCTGTGGCTCAAACGATACTGTTATATGAAATTTTACCCAATGGGATTATTGTTCTCGAAAGCACATGATCCCAGAAATCAGCCAATCAGTATCAATCACTAGCATCATTAATAAAATAAAAAGAAGAAAGAATTAAATAGATAGATATAGAGTAAGTATGTGAGTGTGTGTGTGTGTGTGTGTGAGTCAGAGAGAGAGGGAGGGAGAGAGAGAGGGAGAGAAAGAAAGAGGAAGAAGAGGGAAACAAAAAAATCTATAAAATTTTACCCTGAACAGAAACGAAGTTAATTTATAAAAGAAAAATTGATAATCAATAAATAAATAATCAGGATTAAAAGATTTAAAAAAAAAAAACGAAAGCAAAAAAAAAGATGAAAAAGAAAAGAGGAAAATTGGTGTCAAAAAATATACACAGCTTCAAAAGGAACAAATAAAAAAATATGGAGGCTAATATCAAATGCAACCAAAAAAAATAAATTAAAAAGGATGAAAATTTTTAAAAAGGATGAAAAATTTTAAAAAGTTGAATAATGAAAAATGTAAAAAAAACTAAAAATAAAAAGGCCTCAAATACACGAAAGTTGAAATATATAAGAATAAGTTATGGAACAAAAAATTGGACTATTTTTGAACTGTGGTACGATGTATTCGTGATACACTCACGCTCAAATGGCCTTGTACCACATTTGGAACGGGTGGGCGTTTTATTTCATATTTTTTTAAAAATAAACAAAAAGTAACATTTTATAACCAAAAGGTATCATACACACACAGAGAAACATGCACAGATACACGCACACACAAACACACCCATACAAACACACACATAACACACACATATGCACAGATATGTATGTACGCACGTACATATACACGCTATTAGAAACTAAGCTTTGACAAGTAAAAAAAATAAAACAGTGATGAAAAAATAATAACGTTGAAAGAATTTTAACCATTACGAAAACATAAAGAAATATAAAATAAAACATAAAAAAATAAAATAAAACATAAAGAAATGTAAAATAAAACATAAAGAAATACAAAATAAATCATAAAGAAATGTAAAATAAAACATAAAGAAATACAAAATAAATCATAAAGAAATGTAAAATAAAACACAAAGAAATACAAAATAAATCATAAAGAAATGTAAAATAAAACATAAAGAAATATAAAATAAAACATAAAGAAATGTAAAATAAAACATAAAGAAATACAAAATAAATCATAAAGAAATATAAAATAAAACATAAAGAAATACAAAATAAATCATAAAGAAATGTAAAATAAAACATAAAGAAATACAAAATAAATCATAAAGAAATGTAAAATAAAACACAAAGAAATACAAAATAAATCATAAAGAAATGTAAAATAAAACATAAAGAAATACAAAATAAATCATAAAGAAATGTAAAATAAAACATAAAGAAATATAAAATAAAACATAAAAAATATAAAATAAAACATAAAAAAATATAAAATAAAACATAAAGAAATGTAAAATAAAACAATAAGCAAAAAATTAAGAGAAAATATCAAAATATCATACAAAAGCAAAGATAATTCTTGTGAGGTCAACTTTGAAAAATTGATGTGAAATATAATTTTTAAGAAAGAGAAAAAGAGAAAACTGGAAATATGGATGAGACGTCGAAAGAAAAAAAGGTGAGAGTGAGAGAGAGAGAGAGAGAGAGAGAGAGAGAGAGAATGAGAGAGCAGGAGAAAGAGAGCGAGATAGAGAGAGAGAAAGAGAGAGAGAGAGAGAGAGAGAAAGAGAGCGAGAAATAGAAGGTGGTCGAAAAGAGGACAGGGAATAGTTCAAACAGATAAAAATGTATAAAAGCATTTTAGAAGAAACAGTGTTAAATAAAAAAATGAGAATGGAAAACAAAAACGGAATTAATTATGTAAAAAGGGAGACAAAAATGAAAAATATAAAGAATAAAAGAATATATCGAGAGAAGTGAATGAGGGAAAGACGCGGTGAAGTTGGTAAAGAAATGACAGAAAAGAAAAAAAAAAGAAAGAAACAGAATGTTGAAGATAGAAAAATATAAAGTAGAAAAAGAAAGAGCAAATAATATATATATATATATATATATATAGAGAGAGAGAGAGAGAGAGAAGGAGAGAGAGAGAGGGTGAGAGGAAGACAAGGAGAATTCGATAAAGATGACAAAAAAGAAAGAAAATTAAAAAAATAAAGTAGGTAAGAATGGAGAATAAAGTTAAAGAAAGGGGAAAATTGACGAAGAAAGAAAAAGGAATGTATAGAGAGAGTAGGTAAGAGAAGAAAGAGAAGTTGGTAAAGAAGTGAGAAAAAAGAGAGAAAAAGAAGAAAGGTAAGATTAGAGAAAAGAGAAAGATATAAAGACGTAAGAGCAAATCTGACGAAGAGAGGAAAAGAGAAGTCAACAGCAAAACAGATTTGAAAAGAAAAATCGAGGCAAGAAATGGTGGCAAAAGGAAACAAATTAAAAACCGAGAATGAGCCAAAAAGAAATGAAATGGAGACAAAAAAGATTGCAGAAGGAAAAGAGAGAATCGAAAAAGAAGTGAAAAATCGTAAATGATGACAAAAGGCTTGTTAACATGCTGTCCTCATCTGCGCAGCGGGGCTCCAAATGCGACGGTATTTGCAGTGGTGCATCACTCCATTAGATTTTGACACTTCTTTATCCCTAATGAGGTACTTCATTTACATTCGACGCACACACAAAAATGCTCGGATTATAATTGGCCAAAACATTTTTTAAAGTGGAAACCCCAAAGCCAAATGAAACGTTGGCTTGACTTCGCTGCTTGCTTTCATTTCTTAGTTTTATTCATATTGTTTGATTTCTACGTTTCGCTTTGTTGCAGTCGATTCTTGAATTCAAAGGTCTTAAATTAATCTTCTTAAAGTCTCTACGTAAATAGATTCATGGATGTCTATCTAGATGTCAGGAATTAGCAAATTAGTACTGCAGTCTATTGCTACTGAAATGAGTTCAATTCTTGTCGTATGCTTTCACCATTGTTGATTTGTGATAGAGCGAAATTTGTGTGTTCGCAGTGCAGCAATGTTTAGCAAATTGACTATTGTTACTGTAGGAAGCTCGTTAGAAGCAGAAAAAAAGAGTCCTGCACTGTTATGTATTATTGATCGCTGAAGACGAGACGACTTGAGGCAACAGAAATGTAAATCTACAGACAGATGCTGAGAATCTCATGAGTTGAGCATGTGAGTAACGAGAATGTTTTACAGAAAATACAAATAAAAAGAACTCTTATATTTAGAAGCAGAAAGAGACAATTGAAATTTATTGGGCATATAATGAGGAATGAGGACTTGGAGAATTTTGACACATAGGACATACTGATGGCAAGAGAGACAGGGGAAAACAGAGAATAACCTGGTGCTCCTGTTGTACCCGATTCTTAATAAAATCCAAAGAAGGATCTGTAACTTAATCCACCTTGACCAGGCATCTCGACTTCAGTCAGTTTCTCACAGACGTAACATGGCTTCCATGGTAACTGCTCTGATCAGATTTTTTTCTTGGTGCTCTGATTACATGATTTTAAGCGTGCTACTAGATTGGCGACAGGGTTTCACGCTTTTACTATTGAAATAGCTAAATGCAACCGCCATTTCTACGCCAACAGTTTCTTTTCTCGCACTTCCACCGGTGGAACTCACTCTCCTGTTTTCTTGCTTCCTTGATAATTGCAATCATCAAAAATTTAAATGCAGCGTCAATCACCATCTTGTCTTCTTGAACACCGTTCATATTTTGTACTCTCCTCAATTCTCCCTATTCTCAGTCTTCTCTTTGACTTTCACGGCATGTAGCTTCGTGCGTACTAGTGACATTAGCACCTTGCTTAGGATGAAATGTTTAAAAAACAGCAACAACAACAAAAAAACTAGCTTGTGGCTGGGTAAACGGATTAGGACTGATAGCAAAAAGGAAAAAAAAAAACTTACTAAGAACAGGATGTTGTGGAGAGCCATAATTGCCCAAAACCTAAAAAGACATGGTACATAGAGGAAGCTTAACCATAAACAGCGCCAGCTCTTGTGGCCATGTGCCATACTAAACTAAAATAAACTTAGTACATATCTGTTAGTCTGGCTTGTAGTTGTGAAAAACGCTTATTTAGTACCAGTGTTCGAGATCAGGTAAAAATCCTAAACATTAAAAGCCGGGTTAACAAAAAAAAAAAAAAAGGAAGAAAAAAAAACACGTCTTCCTCACATAGAAAACTAGCACAGAGCATTCTTCCCACTCTTATCTTTATACCCAATAAAAAGCTCAAGAGCCACTCAAAGTAGAGTGTTACTGAAAGACGTATGAGATATGAATGTAGAAGTAGGAATGGAAGATTATGAGACTGGCCGGGATAGGTAGCGATTGACTAATCCTAATTTGAAGATGTTACGATCGTAGAGTTCGAGGAAGCATCCACGAGGGAGTCTGTTCTGGAAAGCAGTTGAGTGGAACTTCCTCTTTACAACTGGAATACGGCAGAAATGTAGGTAATTCGTCTCTGTGAATGTAAGCATGGCGAGTCCTAGCTGTAAATGTTTGAACCGGTGGAACTAAAGAATGGAGCTCACTGGAACATTTGAAATGGGAATAACTATAGAGTAGCGACAGACTTGTGACTTTCTGTCTCTAAAAGTGGAAAATATATCATCCTTCATAGGGCCGTGCAAACGACTGCGAAGCTCGATGAAACCTGGTCAGTAGCGATTAAGTGGCTCCAGATAAACAGAGTAATCAAAGCTTAGTGAATATAATTAAATATATGACTATTTTGATAAAAGTTAGAAAGAAAACAATACTGAACCGTTATGTAAACAATTCTACCAATATGCCAGTGAATGATGGACAATCTCCTTATAGAGGAAGAAGAAACTTGAAGCAACAGACGTGGTTCTACAGAAGGATGCTGAGAATAATACGGACTGAAAATTTGAATAATGAGGAAGTTTTAAGGGAAATGTAAATAAAAAGGACGCTTAAACTAAAAATAAAAAGGGGGAGTTGAAATTTTTAGGATACATAATGAGGAAAGAAGGCTTGGAGAATCTGATACAGCACACACTGAAGTCAGGAGGGACAGAGGGAAAAATAGTGAAAAGTTATGTAATACCAGACCTCTGATATGGCAGTGAATGCAGATCAATCTCCTCATAGACGATGAAAATACCTGATAACAACAGACATGTGGTTCTAAAGAAGTATGGTGAAAATACCACTGACCGAACATGTAAGCAATGAGGAAGTTTTAGAGAAAATGGTAAAAAGGATATATATACATAACATCATACACAATCTCAAGAAATGTCAACTGTTCAGTTGAAATTTCTAGGGCACATACTGAGGAAAGTGGACTTAGAAAATTTGATACTCACAGGACAAATTGACAACATGAGGGACTGAGGAAAACAACGCATAACGTATCAAGCGAGCTTGGGTAAACAAATGGTGGAACAAGATTTGGAAGAGATAACAAAAATACAAAATTTGTTAAGAGCTGCGAAAGATATAAAATTATGGATAGCCATAATTGCCAACATAAAAGAAGAAGAAGAATTTAGAATAGTGATCCAGTAAGTACCAGTTCTATGATGGGCGTGCTGAAAAGCTCTCGACCCCATTAGGAAGGAATTAAAAATCATTCTGGTTTTTAATCATCTGACCGAATTTTCGGAAACAGTTGAAGAACATTTTAACCCTGCGTCGTATGAGCGGGACCATTCAGATTAATATTTTTGACTCTTGTCTAACATTGACAGCATCTTATCACGAAGGAGGACAGGCGAAATTTAAACAACAGGATGGGAGTTCAAATTAGTCAAAGGCAACTTTTTTCTTTTCTTTTTTTTTTGTAAATCCATAATCTTTATTTAGCAGTAGTAGAATGTAAAAAATGCCCGGGGGTTGCAATAAAGAAGGAACAAAAACAAGGTAAAGAAAAAATATCTAAAAATTAAGTCACCATGTAAGAAATTCAAAAACCTGAAGAATATGTGTATGCATATTTTTTTTTACTACCATATTCTTCTTAGTTTATAGAATGAGTGTCACAATGTAATTTTTATATCGTTACCCACTTAGTAGTGATTTGGATATACGTTGTTTAACTTCCGCAACCGGGTAAGAAAGATATTTCAACGAACTTTGAACGGAATTATCAGTTGATATTTTATAGGTTCTTGCTTAAGAAAACCCAACATCTGATTATGAATAAAAAAAAGTCCATTGCTCACGTATGCGAAGACATTGAGATGAATATTTACTTTTATGTGGGCATTTTTCCTCAGGAAGTGAAAACGTTCTCAGGTTACATTCGTGCGTTTCTGAGCAAATAGCCTGAGGCTCTCGAAGACATTTGAACACAGTCATTGAGATTTTTTTTTAAAAATACACGTATTGGTTTTTATGCACGGTAATATCGTTCGAGCTATCACTCAGTCGTGCCTGTGGGCCATTTTTAGCGGTTAGGAGCTACAGAGAAAGCCGTTGAGATTCTTTGGTGAATGTCATGGTACTTTCGGGTGGTACGTAGCTAAATGTTAAGTTATAGAACTTCGCAAAAGATCAGCCTCGGGAATATTTAATTAGCCAATTAAAGGCCAATTTACGCAGGCTGCGTGGTGATATGTATTTTTTTTAAAGAATTTATCTCTTACAGGAGGCAGTTTGGAAGTAAAACTTAGGCACAGAGGCACCTGATGTATCATCTGAAACTTCCAAACTGTCACAACTCATATTTTAGTAGCTTACGGTTATACATACGTTCGTCGACGCACACAGATATCCATTTGAAGTCAATCAGTAATTAAATATAGGAATGCGCACAGTGAGGTTACTTAAAAAAATATGGCATGAATAGGAAAAAAACCAGAGGTAGAAAATAAGAATCTACACAAGTGAAGAACATGTGAATATTGATAAGTACAAACATATATACAACTATTCTTTACATATATGTTCTTTGACCTCGCTTTTTTGTCTTTTGACAGCTCAGTGACGAATTTTTTTAAAGAATCAGCAAAGTTAAGCAACGTCAGTACCTACATGAGTAACCGCTTGGGAATACCAAGTGCTGTAAGCTTGGATGTGCGGGTGGTGTAATTAATAATGGATCAGAATTGTCAATCGGAGAACCGGGTTCTAATTCCCGTTGGATTCGTTATATTCACTTACGTGCAAATACGCTTGGGAAAGGTATGAATCCACCTCATCTCCCCCAGCTATATGTTAATTAGTATGCCTTGTATCACTGAAACATTATTATCTAAAAAAAAATCTTGAATCTAAAAATATTTTCTGGCTTTAATTAACCTGCAAAGGGTTGATAAACCGTAGAAAATAAATGACTCAATCAAAGAGAAAGTTATTGATTTTGAATACCTCAAATACCAAGGTAATATCATCATCACAGTTCTGTCCCCAAGTTTTTCTCCAGTCACGATGAATGGATGAATTTATTGAGGGTCCCATGGCAGTGAGTCGCCCGACCTCTTGGAAAACGCATATATACCACCTATTGTTAAAGTACTTGGAAACTTGAAAGAACTTGGCTCACTTTATCGCTTGTCCCCAGGCCTCGTGAATTTAAACGCCCCACCAGGCTGACATCCCGCTCCCACCCCTACACCGTGGAAACTGTTAGATGTAGACGTCTCTTCTACTCCAATAGCTTCATGTCTCGCACATCTCGCCTATGGAACTCCCTTCCCTATTGCTGTTTCCCTGACAAATACAATCTCCAACGGTTTAAGTGTAGCGTCAATCGACATCTCCAGTTACATTGATCTATCCATTTCCCTTCTCCACATCCTTTCATTTTTCATTCCTATCTGCTCTTGCTCCGGATCTTTTGTGGCCCCCTTGCCTTGATCGACCCACTGTCTTTCTCTTTCTCCACATCCCCTCCCTTGCCACTCCTATCTGCTCTTCCTCCAACTCTTCTTTAACCCCTTGCGTGATAGTGGCCTCCGGCCTTGCTTGGGGTGATGATTAAAAATATATATATATATATATATATATCTAACTCCTTCTGTCATCTTTTTAATAGAGTCAGATTAAACCCCCCCAAAATGGCGTATTGCTGGCATATCTGACATGGAGCTGCTCAATAATCATTTTCTATCCTTAATAGTATTCAAAAACATTTACACAGCCTTGTAAGAGAAGGCATTTTCTACTCTGCAACCTCTTTCCCACGGAGGCAACTTTTCAAGCCTATCCCTTCTGTCATTATTTCAATGACAAATGTCCAGATGAGCGCCATTCTTTAGTCTCACCAGTTCAGACATTTGCAACTAGCTCATGCCATGACACTTTCGTAGAGTCAAATCACTATAATTTCGTACGTGTCACCAATGGATGGAGAAAATTGCAATCAGGCAACTTTTTTAGAAACAACTGCTATTTCCTCGAACTGACTCTCATGTGGGTGCTTGGGTGAACACTTCAATATTGACCTCTTTAAGTCATACATCATTACTATTTCAGCTGTAACGTTCTAACTTGAGTGGCTCTCGAATCTTGTGTAGGGCGATGTTTAGTAAACAAATAAAATACACAAAAACTTACCAAGCAAGTTACACCAGAATTAAATCGGATTCGGAAAAATGACAGCTTCAAAATAATATTTAGTTTCGATATCGGAACTCTCACAAAAGCGTGTTTCATTTTTTTCCTGTTAAGATAAACTATTATTAAAGGATTTCAATCATTTTTAAATTTCGAGAAGGAGGAGTAATTTTCTTTTATTATTATTAAATATATGAATACAAACAGTGAGGTTTCTTTAAAAAATAGAGCACGAATAAAAAATAAAACAAACAGTGGTAGAAAATAAGAATCTACACAACTGAAGACATGTGAATATTGCTAAGTACAAAGACATATACAATTATTCTTTACACATATGTCGTTTGATCTAGCTTTGACAGCTCCATGAGGAAATTGGTTTACGGTCACATCACGTTCCTGTACGATCATCTAAGTTAAGCAACGTTACTACATACATGGATGACTGCTTGGTAATATCAGGTGCTGTGAGCTTGGATGTGCATGTGGTGTAATAGATAATGCACCAGAATTGTCAATCGGAGACCCGGGTTCCAATTCCCGTTGGTTTGGTTATATTTATCTACGTGCAAATAATCTTGGGAAAGGTATGAATTCACCTCTCCTCCCCTCATATGGGTTAATTAGTAAGACTTGTCTACTAACCAAAAAGATGGAAACCGAATCAAATCCACGCTGTGGTTTCAGTAGGAAAATAATTGTTTACGAGTTAGTTACCAGCTCCAAGACCAACCAGCTTTGATTTCATGGCTGTCCTTCGAGACGGGTTGCCAAACAAGGCTAGAGAGTTCAGTCAGCTGTTCTATTTAATCAATAACTGTAGAGAGAAGAGATGGATTCATACTTTTTTTCAAAGATATGTGTGCGAAAGTAAGCACAACGAACCCGACTAGAATTTTAACTCGACACGAGGATTTCAATTTTCGCGCCTATAACTGCTATACAACGCAAACATGATACATGTATATATATATATATATATATATATATATATATATATATATATATGGGGGGGTGTTAGTGCGTGCGTGTGAGCGTGATTGTTTATGTATGTGTTTGCGTGTAAGAATGTGATAGGCATAATGGGACTTTCAGATGTAGATACAGAAATAAATAATGGCTGACAAAATCTGTAGAAACAATGCAAATGGCGGAATACTTAAACAGAGAATCTCACAACTTGACGCATACACAGTAATAAGTAATGTTAAATATACAAATATCTTTGCAGACAATTGATTTCACTCACACAAAAGCACACATGAACAAACAAATAAGCAAACGACTCCACGCAATTTTCAGTCAATATAGATATTTTATTAATCTTTTTTTTTCTATCTTTGTTGCTCACAGGATGAAAAGGATGAATTTGAAAACCCACAATGCAGACCAGCCCAGCCGGGCTCGATATGTTATTTCTTCCCCCATTCTTCATCAAAATTCGGATGTTATTTTCGCTTTTCTATTCAACTGGATAATGTTTACATCGAACTGCGATCGATAGTACAAAAGGTAAAATGGCGTCCGCGGTCCCTTTGTTGTTGCTGTTGTTGTTGTTGTTCAGCGACGAAGAAGTCGACGATGATACTAATGGCCCAGACAACCGGATTCGAACCGACAACAGTTACCAAGGGCAACCGAAAATGGCGCGAACGGATCACATTCCATTGGGAATTTCAGATAAAATAAATAAATAATTTGTTGCTTCTGCTCGACTGCGTCCGCCGAACATCTGTGTCTGTGTTTCAATATAAATGAAAAAAACATAAAAAACAAAACAAAACATTGTAATGCGACAATTTGACTATCAATGCCTGTAAAGTTACATACATATTGCAAAAGAGACGTGATTAGTTTGCTATTCCGTACCCGAACATATGCATTTACATATCTTTGTTCAAGCATGAAAATAAAAATATAATTAAAACATATGCGCATATATTTTAAATGTATTAATGTTAATCAGTAAATCAGTATGTCGTGTGACTACCCACTAATATACATATAAAAACTTTGGGTATCTCGTTCTAGGTTAATGGGTAACGAGCTCGTCTAGTAGATCATTATTACTGTGAAGTGAGTTCAATCCTAACTGCGTACGGCCACATCACTTTGAAAACACCGGTTCCCGTTAAGCATTGTCGAGCATGGTCAGTACTTAGATGGGTGACCGCTTGGAGATTGCTTGGGAATACCAATGCTGTAAGCTTGGATGTGCGTATGGTATAATGGATAATGGCTCTGAATTTGTTAATCAGAGAGACGAGTTCCATTTCCTGTTGGGATCGTTATATTTACTTAACAGCGTATACCCTTGATAAAGTTATGAATCCATCTCTTCTCCCCACAGCTATGGGTTAATTAGTAAGACTTGCATCACTAAACCATTATTATCTGAAAAAAGAGATTCTTACAATTTAAAAATATTTTCAGGCTTTAAATAACCTGCAATGGGTTGATAAGCCGGAGAAAATGAATCAATTAGTCAATCAATGCTAACTGGGTATCCCTCATTTATTTATATACATGGAAACGCATTAGGCGTTTCGTTTTAAATTAGTGGTTAACGTGCTCGTCTAGTAGATAATTATTACTGAGGAATGAGTCCAACACTCACTGGGTGTCCCATTCTTATTAATATACATGCAAATATGTTACTCGATTTCGGTTAATGGTTAATGAACTCATCTACTATATAAATATTAATGAATAATGTTTGTAACTCTCACTACGTCGCCCATACGCATTAATACATATGCAAACATATATATATATATATGCAACCATATTTATATATATATATATATATATATATATATATATATATATATGAAGAAATATAGTCTTAAAGTGTGCTATATTTATGGGATAAAGTGCTCAATATCAGAGATAGAGCGTGTGTAAATATCTAGCATGAAACAGACTGTCGCCTCTAAGTGTTGACTTCTATGTTCACTTTTATATATATATATATATATATATATATATATATATATATATATATATATATATATATATATATATATATATATAAATACACGTATTAATATATATGCCGCCTCGTTGAAAGGTAATGGTTAGTATGCAAATACAGAAGCTCATGAATACTGAGGAATGAATTTAACCCTCGCTGGGTGTCTCACACTTATTACCTTGTGCCCAAACTAAACCAAATTTAATAAATACCTATACGCAAAGGCATATTTTCTTACATACATGAAATTTAACTTATTCTCCTGAATTAGATATGCAGATATATATTTTATTTCATAATATGTCCATAAATACACACACACACACACACACACACACACATATATATATATATATATATATATATATATATATATACAAATGTAAAAGAACGAAGAATAAAATTCAAACGTTCAAAACATAATTTAAAACAGGGCTCAATACAAGAGTATAGCAATAAATATTTATTATACACTGTTACATTAGAACATGTAAATTACTACTACAAAATTGTACATTTTTTCGACGTTTAATAAACAACGTCTCATCAGTTAGTTAACAATGATAGTAATAAACGATTTTATTTAAAATTACAATTTATGAAACATCACTTCATTTTCGGTTTTTGGAAAATTTCTGTACAAGGTAAAAATTATTTTATAAAGAAAAAAGGGAAAGAAAATAACAATTCAATAAAAGGAAAAGAAAGAGTAAAGAAAGGCAAAAGAAAGCATAAAACGTTACCAAGAGAATAGAATGAAAAGAAAGGCAAAAGAAGTATATTCGAAATTACACAGATACAAAAGAAGAGGAAAGTTAAGAAAACAACATGAGAAGTTGGTGATTCGAGATAAGCCAATGAAATTATGCTGAAAAAGGTGGCGTTTCATTTTCGTTCAAATTTGTATTCTCTTTTTTTTTTTGCTTTGAATTCTCTTTTAGATGTCCGATTGCTTCAATATTATATACGTGATGTATATAAACGCCAAATCAGCAGCCAGAGCACTCAAATCATATGAAGTGCTGTGTGTTATAAGCAGGAGCAGCTACTGTTAAAAATTGACTACGAGCCAGGTAAAAACAAACTATTAACGACTAAACAAGAAAAACGAAAAAATGGGTAAAGCGAAGACATAAACAAATATTTTCTGTGCCATTTAAGCATTATTAAATAATATATAATAAAAATACAATAATAATTATTTAAACAAGAGATATAAAAAATATATATAGAATACACTAGTAATTTGAAAAACTTT